>CAJNDT010001122.1:0-84841 GCA_905221615.1 Symbiodinium sp. CCMP2592
GAGAGTAACTCTTCACAAACTGCTGTTGTGAGAGATCCTGCATTCCAGGATAGATAGCTGAGATTCTTATCTTCTGTAAATTTCGAAGGCCGAGTCCTTCTGCCGGGATTGGTGAGCTTTTCCTGTGCCGGAGCAACTCCTAGCTCTGTTGACAACATCGTCCTTCCCTTGTAGACCGCACTACCTTCAAGCAGAGCTTTACGTGCTGCCCTTTGATAAGAGCGTTTACCCTTCCCTTTAGGAGCGGGCTGATGCTTGGTCGAACCACTAGGCTGTTTCGCAGCACTCATGTTGAGTGCTGCTCCTGTCGGCTTCGCAATACCGACAACCCTCACCTCTGGGAGATGTTAGAGAGCTGTAGATCTAATACTCCCTCCCGGACTTGGGACCGGGACTGCGCAGGCGCTGACAAATGCCATGGCAAGAAAGGAAAAAGGCAACTGTACTAGCCTGACCTTTCCTGAGCCGAGAGGCTTAACAGCAACAGCAATAGCAACAACAACAACAACAGCAACAACAACACTGATGATAGACAGCAGCAGCAGCAACAGGAGGAGGAGGAGTGCAAATAGCAGCAGGAACAGTAGCAGTCGTAGCTGTTGTTAGCTTTTGTCATTGGGAAACGGCCAGGAGAGGCGGGAGTTGCACAGAGAGCTCTCCGAGCTGCGCTTCCAGGAGCGGGGAACATGGCGAGGGGCCCTTCAATTTTGCGGTAGGGTGAAGGCAAGGGCCCCTTGAATGGGGTGTTAAGGATTTCCCCAGTCCAAGTCTAGTGCTTTCATGGTTTGGGATGAGGTTGTTAAAAACGACTTGTTCGGTTTGCGGTAGGGTTTTCGGGAGAAGGTAGCTTACAGGTCCCGGCTCAGAGCATGTGAGAGTTGTAACATTCAAACAGTGTAAAGTGTGTAGCCACAACAGCCGTCATCGGCGGGGCCAGAGGTCGTAGAAGCCGTTGCATAGCAGCCGTCTACACAGCCCGCTGCTTTGCCCTCCGGGTCAAGGGCCAGAGTGACTTTGTGAACACAACTGTCGGTAGCGAATGACCGGGACAGCAATCTCCGAAAATTCACTGCACCAGCAACGACGGCAAAACCGCTTAGTGGTGAACAGCTTTCCGACAGCAAACCTCGACGCCGGTCAGTTTCAATTGAGCCTTTTAGCAGAAAAGTGTATCAGCACTTGCTTCTGACGGACTCGCTACAAGCAAAACCTGCCCGCGCCAGGCGTCTGAGACACTTCTACAGCCTCTTCAGGTCCGAAATCTTCGGATTTGAGAGGCAGAAAAGGTCGAGGCATTGCAAATCGAGACAAGCAGCGGAGTCGGTCAGTTCGTTTCGAGCTTTGACGCAGCCGGAAACGTTTGACTGAAGTTTGTGGCAAGTAGGGTGCTGTAGCTCACCCAGAGACCAAATCCGTCCAGGAAATTCGTGAGCATTTCGAGAGCCAGGCGGGACACGGCAATCAGCTACTGTCTTCGCGTCGTTTGAAATGTTGCTGGTTCTCCCAATGTTAGTGGAGTGGGTTGAGATCCAGTTTGCCTTCAAATCCGCTCTGGGTTCTGAAATGCCAACTTAGCCTGGGTTCGTTGCCGGAGGGCAGAGCAAGAAAGGGTCGGAGGCCCTCGACCTACAGTGAAATGGCAGAATCTGTCGTTTATCTGATGAAGACTGGGGCCTGCTTGAGCCTAACGGTGAAGTGAGTGAAGGGGTAAGCCGAAGATTACGAGCCGAGTGGCGGCCCAGGGATTCGAATTCCGCTGTCGCCAGCACGAGCAAGTGCTCGAGGTCGTTGAGGTGAAGCAGGAGCTTGTGACGCAGCTGGCCGTGCTGGGCTTAGCTCGTGCTTCACGACGAGACGAGTGGCAATTACTGTGCATGAGTAGATGACCTTGGCTGTGTTTTTTACTTGCAAGAACCCCAGCTGCACTTTGGCAGCTACATAGCTTGGCTGCATCTAGCAGAAGCATTGCAATGCAAAGCAAGGATATCCAGGAGCGAAATCGTATGCAGAGTGGCCAGCACCTTACCTCAGATCGCCCGGATCTCCTCAGGCCTTCGAAGGTTCACCTAGGGATGCTTCGGGATTTGTGGCCGTTATGTGCAACACGCAAAACTTCAAGGCGAGGTGCAACTGGAGATGCGTCAGCTCAGAGATGAGCTGAAGAGGCCGATGCAATTCATGGCGTGAAGCGCAGCTAGAGCTGCAGTGTTGCATGATCTTCGCTCGTGATGGCACTGGCATACCTCAGTCAAGAAGTATCCAAAGATGACGACACGAGGTGCCAGGACGAGCTCTCCAGTAGCCAGGCCGAGTTTCGGACGCTCTCCATGCTCTACGACAAGGACTCACCGGTAGATGATCCGTGGCCTTGTATTCCCTAAACCCATACTGAGATGTACGATCCTTCTTGCGATGCAGGAGCAGCGCGAGAACTACCGCCTGCGGCAGACTGCCTGGCTTCTTGATTTCCTGGTGTTTGCCAAGTCGCCCACTTTCAATTCAATCCTGTTTCTCACGACAGGGAAAGCCAGCAACAAAGTGAGATGGCCTCCGGTCGGCACGAGGCCGTGGAACGAAAGATGCTGGAGTTTAGCAGTTCAGCAAGAGAGGGCTGCTGCGATGCTTTGCTCAACTTGGCAAGGCCATTGGATTGGAACCTGTTGCCAGCGACGTGGCATCTGAGCTTGATTGGCGGGGAGCAGACCGTGTCCGAATAAGAGTCAAAACTGTGCAGCTGTGCATTCGACCCAGGCAAATCAGCATCCCACCCTCACTTCAGCGGACTACTCCATGGTACCAGCCTCAGTTCACAGCTGCGATTCACAGCCTCGCTCTGGGTTGCCATGCATGCTTGCATGATTCTCTCCACGGAAGTTCTCGTTCGACACGCCGAGCTCTTGAGGACACCACCGTAGCAACCGACATCCTGCCAGTGTCCGTGGCTTCTCCGGAGCGCGCCCACGAGGCGAGCTGAGCTCCGCTGCTGCTGGGAAGTTGGCAGAACCGGAGTCTTTCGGGAGGCTGCGACAGCGAGCAACAGCAACTCTGTCGCGATGGTGGTCGAAGAGAGCCAGCAGAAGCCCTACTACGCCGTTACTACGCCGTTTTACGTCGAATATGTGTTGTACCCCACCGAAGCAATTAGATTCATCGTTGAGCCAGCAGTGTTGAATGCGTTCACCTATTTGCTGCTGGTGCACTCAGGGCAGCAGCTGGAGCGCAGCTGCAGGAGCGGCGTGTGTCTGCGTAAAGTTGGAATTTACAGGGGCCTTGCATCTTTGGCGGGGGGATGCGGGGGGTTTTGTTGTCGCAAGTTGCTGTGCTCAGCCGATGGCCTGCAAGACGAAACTGTCGGCGAGGTCGCCGGCATTCCAGCACCGCTGCCGGCACCCTCAGCCGCAGTGAAGCAGGTGGGCATGAAGATCAAGTCCACAGCCAGGTCCCAAGACCTTGAGACCTTGAAGCGCGTACGTCCCAAGCGGTACTCGTAGCATTCGGGAGCTTGACATCGTAACGGCTGGAAGACCTCTGCAGCGATCGCAAAGGTCCAGGATGAGGGCCGGGAAGCGCCAGCAGCACCACCACTTGTGCCAACCCCAACGCAGGCACAGAACGAACTTTCAGCGCATCCATGGAATTTTCCATATCAGCAGTGGAAGGCTCGGCCGAGCATCCCGGCGGTGTCGGGCTCCCTGGTGCCGTCTTTCAGGGCGCATGCCGTACTGTTTATTTGGGTCCTTGTATCCGAGGTCGGTGCTACGCACTGCGCTGCCGATTGCCGCGGTTCAAAGTCGTACTCTGCCAGCAGCGGCATTTCATCAAGCACATGAGAGGCAGAATCATGGAAGTGCATGCAAAACACGTCAGACATGCTGCCTTTTCCGCAGTCTACGCTTCTTCCAGGCTTGGCACGATGGCTGCCGCTCCCCAGACCCCCACGGTGTGCTCGGTAGCTCGACTCTGAACCTAATTCTGGCTGCAGCTGACAAGCTTATCGATGTCGGTGGGAGCTCAGAACTGCAGGTGGTAACCACCGGCCCAACCTCACACCGAAGGCGTCACGGCAACAGTCGAAGATCGCAGACGGAGAGCCCGGCTCGAGCATGCTCGTGCTCGCCACAGGGTTGCAACCACGACCACCACGAGGCCCTTCATCCCGCTGAAGCCTCAGAGCAGAAGACCTTTCCGAGATGCCGGCCTTCTCGGATGCTGTAAAATAAGAGAGTCCATACTATAGGGTCCTTAATAATTAGAATAGGGTTTTGGGGTATATTATATATGGGATCGGGTATCAACTTCGGACCCGGCGACTGTTTCCATAGCTGACAAGGCACCATCGCAGTGCGTCTACCTCTTCATGATTCGGGAGGCAAGCTGCAGTGTGGTGGCCTGAGCATCGGGACCCCGAGTCGGAGGGAGCTGCAATCGGGGCAGAAGCTGTGATGTCTCCAATTGGGAGTTTCCGAAAATTCGGGTACCTTATTCAGGGGTCCTTATCAGAACGCTCCGATGCCTTGTTCACCCGCGCGCGCGGTAAGACAGGAAAGCGTTTTACACTGTAAATACCACGAAAAACACACTTTTGTTGTTGATTTCCGTGGGTTGGGTTTTGAGGCATTTCTGCGTCAAAACGCGTTAAAACTCGAAAAATGGCCGCGGCACAGCTGCAAAGTAGAGTGTTCTGAAGCCAGGCAGACGCGAACAGTTTGTGTGTTGCATGGTCGATTCGTAGACGGTTGTTTGTGAGAAAGTGTGAAAAACTCGAGGATTTTGAGCTTTCGTCGTGGTCGGAGCAACAGGTTATCAAGACAACAACAAAAAAGTGAAAAAATGAAGGAGCATTTTGCCTCGTAAAAAACCATGGCGCGAAGGCTTTGGAGCACATGAGGAGGCCATCGGGTTACTCTCTGGGGAGTCAACCTGCCAGCTCTGCCCGGACACTTCCGGAAACATGTTGATCACAGTTCAGGGTTTAGGGTAGTCCCAAGACATCTGAGCAAGCTGAAGCTCATTTCGACCCCCCAAGAAATCCGCTGCAGGCCGACTACTACGTGGACCAGACCGGAGGGGCAGCAACGATCGACTTGGCGCGGTTGGAGTCACCGGTCTGGTCTGGCCTTTTGACCTTCTTTGCTCTTTCCTGTGCCGAGTTGAGAGCGGCTTGGGCTTTTGCAGTGTCGACTTTGGCAAAACGTCTCAACATTATGTCTTGCCCGGAACATACTGTCCTGGCAGAACGATGTCAGCTTGGACCTGCTTACTGATCTGTCCATGCCAGTGCCCTGAGTGGAGCCGCGACGAAGCTGTTCAGTAATCCTCTCCCTCTCTTTTGCTCGACGATGGGTGCCGGTGGAGCTTGAAGGAGTCGTAAAGAACGTTCCCTGGAGGCGCAGAGTGCTTCCTGTACGACGTACCGCAGGAACAACTACCAGGACCGTTGACGGCCGCCCCTCATCTCCGGCTCCTGTCGACTCATGTCGACTCGTGTCCGTTTGTGGAGGAAGTGGTACCGAGAAGTTGCTCGAGGAGGTCCAGGCCAGGGCCAACTGAACTCTGGGCCAACTGAACTCTCTCTCTCTCTCTCTCTCTCTCTCGCTCTCTTTCTGTGTCCAGGTGAAGGTGCGACTGAAGCTACGGGGAGCCCGCTCCATACAGACCATGAAGCTCAAGAAATCCCGTCGACTGGCCTAGGCATGCAAGCCATGCTCGCAAGGAACGGAGGTCAGCCTGAATCCATTGAAGAAGGAGGAGGAAGGCCTGGCGGCTGCACCGCTTTACGCTTTACGTTAAGTTTCAAGCGGTTTCTGACCAGCTTGTCTGTGAAGTGTCATAGCGAGTGATTGACCTGACGAAAGCCCCTTCGGGAGGGTTTACGCGGGACGGCACCCTGACACTCTCTCACAGAAGGCTGCAGTCAGGAAGCTGTGGAACATTAAAGCGCGGTGCTGCTTGCATTTTACTGTCGCTCTTGCTTTCTCGCCTTGGCTTTTCCGATGGTGTGCCCCGGGTTCCCGGCAGCATCCACCGCACCCGCCCAATGGCCACTATCCTGTTGAAGCTCCTTCTCCCAAAGTTCGAGGTTGGTTTCGGTGCTTTCGAGTATACGCTCGAGTATGCCAGAGTAGCCTGCCTGGCGCACCGTGCTCGGCTAGTGGTTGATGTTGTTTTCGTGTCGCGCAAGATCAAGGCGCCTCAGACCCGTGGAGCCATGTGGCAGGTGAGAAGGACAGGGCAATGGGCATGGACTTTGTCGCCCAGGCACGCCTCGGGATCCCGGAGACAGACGCACAGCCACATCAGGTTCCAAGTTAAGTTTGCTGTGTTGGCTTCTCCGAACTCCCACACATTTGCGTCTCTGTTTGCAGCTGAGCTGGAAAAGTTCACAAGGTCACTGGTAGAGACATACAGTAGACTGGCATTTGTGCAGATATAGGCACGGTCATACACAGCAAAGCACCTGTCTATCGTAACAGTCGAGTAAAGGTTCGCGCAAATCCGTCAGCTCTGGAATGGTGTTCGTAGGAGGCTGCCTCTCGTATAGTAGCAGTCGGACACAAGGGGTGATAGCATTAAGGTCCGGGGAAGCCGAACTTTTGGCCGCCACCTCAACGCTGTGTGACGCGTTGTTCGTCCGCCGGCAGTTGCTCTCCTTCATCGCCGATGTCGATCCTCCACAGGTGCACCGCTTTCTTGACGCGCGTGCGGCGAAGGCAATCATGCAGCGGCGTTGGCCGCGTGCGACACCTGAGTGTACATCACGTGTGTTGTGGTCCCAACAGCTGGTGGCCGAGCAGGTGATTGCCCTGCACAAAGTGGGGACTTCAGTCAACGTTGCGGACTTGAATACCAAAGGGGTTTCCAGGGGTCGCATGCTTACACAATTGAATCTCCTCGGATGTTGGCACACCTTACGGGAGTGCTTTGTGGGAGAAGATGAAATCGCAGAGCTGCATTACCGTGTTTCTTCAACCTGCACCGTTAGCAAACCGATGGTGCAAGCCATCGTGGTGGCCGTCATATGCGCCTTGGGCCGGGCCACGGGCAATCCTGATGGTGAAGACGGCTTGATTGATCAGGGCGATGACTTACCTGACTGGGCCAAGCGGGTTCTAGTTTGGTTCCTAGGCTTGTGGGTCCGTGATGATACAGATGTGTCCATTGTTGACATGCTTATGCAGCCTTCTGTGATCCTGCTTGCTTGCGTCTTCTTCAGTTGCAGATTTCGAGCCCCCACGAGCAGAGTGCTGTTTCGGTTCAGTTTGATCGTCGGCTCAATGTGTATGTTGGTGTTGCTGCGCCTGGGACTCCCGCGAATCCCATGGCTTTGGATACTGATGATGAGGCGGTGAGCCCGCCACATGTGGCGAGTTCGACGTGCAGAGGTGCAAGGTCCAAAGCATCATCCAGGCCAGGTCCGAGGCAGTGTGCTGGTGATGATGATTTTCATCACCCTGAGCGTCCTCTGCTGCCCCAGCGGGTGTATTGCTGTTGCAAGGCGAAGGAATTGGCCAGCAGATCGAGTTTGGATCTCCCATGCTGGACGTTGCTTCCATCGCCTGAGGTGCTTCAAGCTTGATGATTTCGATCGTGTGAAATGCTATGATCGCCGTGATGCCGAAAGCCGCGGATACCGCGCATGCAAGAAGGTCAATCCATGAGGATCGGTGATAAAGCCTCTCTTGAGTGCCGCTTGAAATGCTCTTGATGCGATGTTGCTTTGGTGTCTGCACTCGTCGTGTAGACACCATGGGGCGTCTTGTATATACGCTTGTACAGTAGCTTGGATGCTCATGTTGCTGGGCCCTGGGCCCTTGACGACTTCTGGCGTTTACAATCTTGAGCATATACCTCGTGGCCTTCTTGACTGTGCATATGGTGCATTTTGCACCATCAATACTTGTGACCCGTGCCATTTTGGCAAACCCGAGAGCCGAGACTGTGTGCACTTTGAGTGCGCTGCTGACACGTGTTGTGGCGATGATGCATTTCGCCACTCCTGAACGTTGATTAGGAGGTTCTAATCATTTTAGTCGTGGGCATAGTTTTCCTTCGGCTGTTTTGCGTACAGGGCAAGCTCTTTCTTGAGAATCAAATCGTGCTTGCATGATCCCACATGAATTGTGCCATCCTGTTGACTTTTGACACGTCCTAACATACCCCATTTTCCTTGACGATTTTGTAGTGTTTTCCTTATCATGTGTGGCATGAGAACACATGTGATTATGCAGACCGCGCCGTGACTTTCAGGCTCTAGAGTGTTTGGAAAAGACCGTGCATTTGTTCATGGTAGCGGAGCTGGTTCCGTGTGCCTGAGTGGACCAGCTTACTTCTAGATTGTGCAGCAAACACGGCAGCAACAGAAGCCTCGGCCGAAGCCCTGCGTCAGCGACTCAGAGAACTTTACTTGGAACAGCTCTTGCAGAGGGAACGGCCGCAAGGAAGAACTCCCGAAGGTTGGGCGCTTTCAGGATCAGCTGGAGGAGAAGCTCAAGCATCTCCATACAGTACGATATCTGATATCCATTGCTTCGCGCTCAGAGCGCTCAAGGACCGCCATTTGCGAGAAGTGTACATTGGGTTTTGTGCAGCTGATACTTCTGAGTTTGCGTGTTCGAACAGCCTGGTGGAGAGTGTCGTGTTTGCGAGTGAAGAACATCCGAATTTCCACAGAGATCTGGAGTTGTTTGAACAGTCACAGACATTTGGCGTTTTGCGAGAACCGCCAGCTACAGTGATTGATCTGGAAGGCGAGCCTCACAGGGTTTTCAGCACCAGTTTTTCATCTTCGAAGTTTTCTGTGGAACCGTGGAACCTATTGATTTGGATTGAGCCCAATACCTTGAACAATGGCGACTTCAAGCGATGCAGCAGCAGTGCCGGTGAATGATGACTTGGATGATGAGGACGAGTTGCAGCCTCAGCCACAAGTTGGACCAACAAACCCCTTTGATCCTTTGAGCCCTACCGCTAGAGCTGGTGGAACCCTCAATCTGTCTGCAGACCATGTGCGGTTGATGCTTGAACAAGTGGGAGAAGCTACGAGAGCTGCTACAGATGCAGCGGCCCAGGCCGTTCAGATGAGCACCAGCTCGCGGAGTGCTCTGAGTTCAGGTGACCTCACGAAGATTCTCCCGAGGCCTGATTTCTTCAATCCGAAGTCTCGTGAGGAGGAGCACTCAGGCTGGATGTCATGGCTGTGGCAGTTCAAACAATATATGACTGCGTTGGACTCTGAGTATTCCCGTGATTTTGTCATGATTGAGACACATTCCACTGTACCTATAGACTATATTGCGAGCCCGGACGCATTGCAGAGATCTCACAAGCTATATGCAGTTTTAGCTGGATTGGTCAAGGGCAGAGGATTGCAGGTGATTCAGCGTGTACCAGGGCAGAACGGCTATGAGAGCTTGAGGCAGCTTATTCAGTTGTGCCAGCCGACTAGCCGGACGCGCTCGCTTGGCATCCTGACAGCCCTTACTCAGCTTCATGGTTTCAAGATGAACGAGCCACTGTTGGCTCAGCTTTTGGAACTGGAGAAAATGATCGATGAGTATGAACGATCTGCTAGCAAAGCTTTGGATGATGATTTCAAAACTTCGATTCTGCTCAAAGCTATCAGTGGACAGATGAAGAGCCACCTCGCTACTGTGTTGACTGAACATTCGACTTACACTGATGTGCGCGAGGCAGCTCTGCGCTATGAGAGGATGAATACCAAGTGGACCCGCAGCCAATGGATGTGGACAGACTCAAAGGCGGCAAGGGCAAGCATAACAAAGGTGGAAAGGGCGACAAAGGAAAGCAGAACAAAGGCGGAAAAGGCGACAAAGGAAAGCAGAACAAGGGCAAGCAACCGTACGGCAATGACTACAAGCACGACAACTGGTAAGGCAAAGATCGGTGGAACAACAAAGGGAAGCAGAACAAAGGTGGAAAAGGCGACAAAGGGAAGCAGCACAAAGGCAAGCAACCGTATGGCTATGACTACAACTACTCTGGCAAGGGCTATGGCAACCAGTGGCATGACAAGCGTGTGCAGCAAGTTCAGGATCAAGGTGGACCGCAACAGCAACAGCAGCAGCAATCATATGCACCACCAGCATGGCAACAGTCTTCTTCGGCTGGGTGGCAGCAGCCTCCACAGCCAAGCAATGCTACTGCTGTGCCGAGTTTTAGCAGTGCTGCGAGCCAAGCGTCTACCATGTCTACAGCTGTGCGCCGAGTGTATGCAGAGCCGCTTGTGTTGGACATGAGTGACTTAGCCTTGCCTGGAGATCACGCCTTCAGTGCCCTGAGTATCGTCTGGATTCGTCAGACAATGATGATGATTGGCATATGGCTCCCAGTGAGCCACCGCGCGTGCTGGCCACAGCACCTCCTGCATCGTTGTGTGTTCGAGCAGTGCAGAATGCTTCGTATGACCCGTCTCAGACCGTGATAATCGATTCTGGAGCTGATGTTTCGTGCCTGCCTCGGTGCTGTGCGCCAGCCGGCCGGTTTGTCCCTGCAAGGAACTTGTATGTGCAAGATGCTCAAGGAGGCCAAATGCCGGTCACAGAGGAGCGACTGGTCGACTTTGTCGTTGAGAGTGCCAGCCACGGTTCAGTGGCTATCAGAGAAAGGTGTATCATCGCTGATGTCACACAGCCCCTGCTTAGCTTAGGGCGCTTGATCAAGCGAGGCTGGTTTCCGTGCAGAGGCCCGCAAGGCTTTTGGTTGAACCATGACGGCAGTGGCGCAGACATCCCAATGGGTTTCAAAGGCATGAGCTTGAGTGTTGAAGCAAGCATCCGTCGTGTGTCGCAGCAAGAGGTGACTGAAGCGAGCACCGAGCCAGTGCAAGCTCCTCAGCATGTTCGTGTGATCCTTCTTGTAACCTTGTCTGAGCAAGTTGAAAGTTTGCAGTTTGGCTGGCAGATTGCCAGCACCGGCCATCTTGTGTGGCGTCGGAGGTCCTCGTGTATGATTGACCCCACGCTTATAGTGCAAAGTGACTGGCCATTCAGGTCCACGATCATGCGCAGGTCTGAGGCTTTGCCGTGGATGGTCATTGAGACGTCTGAGGATTCATCGAAGAGCCGCTTGCAGGTGGTGAAGCGGAGTTGATTGTGTTCATGCATCCGCGACTTGAGGAACTGAGTGCCGTGGGCATTGAGTGCAGCGACGACCTCATGGGTCGTGACCACATGCAGGTCGAGGTTGAAGCTGCCGCACCGCCTGACGATGAACTAGGCGGGGTTGGGGATATCCTGCTTGAGCAAGATCCTGCAGTAGCGGAGGCTGAGGAAGTTGTGCCGATTGATCCTGAAGCACAGGTTGCTCTGCCTAACATGGAGGAGCCTCAGCAACTTCCGCCGCCTATCGACGACAAGCTTGTGCTTGATGGTGTGGAAATTACGTGCCAGAGCCCAATTGCAGTGCTTGCAGGTGCATGTGACCGCCTAGGTTTGAGGCACTCAGGTTCGAAGCGTAGACTGTTTGATCGCATAAAGGCCTACTTGCAGAAGCAGCAGTTGACTCTGTCAGCTGATATGGCACGATGCAGTTGCCAATGCTTCAAGGGAGCCTGTCATGCAGTCGCTCCCAACGCCACCGTCGAAGTCCGAGCAACTGCTTCACGAGCTCACTCATGAACCCTTTGCTCCATGGTGTGAGAGCTGCGTTGCTTTCCGTTCGATCCCTGACAGGGCTGAGAGCACCACTGGAGCCCCGTGGGATGTGCCTCGAGTCAGCTTTGATTTCATGTATACTGGCCTCGATGAAGGTTCAGAAGAGATTGTGGAGAAGAAAGGCCCGCAGGCCGAAAACAACAAGGACCTCCTTTGCTGCTTGATTTGCCACGATCAGTCAACTTCTTCAGTTGCATGCATTCCGTGCCAGAGCAAAGAAGCCTCACGATATTTGGGTGTTGAAGTGATGCGTTTTGTGCAGACCACGATTGAAATTTTCGCGGACAATGAACCCGCGACTGTTCGATTGCAAGATGCCTTAGTCGTTGCTCGATCGCGCCTCGGCTTGAAAACCCTCAAGAGCAACCCGGCCATTGGCCGGCACCAGTCCAATGGAGCGGCCGAGAAATCAATCGACCTCGTTCGCCGCCTCGCGTGCACTTTGCTTGATGTTGTGCGCAAGCGCACGGGACTGCGCATTGGCGTGCGCCATCCACTCTTTGCTTGGGCGTTTTCGCATGCAGCATGGCTGAGAAACCACTTTTCTGTCCAAGGTGGCTTGACGCCCTACGAGCGAACATGTTCTGCAGCCTATAAAGGCAAACTTGTGCCCTACGGAGAACCGGTTTTCGCTCAGGTTGTGCCACGTAAGAAAGGCAATGCACGCTGGCTTAAAGCAGTGTCCATCGGGAAAACCCGGTCAAACGATCAGTTTCTTGTGGCAAGCAGATCGGGAGTGCGCGTGAGCAGAAGTGTGCGCCGCACAGGCCGTGATTGGGCCGAGGAGCGCGATTTATACGAGAACATGGCAGGAATGCCGTGGGATTACAGCTCCGGTGTCTATGAGACACGTCTTGTGCCACCGGCTAAGCAGCGAAAGCCTGTTGCTGTTCCAGTGCCTAGCATCCCGTTTGGTGCAGGAGATGAAGCCGCCTCTGACCCGCCAACGCCAGTCCCCCTAGGGTTTAGTGGCCCTCCTGCTAGTGTAGGCCCGGGGTTGGTTGAAGGCCCAAGCGCCAGCACACCTGCTGGGATGATGCCACCGACTCCGGTGGGACATGGTGGACCCTCTGAAGGTCGTGTGACTCCGACTCCGAAAAGGACCAAGTTGCATCTGTCAAGGCCGCCACCGGCCAGTGCACGAGTACCTGATGTACCTATGTTTGAACAGGCGCCAGGAGTGCCGAATCCGGCTCTGAGCGTTCCTTTGGGACCTCAGACACCTGAGTCAGTTCTTGAACCTTTGCCAATGTCAACTGATGTTGCTATGTCAGGCAGTGCTGATACTGCTGTTGAGGAGAGAGTTTCCAAAGCACCACGAATTCGTACTGTTACCTTTGGTGATCGCAGCTATGGCAGCTATGACTTGAACGATGAAGGCTATGACGGCGATTTCTCTGAATGGGAGGATCCCGAGACCTTCTACGCCATCAATGAACCAGAGTGGTCAGATGATGAATGACAAGAACCCGGTTCGGCAACCATGAACGAGGCGGGGCAGTCCGAAGAGCTTTTGTGGTTTGATGACGAGGGCCATGAACCGAACCTCAGTTATGATGAGTTGTATGCACTTGACAGGATAGCGGATGAGGTAGAAGTGAAGCGGCTAGTGAGCAAAGGCGTTTTGCGTGCCGCGACTGAACATGACAATGTTCAAGCAATGAAAAGCTTATCTACCAAAATGGTGAGATCGTGCGTCGCAAACGCCGCGCAGGCAAGTCGCAATATCTTCGACGAAGCCGTCTCGTAGCAAGAGGATACAGATGGCTGAAGGACAAGCAAGGCCTCTTTTCACCGTCAACCACGACCAACGTGGTGAAGCTCATACCGTTGCTCTTCTTGTTGTGGCGAACTACTAGGGTGGACACAACATGGGGAATAGCCTCTATCGACGTTAAAGATGCGTATTTAGAAGTGCCACAGGAAGACCCGGTGATTGCTGGACTGCCCGCTGACTATGTAGGATCTGGAAAATACATCTTCCTGAAGTGCGTTCCGGGACAGAGAGACGGGGCGCAGAGATGGTTCAATTATTACGTCGATTTTCTCAAGTCAAAGATGCCGTTGGTTTCATGCACAGAGAACCCTGCGATCATGAGTCCCAGAGGGACCAATGCTTATGCATGTTGATGATGGCCTTACTCTTGGACCGTTGGGATGGCTCAAGGAGACGTACATCCCTACGTTGAAGACGCGGTTCGAGATATCGGTCGACATTGCCCACAAGTTTGGTGATGTGTTTTCTTTTCTCAAACGCAAGCACACAATCCTGGAATCTGGTATTCTCATAGAGACACCTGATACCTACATCAAACACATGGCCAAGATCCTTGGAATTAAGAACGGTTCGAAGCACAACACACCGTACTATCCCGACTTGATCCGCGATGACTGTTCAGCTGCTTTGGGGCCTGCTGATGCTGGGAAGTACAGGAGCGCATTGGGAGTTGCATTGTACCTCTCCAATGACAGGATTGACATTTCTTACAGTGTGCGAGTTCTTGCATCTTTTATGTCTGCTCCAACGGAGACCGCTATGAAAGGACTGCATCGGCTGACCAAGTACCTCTTGAACACCATGCATTATGCTACTGTGCTTGCACCGAAGCTGCCGGGATCTTCAGTGTATCACGCTGAACAACATGATGACCAGGACCACTATATGGAGATCTACAGCGACTCTGACTGGTCGGGGAACAAGGTTACCCGGAAGTCCTTTGGATGCGCCAGCTTTGCGATCAATGGGTGCGTTTTCCACCACATATGCAGGTCTCATCGAACAGTGTCTTTGAGTTCAGCGGAGGCCGAATGGTACGCGGGGATTTCAGCTTCTTGCGAGGGAATATTCTTGAGATCGGTATTTTCCTTCATGTCGTGCTCCCCGTGTTCGCTGCACCTTAAACTGGACAACTCTGCTGCGCGCCAACTGGCACTTCGCCAGGGCGTAGGGAACAAGACACGTCATGTTGCAGGCCGCCTTCTTTGGCTACAGCAGGCGGTCAAGGAGAAGGTGATCACAGTCTCAGCGATCGCCTCGGCGTATAACCTGGGAGACCTTTGGACCAAAATGCACCCAGTGGGCCGTCTGAAACTCCTGCTGTTTCTCCATGGTTTTGCTGATTGCGATACTGCAGAGCCGATTGGATGTGCAGAGTATGAAGAGATGGTTTTGCGAGAAACCGTGAAAGCTCAGGTGAAACGCGTTCGACTGGAGTATGCCCGCTCTCATGGGTGTTCGAGCAACTTGAAGAGTGATGCAAACAGGTTGGCCAAGCAGATCGCGATGCTCACGATTATGATGGCTCCTCACTTGGGGGAGGCAGCGGACGATGGCCACATGCTGTATGCTGCAGGAAATGATTTCTCGATGATGGTTGCAGCCTTGGTCTTCATCTGCCTTATGTTCTTCAGAGCCTTGAGCTGGCTGCGTGGACAGGGTTTCGACTTTAATACGATTGTCGAGCTGAATGCGGCGGATGTTGGATCAGGCATGCTTACTGCAGCGCTTGTCGGGATGAGTTTGATCCCTGAGATGACGGCTGAGCAATGGGCTATCGTGATGCTGCTCTACATTATCTTCCGTGTGCGAAAGGCAAGTGCAGCTTTCTTTTGCAGTGAACCGAGGGTGTTAACTTTTGACACTTCCTAACATACCCCATTTTCCTTGACGATTTTTTGTAGTGTTTTCCTTATCATGTGTGGCATGAGAACACATGTGATTATGCAGACCGCGCCGGAAAGCTCTAGAGTGTTTGGAAAAGACCGTGCATTTGTTCACATCCTCACTCAGCGTTCTGCCTGAAGTCAGTCTTTTGCTTCCGCTTGCGTGAAGCTGCTGCTTACACTACCTCTTGTACCGGGTTCGCTTGCCCGAGTCAACCATGCAACAGTTGGTGATGGATGCCCAGGCGTCCTCCACCGACTTCCGTAGTCAGACAACGCAAACGTGTTTGTAGCTTCTAGTGTCAAGTACGGTAGGTCCAGCCAAAGACCGTTGTGGCAGCGCTTGCGCACGCGAGTGAAACCTTAGTGGAGCTGTCGTGAAACTAGTTGTACTCTCTTTGTTTACCACGTCATACCGGCCTTAGTGTAGCTTTGAGCTTCCGTACAGTGTGGCTTTTGAAGTCGCAAAGTTATGTGAAAGCATTGGCCTTAGTTGGACTTCGGCATGCTTTAGGCGGGGTGCAAAACTTTGCACACCTTGTACTCGTGCAATATGTACACGTATTTTCCATTTGTTTTCCTGGCCGGTATTTACATGTGCATGTGTTTTACTTGAGAAGCTCCTTAATTCGTTTGAGCCCAATGTGCTGACTTCGCTACTCCGCAGGCGCCTTTGTTTGAGTGAAAATTAGCAGAACAGCTGGAGTACGTCTAGACCTCAGATAGCAGTCGAGTTTGGTCAAATCAAATCACAGCTTGACCTCATTATCACCAGAAACCAGAAGAGGCAACGTGACGGCTGTCTCCAGAGAGGGACTGCTCTGCGAGATACTCAACTTGCTGCATGGCGTGAGGGAGCTAAACACTTCCCGGTCTTTGCAATGATCAAGGTGTCATGGCAACCATGGTGGAGACAAACACAGCAGAAGTTGGGACCTCGACCCAATGCACTGGCTATGGCTCGTGCTTTCAGTCAGTCCACTCCACCAGAGGCATTGACCAAATTTCGGCACCAAGTTCAGGCCAGTATTTCTGAAAAATGCACCATTGATGACTTTATTTTCCGAAGAACAAAGAGGCACGCACCCATCGCATCGAGGATCAGACTCTTGTTGAGGGTGTCAACGTGATGTGGAAACTGTTCAGACAGATGCGACAACAGGATCGTTCTATTCGTGGTATGTGGAATGCATGGAAGGCATGGGCTACATTCCATCGTGCACACAAGGCTCACAAAAAACGATGTCAAGCAGCGAAAAAGGCAGGGCGCAGGGACGCGCCGCAGCGCGCGGAAGAGGCCGCCAACAGAGGTGACTCCTACACGGTTCATAAGATTGTTAAGCAGTTGACTCTTAAAGCTAGGAGGGTGACTATGCAGCTGCGCAGGGATGGTCAGATGTTGAACCCGAAACAGGAATTGGAGTGCTTATGCGAGTTCTTCACCGACAGGTTCCGATCTCAGGAAGTTCCTATCGCGGATCAGCACACGCTTTCACAGCCCTTTTCAGTTTCGTTGAAGGCGGTCGAGCATGCTCTGAGAAAATCTGTACCTCGCGGGGTCGCACCGGGTGTGGCATGGAGGGCAGTCGCTGACATTGTTACTCCAATCCTTCAACGTGAGCTTGAACAAATTTGGCGAGGTGGCGTCATTCGTGTTCCCCAGGGCTGGGCTGATGCTTTTCTTTTTTTGCTACATAAACCGGGTACGACAGGAAGAGAGCTTAAGCACTGGCGCCCGATTGGATTGCAGGATCCGGCTGGTAAGGCCATAATTGATTTGGTGGCCTCGCGCGCTAAACCATGGATTGTACACTGGTTGAAACAATATCCTCAATTCGCATATCTGCCGAATAGGTCGACTGGAATGGCGTTGAGACGTGTCTTTGATCACTGTAATCGCATCAATGTCAAATGTAGAGCTTTAAACCCATCCACGCATGATCGAAAACAAGGTGCACGACCTCAGGCTTGCGTTGGCGGCTTGCAAGTATGCCTAGACTTGTCGGCGGCGTTCGACTTGGTTCCCAGGTCTAGAATCAAGCTAGCACTTGATGCCGCCCGTGTACCTTACGATGTCACGGCTGTGTTACTTCAATGGTTGGAGCAAGCGCGCTATCACTTGGAGCATGCGGGGGAGTCGAGAAATATCGGTGCAAGGCCTCGCTCATAATATGGGCTGCGTTCACAGGCTTGATCGCTTTACAGATGGATACGGACCTTTGACATTGTTTGCTGACGATCATCATCTCGCTTTCGAATTCAACACGGAACAAGAATTATATCAGGCGATTGTATGATATCAACAAGGTTATCTCCATTCTTTGTGAAATGGGTATGCTGATCAACCCCACAAACGCCAAGGACATCCGATTCAAGGCACCAAGCGATGTGATCTGAGGAAGAAATTGACACCGAAAGTTCAAAATGAACTGCGGCTGATTCTTGGCTCTGGACCACAGGACTACATCCCAATTGTGGATAAGGTGGAGTACCTTGGTGCCGTCATTGCTTATGATAATGCTGCAGGTCTCACTCTGAAACATCGCTCAGCGAAAGCACGGCATAGATTTTGGGCGATGGCGGGCATTCTCAACAGTCGAAGGGCAATGTCACGTAAATCGCGACTCAAACTTTGGAGGTCATGCATTTGGTCGTCCCAGTCTTATGCTATGAATTGTCTGCTGCTTGATGGCCATTATAGACGGCCGACACCCGCCCCACCGGGCGGTTGCTACGGGGTGGACGCAGAAGTGCGCACCCCGGCACCGGCAGTGGTTCAGGGGCAGGGGCGGTGTGCTCGGCCGGGCGCATTTATGCGACTCGACCATCCAAAAGGAGCCACTGCACCCTATGTAAAAGTTTTGGCTAACACGTCGTTAGCGTAGTGCTTGTTTCAGAAGCAGTTTCCTGCAGCAGGCACAGCTGCCGCCTAACACGGGCTGGATGGCTTTTAAGCACGTGGCAGTGGCTTAGCTGAATGAGCATCGCGACTCTCAGCAGTCCGGGAGCGAGTGCATGCTCCGGCCGTTGGTGCAATGCACGCAGTGGTTTTGGACGTGGATGTACCTCGCTCATTTTTGTGCTCCTTTCTTCATCAGCACACGATGAGCATCAAGGTCTATGCGCGCTCCGCGTTGGCTGAGCAAAGTACGCCGGTTTTCGAGGACTCAGTTTGTCTCCCAAAAAGTCTTCCTCGCATGCCGCATGCTTTTGGGCCGCGTGACACGTGCTCAGTCGCACAGCATTGTGGGCAATACCCGTTGGCAACGATGCAAGCACAGTGCCAACCCTGCCCGAAAGGAGCTCAGCGATGCCTTCCCAACCTTGGCCGTGAATTTCACCGATCATGAGGACATTTGCCAAAGCAGCGGGTGACTGGGTGTGTGACATGCGCCCGAGTTACTGGTACCAGCCGTAATCAGGTCAGGATTCAGCAGCCGAAGTGCATCACGAACTAACTTGAAGCGGGCTTCCTGGGGAACGCTATAAAACAAAAACAACTTCTTGTTGCAGCCTGCCTGTATGTTTTGCTGTCAGCGGGCACTTTGCGGCCCAGCCACATTTTGGCGAGATTGTTCGGAGTGTTTTGGCGGCTGGCGCTGGCTTTCTCACAGAAGCTGTCCTTGCTGTGCAAAGAGTTACATCCACGAACGTAGCTGTATATAGCAAGGAAATAGCAAGCCATTTTCCTGAATATTTTCCTGAAATTTGCGCAATGTCTTGGGCAGCGACATGCTGAGGTAGGAACTGCCAGACTTCGTAAACCGAACTCGCAGCCTTCTGGCACGCCTTTCTCGGTCGGCTCCCCCAGGACCGCACGTGCCCATAACTTTGGCCCACAACTACAGCACCGCCCGCAGGACTTGGATGAAGGAGACATCGGAGGCAAAGCATCGACTTCTGGCATGGAATGAATTGTCCCGGCAAAGACAGAGCCCGATGCACGGTCTGAGTCATGTTTGGGGCCCTTAACGGACGTTCCTGCACGTACGAAGTACCAGAGCCAATTTTTCTGTATTCCAAAACTAGTTACGGGCCGCCCTTGTTCTCTTATGGTCCACATACCCAACCTCCCGGCCAGGCACGCTCTCCTTGGCAGTGCCATGGCTGGGCAGTGGGATCTCTTGCACCGACTACACAGACAGTGCAGTATGGTCGGGTTTGCCACTGCCGGCACTTGAGCTTACTGCAAAGACCCTCTGACTGAGGCTTCAACATTTCGTCATCCATCTCTCGGATGCAAAGGCGCTTTTTTGCGTTTTTCCAGCCGCACAGATGCGGAGAGACTTGCTTTCCAGATGATGAACTCAGACTGAACTTAAAGCACTAAAGTCACTAAAGCGCTTTCTCACTCATTTGCGCCTCTTGGCCAAATCCTTCTAGACTCATGACATGTCATGAGTACGATATTCGCCCCCAGCGCAGACCGGGAGGCCTTGGCAGATCCTTGTGTTTTGCTGAGGGGTATTTCCTCACACTTTGTGGATTGCACTGCAAGCATGATCATGCCAGTATATCAGAGGTGCGATGCCAGGCTCGGAGGCGAGGATTGACTTAAGACCTCTGCAGGACCATTCCGACACGCCTGACGAACAGAAAGACGGAGATTCCGATGGGTGCGCTATGCATTCATCCGTTCTAAAGGTAGTGCAAGCTGTGATTCCGCAGGGAGGCTTGATGAGACCAGGTCGAGTGGAGGGGATGTGAGCGAGTTAGCACTTAGCGCGATCTGGGCAGACGACACCGGATTCCACGGAGCTGGTTGACACAGAGTCGCGGATCGAGGATTTGACCTTCCTGGACGAGGCCGGGACGGACTTTTGCCTCCAGGTCCGCCTCTTGCATTCAGGCTTGCTCATCAAGCGCTTAAAGGTCAAGGTTGGGTCAGTGCTAGCGCATTCGCGGTTTAGGAGAGCTTGAAGGCTTCGGAACCAACTGTTAGACTCGCAGGACCTTGTTGGCGAAAACGCTTCCTGGAATCCTGCAAACGACAGTCGTCACTGGGCCAACAGGAGGGGTGGAAATTGAGCGGTTGATTGAGTTTCGGAGCATGAAGGCCCCAGGTGGCAAAAGGGCAGAAGAGTCTTTCAATGTCGCGGGTTGGTTTGACGCTGTGCTGTCGCTTTGCGCTAGTTTTGCTTCTCAGGCTATGTTCTGGGCTACCAGGCCCGGCATGAAAGTTTGCAGCCAGAAGAGCCAGAACTCGAGCTTGCGGATCTTGTCATCAAACTTGGCCAGTTCTCGAAGCGGTTCGCAGACCGCTTCCTTCAGGTCTGTCGTAGTTCATTCTCTTTGGTTTGAGACTTGAGAGCTTCATCACAAGCAGCACAGGGGATATGTTTATGGTTGCTGATTGTCCGTGCCAAAGTTCAAAGCAGGAGGCACCCAGGTTCTTTCAGGCCAGTTTGTGCCCGCAAGTCCTCGCTTTCGACAATGGGTTACTATGGAGAGGTGCCATCAGAAACAGTCATCGAAGCAGCAACAGCCAGGTGTACCTTGCCAATCAACTCCCGGGGACGGCAAGCAGTGGGCGGCTTCTTACCCGTCACCCGCTCAACGTATGGTGAAGAGCTCTCAGGGGCCTAACAGCGTTGAGTTCAGGGTATTCGTAGGGGAGCAAAGCCTGTGCACACTGACGTTCAGACGGACGCGTTCGGCTGTCCTCTCAAGCACTAAGTCTTTGAGGTCGAGCTGACCTCCATCCTTGTGCCCGAGAACCTGCCGCTGCAGAGCTTCCAGTACCTCCTGGCACTTCCCTTGGCTTAAGGAACTGTCCAGGGGCATTTGAGACACCGCCGCTTTGGCAGGGGCATGCCTGTCGTTTACAGGCGCTGGTGATTTGTTTTTGTTGTTTGCATGCTTGGTGTGCTGTGGCAACATACACTACGCAATTCGATGGGGATCTCAGATACAAGGAGCAGCTAGGAGGGAGCAGATAACATCGCATGTTCTTTGGATCGCGACAGCAAAGCATCAAATGCAGCGAGCACTGGATTCACTGA
Source organism: Symbiodinium sp. CCMP2592 (assembly GCA_905221615.1). Classification (NCBI taxonomy): domain Eukaryota; class Dinophyceae; order Suessiales; family Symbiodiniaceae; genus Symbiodinium; species Symbiodinium sp. CCMP2592. The sequence goes on from CAJNDT010001122.1 coordinate 21,338, forward strand.
GTGCTTTGGCTTTGTCTGCTTTGGCATTAGTGGTATGTAAGATTATGTAGGAGTGATGTGCATCCAGCAAAGTTTTGGACAACACTCCAACTCGCTGACTCTTTCTGTCTCTCTGTCTCTCTGTCTCTCTTTCGTTTCTTTTTTTTTTTCTCTCTCTCTCTCTCTCGCTCGCTCTCTTCCGCTCTCGCGGCTCGCGGCTCGCTTTCGCTCGGTCGCTCTTTCTTTTTGTTTCTCTCTCTCTCTCTTCTCTGTCTCTCTGTCTCTCTCGCTGTCAGTCTGCGACGCATTCAACTTAGACTTCCCTGACTTGCCCGCATAATTATGAGCGTTTTGCAGACGTGCTCAGGTCTACACCCGCTCGTCGCTAGCGGAGCAGACCACCCCCGCAGCCTAAGGTCCTAAGGTTTCTGCCGTGACCTCGGTTCAATCGGGTGTGCATCGAGCTTTCGGGGTGAAGCCACAGAACCACTTGCTTCGTGCTTGGCATACTCCGGACATTTTGCACGAGAGTCGTGTGCTTTCTGTGCAGGACACGTTTGCTCCGGTCTCGCAGCTCCAGTTCGTAGACAAGGCCAATTGCATTTTTTTGAACGAGCCTCATTCGCTGCGTGGATTGTCGATCCTCGCCATGATGGCATGGTTTACTGTGGAGTTGTCGCCTCTCGAAGCTTCTGATCACAGACTCACTTCCCTGTGAATGCGTAGTGCACCACACTTGTCGCAGACGGTAGAATGTAGGGGCTCTTCCAATGGAAGCAAAGCTAGGACTTGGACGGGTCAGAAGTCGGTGGACAAGCGTCCTGGGAACCACCGGAGCATCATGTACCTCACCTAACCTCTTACTCTAACCCCCCTTCGGTTACCTGCTGGTTAGAGGTTAGAGGTTTCCGCCCGTCAGATACTATCTATCTCCGTCAGGTACCCACGGGTCAGAGGTCGCCCGTCAGATACTATCTATCTCCGTCAGGTACGCACGGGTTAGAGGTTAAAGGTTTCTGTCCAACCTTCGCCCGGCAGCTACCCACCCTCCGCCCGTCAGCAACCTCCACCCGTCCGCTACCCACCTTCCGCGCGTCAGCAACCTCCGCCCGTCAGCTACCCGCCCCCATGCGTCAGCAACCTGCGCCCATCAGCTACCCGCCCAACCTCCGCCCGTCAGCTACCCACCCCCCGCGCCAGCAATCTCTGCCCCGTCAGCTACCCACCCCCCTCGCGTCAGCAACCTCCGCCCGTCAGCTACCCACCCTCCGCCCGTCAGCAACCTCCGCCCGTCAGCTACCCACTCTCCGCGCGTCAGCTACCTCCGGGCCGTCAGCAACCTCCGCCCGTCAGATACTTACTATCTATCTCAGGGTTGAGCTGTAAGCCTTTTTGGAGGAAGTGGTGAAACCTTTTTGTGACGTTTCGATTGTCAAGTTTTGGCCAAGCAACTGGCAGGCAAGATGCCACACAACGTAAAATCCACCACGACCACCGTTGGCAACAAAAGTGTGCGTGCACACCACTAGCTACAAGCCTATGTTATGTCTTTGCTTCGCATCCTGCTGTGTGATGGCATCAGGGAGCATGCCACGACATGCCAGCACAAGCTTGTCTTAGCTATGTTGAAGCTTTCGCTGCCCACTTGTGCAGTGCATTTCAGGTGCCTTTGGGGTGCGTTTCAGGTGCGCTTCAGATTCTTGGCATTTGGCAATATGGTGCATTGCAGGTGCGTTTCAGGTGCATTTCAGGTGCGCTTCAGCGTGGTCGGCGATTGTGGTCGACAGGGTCCTGGCCGTCGGTTGGTTCGGAACCCCCAGGATAGGTTGCTAAGGCTTGTAGGCCTAAAGTCACGGTTAAAGTCGGGTAGACGAAGACGGCCATTCCATGAGGACCAGCTGCTGAACCAAGGGGACCAACAGCGGAGTCAGAGATGACTAACAAAATTGATGCTGGGGGCTGCTTGTCGCGAACCCCCAGGATATGTTGCTAAGGCTTGTGGTCCTATTCTGGGGGTTTGATTGTGTCTGCTGCAGCGCTCAGTTTGTGGCTGCTACTTGCAGCCATAACTTGCATTGCTGGAGCCAGTTGTCCGCATGCTCTTTTTTAACCCCGACAATTGCTTGCTAAGACTTGTGGTCCTGTCCTGGGGGTTCAGGAGAAGCAATCCACGGCATCAGCTTGGAAAGTGATCTCTGACTGCGCTGTTGGTCCCCTTGGTTCAGCTGCTGGTCCTCATGGAATGGCCGTCTTCGTCTACCCGACTTTAACCGTGACTTTAGGCCTACAAGCCTTAGCAACCTATCCTGGGGGTTCCGAACCAACCGACGGCCAGGACCCTGTCGACCACAATCGCCGACCACGCTGAAGCACACCTGACATGCACCTGACACGCACCTGCAATGCACCATGTTGCCAAACGCCAAGAATCTGAAGCGCACCTGAAATGCACTGCGCAAGTGGGCAGCGAAAGCTTCAACATAGCTAAGACAAGCTTGTGCTGGCATGTCGTGGCAAGCACTTTCATGGGCTTGTGCTCCGAGATCATCCAAGCAGGAGAGATAGGAAGCAAAGGGATTGGGCTTGGAGGCATTCGATGTTGTTCACGTGCGTAGTGGATTGTCAGTCCAAGTCAACTTGACGGCACGAAAACGTGCTCTCGGCAACGCAACCTTTCTAAGTTGCGACTGAACTTTTTGGTTCAAGCCAAAGTCGTACAGCTCAACCCTGTATCTCCGTCAAGTAATCACGAGTTCCGCTCGTCAGATACTAACTATCTCCGTCAAGTACCCACGGGTTAGAGGTTAGAGGTTTCCGCCGGCGCGTGGCGGGTTTCCGCCCGTCAGATACTAACTATCTATCTAACTACCCCCCCCCCCCTCTGGTCGGGTCCGCCCCTCCGCCCGTCAGCAACCTCCGCCCGTCAGCAACCCCACGGGGGGTATAGGGGTTACCCGGCGTACGCTCTGCACCGGAGGCGAGGCGGACGAAGAGTGGCTCGACAGTTCGCCCTAGAGCCTCAGACATCTCTTTCGACGATCTAGAATCGATCCATGCATGACAGCGCTCGCGAGTGCAGGCTCCCGAGTGCACTGCCCCACGAACCCAATAGCCACTGCAGAGGATTCCCAGCAGACAGTTGCTTCGATTGCACATCCGCTGTGTTACTTTGACTTGCCCTGAGCCCAGTCTCGGATGTGGAGTGCTATGCGCCGCCCGTGAAGCCAGGATCTTGCACAGGTGGTTCTTTATGCCGCCCTCGTCGTGTTTGGTATGTGGGTGAACCTGTGGGGTACTTGCTCTGCCTGATCGCAACAGGATAGCCTGTGCGGGAGGTCAATTTCATGGCGGGATTTGGGACTGTCGGGAGTCTTCCGTGCAGGATCATGCAGGGTCTGCCCTTTCTTGGCTATGCCGTAGTGGCTCGATCAACCAGCAGTGTTTCCTCCACCCTCCTAAGGACGTGCTTGATGCAAGTTTAAGTTCTGGTATATATTTACGCACGACTTCATGTGTAATCTAATCAGTGGGCATAGGATTTCCTTGGAGCCCTACCGTAAAGTGTTCATGCGTTTGGTTGCTTCACGGATGCGATCTAAGACAGGCTGTGTACCTGTCCGCCACCGCCACTGGAACAGGACAGGGTGTTCGGCGTTCGGAAGAGCTCGTCAGATCGACTCATTAGTTAAGGCGTTCCCGATCATGACCTCCTGTCTCGACGGTGGTTTTCGACTGTTGCAGGCTCACGAGTTGAGGTGTTTCTATTCATGCTCCGCAAGCATCGTGCACTGCTTGCCCGCTGAACAGAGTGAACATCTGCAGTTTGCACGGCTGCCGGACTGTCACAATCATGACATGCGTTGAAGCGTGTAAGTCGAGGTGGCCGGGGCTGAAACCCTGGGCACCGAAGCCTTCGGGACTCTGCAACAAAGAGAAGGCACATCCCCAACGAGCAGGTCGAAGTTTTGCAACAAATTGGGTTGTTGAAACAGACGGACTGTTGTGAGTGACTGTTGCTTCCAGACCTTTAGCCGCAAGACCGACTGGCCCAAGGAGACGGGCCCCAGGCTGTGCTTGGTGCGAGCACGAAAGACTTAGGTCCTCAGGTGCCAGCTATAGCTGTCCGGTGATTGCTCAGCGTTCCCCGGAGTCCTGTAGCTGCCACTGTCTTTGACATTGTAAAATTGTCCGAGCTCGGCCGTGCTTCAACACTCTTCGGAACATGCATCGATGTGCGGAGTACGAAGTTCAGCCGGCAGTGATTAAGTTGCTGTTTGTGCCTTGCATGCTGACTGCTGCGGTGCCCTTGCGTCTGTTTGGCAGATGCCGCTACCAGTCGCTCTCAATCTCACAGCCTGCCTGCAGATATGCACTTCATACTCAGCTAAGGAGGACAACCCAGCCAAATCGTGTTGCATATTGCTCTTACGACGACAGACTGTCTCCGAACAGTGCAGGAAGATCTTTGGTGGGAACGGCACCTGCACCCGCCGTCGCTACGCCTGTGCCCGCCCCACAGTCTATGGCTGGCGACTGGCTGTTTCCGGGTTCGACACATCCCAACTAGAACGCGACTACGTTTCCTGGCACGTGTCAACTGCGGTTGTCAGAGCAAGGGACCGAGAAGCCACTCTAGCATGTTTAACACGGGAAGCGGGAGAGGCTCCCACGCCTTTAAGAGACGTGTGACTGAAACCATGGATCACACTGGAGCGTAGCAAGTCTGAAATGGTCCGAAGCTGAGGGTTCAGTTTTAAATACTCGGGCAAAGCCATGAGGCTTGACATTCCCTTGAACACCATTCTTGGTGCCGGGGTCCCCGATTTCTGTTCGTAAGATTCGAACAAGAACCACCGGAGGTTCGGGACCTTTCCTTCCTGGATCAAGACCCGGACGACTGGGAGATTGGTGGGAAGGTGAAGCTGTGATTCTGTGCATGTGTGTTCGACGGAGGAGGGTACGGTTGTTTGGGATTGGTTCAGGACGAAGTTGCTTGTTGGGCTTTGTCTTGATGTTTAGGTGTTGTATGCGTCGGTCACGTACTGAAGATTTGGCAAAGCAAGGCAAACTGTGGCCGGAGAGTCGGACAGCCGTTCACGCAGCAGTCGCGACTACTGACTGGAGATTCTGCGAGAAAGCATGCTGAGGTGAGCTGGACGCCGCCAGAAGATCCTGGAGTTTTGGAAGGCACAGCAGAAGATCTCGAAACGCAGTAGTTCCCGTGCACGTTGGGGACCTGCGGAGTTACAGAGTCTTTGCGCAATTCCTACGGAATGCAGTGAAGACAGGTCACAGGTCGGGAAGGCCACAGATGCCCTTCCACGCCTCAGACGGTAGTGCTCCCTTTCCAGCTCCACGCCAAGTCAGCTTCAGATGCTAGCCGAGTATGAATGCAGTGACGTGCACGGGCAGGCTATGTGCTCTACCTGGCCGTTCGGAGCTTGGGGACTCTATTTGCAGCTCTGAAGCTTGAGCCGAGGTGTTGAAACTTGCCGTGACGTTACAGTGTAACCACAGTTCCTCCGAATTTTATGTTGTCCTGGACCCCGGACTGCCAATGAGGGGGGCGATGCTAGCTGCTGCTAGCTGGTTACTGCTAGCTCCTGAAAGTGCAAGAGACACTTACACAAGGTTGGGGCCAACTCCTTGGACATCTCAGCCGATTTCCCTTTGGAAACTACACCCACGTGCTGGTCTACACAAGGCTCTCTCTTTGGCATGCCTTTGGTTGAAATGTTGCTTACCTGCAGGCCTTAAGCGGCATGCAGTATGAATATGTACTATTGCTGCCAGTACCAGTAGCTGCCAAGGCTGCCGGAACTGTCGCTTCGACATCCTTTGGGCTTTAATTCTTGCTCAACCACGCATTCGAATTGCCGAAGCTTGTGTGCGCTTCTCAAGTGATATATGTAGGGTGCCCCAAGGCCGAAGTTACAAGCACAAGCGATCTGCAAAGCAACCCTCATCATCAGACCGGACCAGAAGCTATTGGGGAAACTTTCAAGTATCAAACTGTACGGCTCATCGATGTGATGGTTAGAGACAGTGGGAGACATCGTAGCGAGTTGAAGATTAACGGCAGTCTCCAAATTTGTCAGGTCGGACTTCGGGGAATCCTCCATCCCAGAAGCAGTGTGGGTTGGCTGCAACTGCGGAGTGCTTGTCACAGAAGTTGGGTGGACGCTGCAAGTTTGGTATGCGGGATGGCAGCGGTTGTGAAGGCCTGGCCATTCTGCATCGCAAGCTTCGCCAAACTGTCAGGATATAAAGCATGTTCTGACTACTGCCGTTGTATAGCTGTACTTGGTAGCCCCTTTTGGCACAAGGTGAGTAAAATAAGTAGCCTGTGCCTGCGGTGTGTGTGGTTTGAGGGTTAACCTAAACCCTTGCATGGTAGCGGAGCCGGACGTCTAAGGGACTCCGTGCTCACCTTCTGCGGGTCGCCCCGCGAAGGTAAGGGACGCGGGCAAGCCCCGCTCCCTGGTGGTTGCGGGTCAGCCCCGCACCACACGTGACCGCGGGAAGTCCCGCGTCACAGGAACCAGCTGCGGGCCGATCCGCGCTGGTGTGGGAGCATAGTCCTCCCGAGTGCTGCTTAGGCAGCAGGTAGACCGCCAAGACGGCGGGTCGAGGTCGCGGCAAAGGAAAGCCGGTGACCAAGAAGAAGAACAAGAGGGGGAAAAGAAGTGAAGCGGCCACCTCTAGGAGGCAGGACCGCGGGCAGGCCAGAAGGCTTGCAGCCGCTGAGGAGCGGCAGGAGCCACTAAGAAGCCACAGGGCAGCCGCTGATCCCTCGGCCCGGGGGTCAGCTGAGGCAAGGGGCCGAGGTCGTACTCCGAGGCGGGTGGTTCTAACTTATAGCCTTGAGGAGGCTCAGGAGCGAGACCGGATCCTCGGGACGACCGCGGCCAAGAGCCAACCAAGGAAGCCCAGGCAGACAGAGGCTGGGTACGAGAAGATCAAGTGGAAGAAGGAGAGGCGACGAAGGAAGGAAAGGAGCCGCCTCGACCTTCGATCGGTTCCTCGGGAGGCTCAGGCAAATCGGGTCCTGAGGTCGGTAGCGCCGACACGAAGCACGCAGGCTTCGGGGCGCAAGAGGGACTTAGAGGAGTTCCTGACCGAGCAATCCGCTCGCTTTGCGCAGCAGAGGTTCCGAGAGAGAGTGGAGACCCAGGAGGCGATCAGGAAGAGGCTTCCTAAGGGCAGTGTGGGCGAGGTATTGCTTAGGCAGCGGGTCGGCGAAGCTTGCAGTACCTGCAGGACCAGGCGTCGCAAGGCCGCCCCGGCTGTGCGCAACTACGTGCTTAGGAGGTTTTCTCCTAAGGCATTGGCCCAAAGGGTTGCGGAGGCCAATCGGCACCGCACCGAGCCCCGACCAAAGGGGACCGCTCGAAAGAGCAAGGCCAAACCAAAGGCCACATCAGCTCCTCTCCTGACGGAGGACGAGGAGAGCAGTGAGAGCTCGGATGGAGATGGAAGCGGGGTTGATTGGGACCCCCCAAGCTCCCCAGATGGCCCAACAGGCGGGCCAGGTTCCGCTGGAGCAACAGCTCCAGCAGCAGTTGCAGCAAACTAACCTGATGCTGCAGCAAATGAACAACAGGCTGGTGACTCAGGAGGCCCAGCTGTTGCAGCTGCAAGCGTCAGGATTGGCAGCCCGGGGAAGGCAGAGCACCTTCGATACCGACATGCCGGGCCCAAGCCATCCACCGGCCCCAAGGGCCGGCCTGGTAGACACCAGGCAACTCGGGAAGCCCGAGGTTTTCAAAGGGTCCACGGAGGAAAGCTTCAGTGACTGGTCGTTCATCTTTGAGTCTTACCTTAGCTGCATCGACTCGAGGTACATTGACCTGCTGGAGCAAGCAAAGTTTTCCAAGAAGAGCTTCCCAAACAGGGCTCTTTCGGATGTGGACCGGGACCTTTCTTGCCAACTCTATTATATCTTGGTGATGCTCCTGCGCGGTAGGCCGCTTGACATCACTTACAACACGGGCCTCGGAGAAGGTCTTGAATCCTACCGGCGCATCTTTGAGGAGTTCCACCCGAGGGTTGCGTCACGCTATGTGGGCACTCTCACAACGTTGCTTTCAAGCAAGTTTGGTGATGATGTTGAGGGGGACTTAGCGGCCTTCGAAAAGAGCGTCCGGAGGTATGAACAGGAGAGCGGCAAAACACTGGATGAGGAGATGCTTTTGGGCATTGTGGTGAATGGACTAAAGGACAGCAGCCTGCAAAGCCACATCATCCGGAACTCAAGCCGGCTCAAATCCTTTACGGATGTGAAGGCGGAACTTTTGGAGATTTCGAGGACCAACCGCGTCCTGCAGAATCTCCCGCAGCCTATGGACCTTGGAGCTGCACCGTGGAAAAAGGGCAAAGAGAAGGGCAAGGGCAAAGACAAAGGCAAAGGCAAAGGCGACAAAGGGGGTAAAGGCCAAGGCTCAGACAAGCAAAAGCCCCAAGGCGCAAACCCCAACAAGGACCGTGAGTGTTGGTACTGCCATAAGAAAGGGCATGTAGAAGCCGAGTGTCGCAAGAAACAAGCCGATGCCAAAGCCAAGCCCAAAGCTAAAGCAAAAGGTGGCGGGAAGAACCGCACACCTCATGCGGCTAGCCCCGCTGAGGGCGAGGAGGAACCAGAGCCCATGTCTGCATCGCCTCAGGAGCCGGACCTTTGCTTTGGTGTGGTGGCGGCAACGCCCAGCACCGAGGCCAGTGAGACCGAGGTTCTTGTAGATACGGGGGCAGGGTCTCACCTGTTTCGGAAAGGGTTTGACTCCGGTGCTTTGTTGGGTTCTCGTGTTTCGGGGCCTGGAATGGTTACCGTTACGGGTGAGCCCTTGGCTAGCGACCAGAGGCTTAGGAGCCAGCTCGAAACCAGTGCTGGGACCTTTTCGGTAGAGTACGCCGAGTCTGAAAAGGTTAGGTTTTCGGTGCTTTCTGCTGGCCAAGCGGCCACGAAAGGCACCTGGACGGTGATTGGCCCCGGTGTGCAGTGTATGGTTCTAGATAAGCATGCGTGTAAGCTTAGGAAAGCCCTAGGAGAGACCAAAGACACGATGCAACTCAGAAAGAAGAGAGGGGTATTTTGGCTCCCAGTGAACGTGGTGAAAGAAAGTGAAAGGGTTGAAGACCCAGACGTGTTAGCAGCTACGAGGGCTGCTAAGAAGACGGTGCCAGCAAAGGCGCTGGCAGGTGAAGGCGAGGAGCCTGGTGAAGCGGGTGACTCCGCTCAGCCTGGCCAAAGCTCAAGTGCGGGCGGCCCCGCCGATGCGGGGAGTTCCGCTGCCAACCCTGGTGCGGGTAACTCCGCCGGTGCAGGGAGTTCTACTGACGGCCCTGGCGCGGGTGGCCCCGCCCAGAGGCTTCCGGAGATTGGCGACGTGCCAATGGAAGTGTCTGAGGCCACGCGGCGGCCGAAGACAAAGAAGATCCCGGACACGGTTAGCAAAGCCGAGTTTGACGAGCATATGCTTACGCATCTGCCCATGCGAAGCTGGTGCGATCACTGCATGCACGGCAAGGTGCGTGAGGATGCGCACTCAGCTCGGGAGCCCAGCGGTCGCGCGTCGGAGGTGGCGCGCATCTCCCTGGACTACTGTTTTCTGGGACGGGCCTTGAAGGGCCCAGTGAACTCCGTGGAGGAGGTCAAGGTGCCTCAGGATGAGAAGGATGGTCTCCTTCCCATTCTGGTGATCGTGGACGAAAAGTCCGGTTGTGTTTTCTCTGGTGTGGTGGCTAAGGGCGTTAACCCGTATGCCACTGGATTGGTGACTGAAGCGCTCAAGTTCTGCGGGCGCCAAAAGGTCATCATGATGAGCGATGCTGAGCATAGCATCCGGGCACTTGCTGAAAGTGCCGCCAAGTCCTGGACTGGCAGCGTGCAGCACCAGACTGCACCGAAAGGTTCTCACGCATCTAACGGCGCGGCCGAGCGAGCCATTTTGGAGCTGGCGCGTCAGGTGCGAACTCTTGCGAGCGCGCTGGAGAATCGCTACAAGAAGCCCCTGGAGACTGAGGGGGTTGTCTTTCCGTGGTTGGTGCGGCACGCAGGGTGGCTCATCTCCCGTTTCTTGGTGAAGCAGGACGGGAGAACACCTTACGAAAGGCTTCGAGGCCGGGACTTCCGCGGTGAAGTTGCTGAGTGCTGCGAGGTCGTGCACTACAAGCTTGACAAAGAGAAGACTGGCAAGCTGGACAAGCAAACGTCAGTTGGAGTTTGGCTAGGCAAGTCTCTTGCCTCCGACGAGCACTTCCTGGGCACTGCTCAGGGGATCCGTCGGTGCAGAAGCATCTGGCGAAGGCCAGAAGAGAAGAGGTGGGAGCTGAAACACCTCGAGGGGATGGTTGGGCTTCCCTGGCAACCGCGCGGAGAGCCAACCACCGTGCCTTCAGACAACAAGGCCCCAGCGACTCCAGGTCGCAGGCAGCCCTCGGTGTATATCACCTTGGAGCGTCAGATCAAGCACGGCAAGACACCTGGATGTCCTGGCTGTGAGTGTAATGACGACAACCCAAAGCGGCACAACGACGAGTGCCGTAAGAGGTTCGAGAAGTTGTACCCGAGACAACCGGTGCCAGGCACGCCTGGTACACCAATCCCTGGGACGCCTGCGGGACCCATGGAGACTGAAGGAGGTCAGGCCGAGATGCCCCAGGGCACCGGCCAAGACTTGGAGTCGGGAAGCACCGAGCCGAGTCAGCCTTCAAGGCCAAGGGCCATGGAGGGGACCTCTGAGGCTAAGTCAGGCCAGAAGCGAGAGGTTGAGGATGCGGGTGTCCCCGCTCCTTCAAGTGACAGCGGGCAGCGCCGCGTTACTGGAAAGAGCTCGCAGGGAGCGAAGAAGCAGAAGACGCCAGAAGCAAGAGGTGAAAAGCGTCCTCTTGAGGACCAGGAGTTGATGGGGGGACTGCCCACGCTCCACGAGAAAGGCGAGTGGGAGCCTTTGTTTGCTTACCCTCTGGACGGCAGAGTGGAGGAGCTTGGTGCCTACGACGAGCGAACAGGCCAGCCCCTTCCCGTTGACAAGGTCAAGACTGCAAGAGGGCGCGAGCTGGACAAGATGGAGGAACACTCTGTCAAGAAGGACATCTCTTGGGAGGAGGCGCGACGGCAGGGGCTAAAGATAGTCCGAAGCCGGTGGGTGGATGGTTGGAAACCATTGCCCAATGATCCAAATGGGGTGCGCAGCCGCTGCGTAGCCCAAGAGATCAACGACCACGAGCGCGACGACGTTTTCAGTGGAACACCGCCGTTGCGGACGCACCGCATGGTACTTTCAGCTGCAGCCACTGCAAAGGCTGGCAGGACCAACCGGCGCAAGCTTATTGCCCGGTATGATGTTTCTGTTGCCTTCTTTCATGCGGTGGCCACGGGCAAAATTGCGGTCGTCCCTCCGAAAGATCTCGATCAATCGAAGCTCTGGTACTTGCTCAAAGCCATGAATGGCACACGTGAGGCTTCGCGACAGTGGTCAAAGCGCGTGTGTGAGGTCATGACGGAGGCAGGTTTCTGGGAGGTTCCAGGAATCCCTGGCCTCTTCTACCACGACGAGTGGTGCGTGACCTTGAGCTGCCACGGCGACGACTTTATCGCTGAGGGCGAAAGCGACGATCTGGATCGACTGGATGCGCTGATGATGCAATCCTTTGAGAGCAAGATATTGCCACGGATTGGCCCTGAGGAGTTCGGAGGCCAGACCACGCATGGCGATCATCTGCACCGCATCATTCGATGGAGCGAGCGCGGGTTCACTTGGGAAGCTGATCCTAAGTACTCGCGGCAGATCGTTGAGGAGCTCGGGCTTACGGACGCTAAGAGCGCAGACGCCCCGTGTTCTACGGAATGTGGGAAAGGCCGCAGGGATCTCGAAGATCCTTTGGACGCTGAGGCTGCAGCGAAGTTCCGGAGACTCGCTGGTACTGCACTTTACCTGTCCCAGGATCGCCCGACGATCCAGTATGCCTTGTCGGAGATCACCTCTGGCATGGCAAAGCCTACGGTTGAACACGAGCTCAAGCTCAAGCACCTAGGCCGTTACCTTCTGAAGTACCCGAAGGAAGTTTGGCACTACGAGTACCAGGAGCAGCCTGAGGAAGCTGTGGTGCTTACGGACTCGGACTGGGGAGCGTGCAAGCGCACGCGCAAGTCTATGTCCAGCTACGCTGAGAGATTTGGGAAGCATCTCATCGATGCTTCGTGTGCCAAGCAATCGGTGATAGCGCTCAGCTCTGGAGAGGCTGAGTTTTACGCGTTGGTGCGAGGAGCTGCCGCCGGACTGCTGACAGCGCAGATCTGGGAACGGATTGGGTTTAAGGGTTTGAAGCTTACCCTGAGAACCGATTCGAGCGCAGCGAAGGGAATCGCGACACGCAAGGGCTCGGGCAAGGTGAAGCACTTGTCCATGAAGGAGCTTTGGATACAGGACTGTGTTCAGAGAAAGCAGCTTACGGTGCAGAAGGAACCTACGAAGAGCAACTGGGCCGACTTGGGGACGAAAGCTCTTTCAGGCTCAAGAGTGACAGAGCTAGTCAAGGGCATGCCTCTCACAAGGGGCTTGGTCATGGCGTGCCTGTTCGCGTCCTTTGGCGTGGCTACGGGGCAGCCGAAGGAGCGCCAGCTCGAGACTGAAGACGTTTCCTTCTTCATCTACATGCTGATCATCCATATCTTGGCGATCCAGACCATTTGGCGATGGATCAAGTTTGCGTTTGTGTGGTGGACCACGCCACGTGTTTCAACGAAGCCGGCCCCTACAGCTGGAGGCCGCATGGACCGACGAGGTCTAGAGGCGAATGCGGGTAGCCCCGTCTACGTCACCCGTAAGGGCAAGAAGTTTCATAGGAGACACTGTAGACACCTGGGCCAAAACCCGTACACGTTGCAGAGGGCTGAGGCTACGCAAAGAGGCTTTGGTCCTTGTACAGACTGCAACCCGTGAGTAGTGCAGGTCAGCTGTCCAGCTCAAGGATTCAGCTGGCCATGGAGGGGTGTCAGGATATAAAGCATGTTCTGACTACTGCCGTTGTATAGCTGTACTTGGTAGCCCCTTTTGGCACAAGGTGAGTAAAATAAGTAGCCTGTGCCTGCGGTGTGTGTGGTTTGAGGGTTAACCTAAACCCTTGCACAAACGCAAACCTCTGTTGCGACATGCTGGGACCCAGCATTGTGAGCAAATTCTTCACACTGGCAAAATTTACACAAGTTCTTTTCCTCCATCGCCGAAGCCGGAACCGCGGGGTGTACACGGTGTAACCATTCCTGGTGTCCTCGGTATCAGTCTTGATCGATTTCAGGCGAGGCCTGGTAGGTACCGGGATGTCAGGAGAAAGGCCACTGAAGAAAAGCATGCTGGCAGCAAGGGTTGCAAGGATGGCAGCATCGTGGCTGCGGCGTACCACTCAGGCCTATCGTTGATGTGTTCTCTCGCGTCATCGACCTGGACTTCGTGGACAAGGCATGCTTCCCGGCTTTCTGGCTTTGTAGTCCAACTTCTCCTGTTGGATCTCGTGGGATCATCATAGTGTCCCGAGTCTACACGATCTGCATAAGCATTAGTGCGAACACGTGATACGCGGACAACCACGGGTTCGCAGTAACTTCAAGCTGTGACATGATGGTGATTCAAAAGGACCTCGACGCAGAGCAGCTTGGTGGATTCGTTCGCTGGATTGCACCGGCGGATGTGCCACAGGTTCGAGCCTCAGGCCGATGCAAGAACAACACGACCCAGCTGGATGTTGTTGTGCTATTAGCCACTCAGAAGCTAAGCCTTGTGTCTCAAGCTCCGAAGGTTCTCACACGATGGCTAGAGTCTCAACAGTTGATGAGAACACACACACTCCTCAAAAGCAAACCAGGATAATACTACCGCGACAGTGTGTGTGAGCTGCTCTTTTTGCTTTGATTTTCAACCGAGCGAGTGTAGACACCTTGACAAGAGCACATTCCCAAGCGTGCCACAGTACCGTTGCCTTATTCGGGCACTAGAAGCAGATCTTTCCGAATCCCTTCCCGAACTAGTGGTGCACTGGGCATCGGACATCTTCGCATTGCGGCTCAAACGCGTCCGTGCCTTGGCCTGGAAGCCGCCCCGGCACTCTGAGAGCCCGTGCCCCAGCAACAGTTCGGGAGTTTCCAGCCAGGCCGTTGGTTGCGAGCTTTCATTTTTGAGTCATGGTAGCGTGTGCGGCTCTTCGGAAGGTTCTCCCAGGAGTGCTGTGTTCCGCCGGTAATCTTGCATGGGGCTTGAAGTCTGGCTCTTGCCGACACTAGCTTGCAGAGTTCGGGATGAGTGGGTTACGGCGAGGCTTCTACAGGACAGTCTGGAGCCTCTATTTTACGATTTCGCCAGCCGTTCCTGCTGCAGAAGATCCAGAGCTACAGCCTACTTGCAGTTACCACTCGTTTCACTGTTTCTCAACTCGCATCGTGGAGTGCCATGCTTGCAGGCTTAGAGGCTGTGCTAGAGGATGGAATCGGTTGGACCCTTTCGGCCCTTGAGCCGGACCAAAGTTCAGACCCCGTCATGACAGGCCATGCCGGTGTTGCAAGGCGGCGATTGGGCTTGCGCCCAAGAATGCCCAAGAAGCCTTAGCCCAGAGTCAGATGCGGCTGCTTCTGGCACGGCTTTTGCCAAAGCCGCAAGAAGACAACACTGATGCCGCGACGGGGTATGAGGTTTGCCTCTATGCCTCTATCCGACGACTTCTGTTTTTCAATTAGAGTCGGTTTGAAAATCCGCTTCGCCGGACCGAGTACCACATCGAGGGGGAGACCCCCGCACAGCTGAAGGAGCCTGAACAAAAGGTGGGCGGCCTTTGCGTTGCCTCACCCCTTCGACTTGGCCGCAAGCAGGAGGGTGAAGTAGGGCTGCCGATATACGGTGACGTCAAAGCTGCTGCGCAGTACATCTCTTTGGAGCGCGTGGCAGCAGAGCAGCAGCCCCCCTCCGCGTGACATGGCTCATGCCCTGGACAGTAAAAACATCAAAGCAACTTTGAGTGAGGTTGCAAAATAGAGTCTTGTCAGCAATCACATACAGGTCGAAGTGTGATGCGAGAGTTTGGGGATTTCTGAGGGCTTCGGACGCTTGCTGCACAGCCACACAAACAGATGTCTCTGGCACAGCTGCGTGTGGCGGTAGGCAGAAAACAAGCCCGGACATCGCCCTCTGGGCTTCTACGAGGCGGAAATTGTGCATTATTTCGTCTTTGTGGCGTTCGATGAATTCAGCAGATTGGGGCCACACTAATCCTGACCCGTGCGAGGTGGGGAATGACCCCAATGCACATGACTGGCTTGGGACAACATCCTTACGGCACCAAGATTTAAAACCTTTGTGGCAGGCCCCTCGCTTTGCGTCTTTTGGGAGCTAGTCCAGATCGGGGCAGCGGACCCAATGGCCGGCGCCCGAGCAGATACCTCGATACAGTTACGGACTGGTAGTGGAAGTAGCAGTCGTTGTTTAGTAAGTACTCAGTAGAATGCCGTCATAACAGCAAACGGATCCCCCGAGCGCGTGAAGCCTGCGCAGTGGCGAAATGGCGCAGCGCTACGACGGTGCATCCCCTCAACGGCGATGGGTGGTAACATTGCCTTGGAGCATCACCGCGGATTACACAACTAAGCATCGAATAGCATCGCAAATGGCTGAGCCTTAGAAATGCGAGCGCATCTTCGCGACTCGCCTCGGGGAGCATTGCACTGCAAATTTGGCATCAATACACCAGTCACCATGCCAAAGTAGCATTCAAAGTGAAGCGATCCAGAAGCGATCCTCTAGTGCTCTTCCTTGTGTTTGGAGATTGCAAGTTTGCACGCCTGATACAGAATGCCTTGGCTTGCCGGGAATGGGCTGACTGCATACCTCAACGCCCTAGCATGCAGAGCTTGCAGCTGTGACAGTCGGTGCCTTTCTCGAGATGTAGCCTGAGTGACAATGTCGTATGCTGGCCATTCAGCCCAACACAATCTTAACAAGTTTTTCTCAATCAAACGAGTTTTGATTCGCACATAGGATGTAGTTGCAACGTTGCGAGATGAAGTCCAATTGCCTCAGGCCCTGAACTCTGCAGACCAAAGTCCCTAGCACATCGCGCAGCGGATGCAGAAGCCATCCCACCTGAAGAAGTGGGAGAAGGTGCGACACTTCGAGTTGACTTGAAAGTTTGTTGTGCGTTTGAGGTTTAAGGATGGCATTCAAAGGCTGGGTGGCTTCAGTCACCATGGTTTCTTGAAAGTGCCTGTGCAAGTAATCCATAGGCATGGGAAAACTCTGCAAACTGTCCAAACAGACCCTCGGTGCAAATGGAATTTTAAGACAAGGGGCTTCTCAAAAAATCGCCCCACGAAGACTTACAGCATAGTTCCCACAGCGAGCACCCTTGGGGTGGTGTGCCAGTTTCAGCATGTTTTTGTGCCGCACCCCCCCCCCCCCTGTTCGGAAGCATGCTATTGAGCTAACTGCGCCGACTTTGCATCTGATGGCATGTTTGGTACTTGTAGCGGACATTCTTCGGCATTTTCCATGAAAGCAGATGCTCAGGCTCCCACAACACGGTGGTCCGGAAGAGGTGTTGCAGTCATGCGAGCGTCTAGCACGAGACAGGTGGTGTTCAAAGGCGGAAAGCCGGAGGAGTACGATAGCAAGAAGGAGGCACGCTCAGAACAGCCGAAGCTTATTCACGCTTGGGCTGGGCTTTTCCTGAACTCCGCAGCCCCGGGTTGTACTAAAAGCGGGAGCTTCGTGAGGCGCAGCTGAAGCCACGGGGCAAATTCGCGCGAGCCCTTGGCCTGGACCCGGCCATGGCCGCGGCAAAGCCGTCTCGTTTAGTGATGAGGAGGCATACGGGTGCATGCTCACTTGCTGGGGGGAACTAAGCTACATCCCACGGACAACGGTCATGTTATGTCATGTCAATTGGGAGTCCAGAAAACCCCGAAGCCAGCCCGAATGAAGCCACTGCAGGACACCTCGAAGCCGCTTCCGGTTTGCTTGGTGTTCCCAGGCCTGATCAGCTCCGGTCAGGATTCTGAAGCGCATGTCCAAGAGTCCAAGCCTGTTCTGGCAGGCACGTCGCTGTGTTTGTTCACAGTTACGCGCACACTTGTTCTTTTTCATGGCATTCGCTTCGCTGCGTGGATAGTTCTGCTGCCGAGTTCTCTCTGCTAGCACAGGACTCAAGATGTCATCTGCTTATCCCAGGTAAGAGCTCCACGAAAATATTACAGACTTGTATACTTTACAGACCATGAGGCCTGAGGCCATCGCAGCAGACGCGGCAGCTGCTCGCAGGTTCTCGGCTAGGATTTGGCAGAGATCCTTCAAAACGGTCCGGAGGACAAGTAGTTGCCCAAGGTTTTAGCTGACACAGAGTTCCGGTCGTTCTTTTTTGAATGATGCCAGTGCCGGTCAAAAGTGTCAGCAACCCCAATGTTCTTTTCATACGAGAGTGCGTATGCGTGTCCATTTGTGCGCTTCGTTGAACCGGCATAGCGGTTCAGCAACAGCAGCAGTAGCGGTAACAGTGATGGTTGTCAGTATTGTTATTGACGGTGTTTTTGCTGCTACTTTGCTGTGGTTGTGGTTGCAGTTGTGGTTGTGGTGGCCGCTGCCTTTGCCGTGCCGCTGCCGCTGCCGACGCGGCCCGCTGCTGCTGAGGTGTTGTCGTGGCAATGGTGTTGATGGCGGTTCCTGTTGTGTTGTCGGTGCGTGCTGCTGTTCTTGCTCGTATCAATGCCCCTATAGCTCCGCATACAGCAGCAGCACTCATGACTGCAGCTTTCAAGCAGACAGCTGTCGAGGTTTGCTCTTTGATCTACTCTTGCTGTCAAGTGTCAGTCGTCTTTGACTGAAGGTTAGCAGAGACGAAATACTGCCAACCTGCCATGTGCCACCCACAGAGCTTCACATGAGGCTGCTGAAGCAGCTACATAGGGTGCATGTGTCCTTGGATTGAAGCACGACATTTCGAGTACTTACACGCTCCAGATGCAAGGGTATCGTTCGACGTAAGCCCATGTAAGACCACGACAACTAGTCGCGGTCAACCGGTTTCTTCGTGGCAAAGTGCACAGTGTTGGACCGGATTTGGAGTTCGGTTGGGAGGCCCTGCTGACCAGTAGCTTGGTCCCAGAAATGTACGTCCTAGTCGTAGCTCACATCTCGAATTCGTGGCCCTGCTTCAGGCCTGTTTTAGTTCCGTGTCTTGGGATCATGAGATGCTTCCGTTTCGACAG
Source organism: Symbiodinium sp. CCMP2592 (assembly GCA_905221615.1). Taxonomy (NCBI): domain Eukaryota; class Dinophyceae; order Suessiales; family Symbiodiniaceae; genus Symbiodinium; species Symbiodinium sp. CCMP2592. Next base: position 39,558 of record CAJNDT010001122.1, read on the forward strand.
CTAGATCTAATAGCAGAGGCCCTGGTTTTTCTATAGGTTTGAAATTTGATGCCCTAGCTGCCCAGGTGCATAGCCGGCATGGCCGCCTTAGAACAGCTTGGAGCCAAGCAGCTGGGATTTGGGTCGCGCCATGTTGCTTCGAAGAGCCAAAGGTGGGCGCACGGATGTCATCGGATGTCTGTGGGGAAGCCTGCATCCAGAGCCGCAAACAGACCCCCGCTCTTCAGGTTGAAGCTGGAGGAGGAGGACAAAGTCAGCAGATGTCGAGCAGTCGCTGGTGCGCCCACAGCCGCCTCAACCTTCCCGCGAGCGCTTGACACCCTTGAGCATGTTGCACTGACACTTAGGCTCCTGAAGCAGAGACAGAAGCTTATTTTTAGTCTTCTGCCCTGAGTCATGAACTTCGAAGGCTCGTCAACGGCGAAGCCGCGGCTTACGTCCCAAGCATCAATCACAACAAGCTTCTACTGCAATCAATGAATGCCCCGTAAGTAGTGTCGGCAATCACACAGTCCGCTGCAACAGAACGAATTTAATCAGTTCTCGTGTCGAAAGCTTACTAAAACCTTCGCCACCCCTCGCTCAAGCCAGCATTGTCGGGCTCTGTTAATCACAAGTCGTGAACATGCACCCTCGACGAAGGGCTCTCCTTGGGCGAATACGTCGCGCTGACCGCTGCGGGCGTTTTGACTTTGAGACTGGGTTGCGGCTCATCAAGGCCATGCTGGGAGCCTTTCTGCTTCTGCTTCCGTCTTGTCCGGCCGAGCTTCTCGGATTGCTTCGTGCTGCGGTGTAGGCTTTGTAGGCTGGAAGCATGTGTCGTTGGCTTGTCTCCAAAGTGAAGCTTCACCTGCAGCCCCAAGCGCTTTCGCAGAAGACAGAGGTGAGCGAGCCGCTGGTGCTAGACTAGCTGGCTAGCTGAAGGAAAATCACACTTGAGCAGGTCCGATCGGAGGCCATGCAGTTCGAACTCTCTGGTGGCCGGCCCGGTGCGAAGGCAGGATCACTTGTTGCGCAATGGGAGTTCAGGTGCATGTGGGGCTCGAGGCCCAGGGCATGTGCCTCGTGGTCGGCCTGGTCAAGGACGAGGTCGAGCGACTCTGCGCTGGCCTCAGCCACAGCCGAGGCTCAGCCTCTCACTGTGAAGCAGCAAAACAGTGTCAGTGCTCTTCGCTGAGGCAACGAATGCGCTGGCAAGGGCGAAACTTGCTAGATAGCTGCCTGCCTATTCTCGCGAGCTTTCTCGGCCAGGGATCTCAGAAAGCCAAGCATTCAGGAGCAGGTAGAGTGGTGCATTCGTCGCAAAACTCATATTGAAGTTGACGGTCTTGAAAATGGAAAGAGCTCAAAAGACTTGATTTAGCTCCCACGTGGTCCGCGGCGAAAAGGTCGCCGGAAGCCGCTCTGCTGTGGAGTCCTTCGCGGAAAAGTCGCTGGCATCCGGTGCGTTGTCGTCCCGGCGTAGCTTGGAACACGCGGACGATCACAAGTCCGGCGGAACACACTGTGACAGGGCGTTCGTTTGTCTTTCTGCTGATGTCAAACGATGCAGTGGATTCGAGACTTGAGCGAGTGGAAGCATTTAAGGCTGCAGCCTCTGTTTGGCTGACCAGTGCTTTGGGCATGTCCAACATCCGTACCCCTTACTGGTATTCCCCATGCTGTGGTTCATAGGAAGCAGCGCCATGCTGGAGGCCACTGCCGTGACCTGCCATGACCTCCGGCAAGTACTCATCGACTGCATCACCCCATGCATGCCCTTTGAGTCCAGCCAGGCAGTGTCGCTTTCGACACCCGTTGGATGCACCACACTCAGTCAAGCACTTGTTCAATCTTTGCAGGGGGCAGTACGCACAATGGCAGCCAGCATTCTCCTTAACGGTGTGGCCAACAGTCACCAACTTTGCTTTGCTTCACCACTTTGACAAGGTGCTGATGCGTGTATAAGTGTAAATTTGCTCTCTCAACCTTCTTTCCCCACACTCCCGACCTCCGTCCACGTCACCCTCATCACCCTGAACCTGAGAGATCCCACAATGGTCCGAAGTCGCAAAGGTTCGCCACATCGTGGTTAAGGGGCTGGAGGCAGAGAGGCGGAGCCCTTCCGACCTTCCCTTGTTCCTTTCCATAAGACAGCCACCAACCGGCCAACCTGTACCAGTAGTTCTCGCAGCTGAGCATCCCGGGAAGCCAATTCTCTACGATCACCTTGTTCGCAATGGGCCCATATACTTTCTAGCAGCCGTGGCGGCAGCCTTTGGCCGAGCTGACGTGCAAGTTTGGTCTGGTACTATCGCTTGCAGCAGCACCTGCAGCTCTCCGAACTGATAGCATGTCTGCGCAGGCTGCCAAGGCCAGCATGAAGCCTCCTCGCTGTACTGCCGGGTCCTCAGACATGAGCAGTTTGGCTGAGTGATGAGGTCATGTTGGAGTACAGCTGACAGATGGGAGGAAGCATGGTTTGGAATGTGATTCAGGGGCCAAGGATGTCAAACGATTGCACCCAGGTCTATGCGAATGCGACGGCGAAAGCGATCGGGCCGGACACACCCATTCAGGATCTCCTGTGAAACGGCTTCCAGTCCTGCCCCAGTTGCCAGACATTCTGGGATTCTGTTCCTATAGTTGTTCAATACGTGCTCCGTCGCCGCGATTGTGATTTTGCCATGGGTCGTTGTCGCTATCGGCGTTATTTCGTTTGTAGCGGATATGAATCGTAGCGGCGATTATGGTTTGGATCGTCGTTTGTGATGTGTTTTCGTGCTTATCAGATGGCATGAAACGTTTTAACAGCTGACCCAGTTGCTTTTGCTGCTGCACTTGCTGTTTTTTTTTGCTTGCTGTTGCAGATGTTGCGTTGCCCTTGTTTGTTTCCCACCTGAATCTTATTGTGATGTCGCTGCTCCCACTCGGACCGATCCGAGGGTGTCGCAGTGGTGCGTCTCAGACCTCCAGAGTTGCAGTGTGAGCATGCTCCTGCAACCAGTTTGTTTGTTTGTTGGATGCTTGCTTGCGTGGCAGTCAGTAGCAGTAATTGGTGGTGGTGGTAATAGTAGTAGTATTAGTAGTAGCAGTAGCAGTAGGAGCAGGTGTGGCAGTAGTAGTAGTAGTAGTAGTAGCAGCAGCAGCAGATGTATTAGCAGATGTAGTAGAGGTAGCAGCTGGTAGCAGTTGTAGTAGATGTAGTGGCTGTAGCTGGTAGGAGTAGTAGAAAATGGTAGTAGTAGTGGTGGTGGTGGTGGTGGTGGTGGGGCCGAGGTTGTTGTGTAGCACACGTGTGTGCGCATGGACATGAGAGACCCGTCGTGTCGGCAGCTGTCCCGGCTCGACGTCGCTTTTTCGGTGACCAGGCGATCTGTAGTATCCTTTCCCGGCCGAGCCATGTCGTACTCGTCGGACATCCAGGCGGCCTTTGCGGTGGTCTTCGCGGCGTTGGAGGAAGGGGATCCAACAGTTCTCGCGTGGCGGTTGGCGGGCCTTGATGATGATGCTGCAGTCGTCGTTGCCGGCCGCCGGCGACCCAATGACGGCGGGGCGGCAAGCTCGGCTCCTCCGGCCATTCCGAAGCCCAGCCCCCAACCCCCGGCCAAGGCAGCGCCCTTTGCGCAGTTGGTGCCGTGGCCGCTCTCTCCGGCTCGGGCACAGGCAGCGGCTGGCCCGGCGAAGCCCAAGCCAAAGGGGCCGCCGGCGGCCCTCTGGTCCTCTGGCTACATGACGGAGGAGCGAGCCGCGGAGATGGGCTTCCTCACCGCGGAAGCATTCTATCATGCTATGGCGGCGGCCCGGGCCAACCAGCCGGCGCCGGCCAAGCAGCCGTGTACAACATCGTTCCCGCCGGCGGCACCGGCAATCAACCCCGGCGCCACCTCGGATGTGCCCGTGCCGGCGGCGATGCAGGCCTCCATCATCCGTCGAGGCCCTCGAGCTCATCGAGGACAGGATGCGGCTTGCCGGCGGAACTCCTACAGCGGTGGCTCCCACGGCGCCGGGGGCGGCGGACTACATCGTCCGCTCCCTGGCCCCCAACTTCCGCGGCGGACGAGTTCCTGAGCGGCTTCCCGGGAGGTCTGGTGCGTCGGCGTCGGGTGGTGCGGCCGGCCTTGCCCCAGCTTTGAGGGCCACTGTCGCGGCGCTGGCGGCAGATGCCTTAGGCCGATTTTGATCCGGCGGGGTGGCGCCGAAGACTTGGAGTCGCACAACAACCACTTGTGCGACCCGTGCCGGCGATACCGGAATACTCGGGACAATCGCTTCTAGTGCCACCCCGCCGGCGGGCTACTTTGACCTCGGCGAGACCTACTTCTTCCTGCGTGGCACCCGCTGAGTGGGTTTCGTGGCGTAGCTTAGCCCGTTCCCGGCCTTGATTGTTTTTGGTTGCCGGCAATGTCGCGACGCCTTCGCGGGCATCTCCGGCGACCGACCGCTACAGTGCTTTAATTAGTTTGTTGCTTCCCGGTGTGCCGTACGCGCAAGTCGGGAGGCCCAAGAGCCTCGGATTACAGCCTGGCGCCAAAAGGTCGGCGGCGAGTGTTGGAGTGCAGGTGCCTTCTCCTCTCCCCCCTCCCGGCCTTAATCGTCGTAGCGCGTTCGTCGAGGTCGTCGCGGCTCAAGCTCCCTCCCGGCTCAAGGATGTCGGCGGTTGACCTCCTGGAGAGTCTAATGTAGCAAAAAAACCTACATTTGACCAAAAAGTATACGTTGTTAGTTTTTCACCAAAAAAACAACAATGTTACTTTCTCAACAAAAAAACAACAGTGTAAGTTTTTTGGGGCTCCAGAAACCAAGAATGCGCTTGAGGTTAGTTTTCGCACGATTGTCATGCATTTCTCAGCCAAAACATGATCATGTCCATGGGGAAAATCGAAATCTTCTTCTAGTTGAAGAAGATTTCGACAAGAACATGCATGGAAAATTCTACCATTGGTTGGTAATACTACTGCATACCAATGGTAGAATTCGGAAAAGTAGGATCACAGTACTCATGAGCATGCTTCCAAGTCAGTTGCCGTGCCTCGCCGATCTTTAGCTTCAGCTTAGGGTGAACATGCACGCATGACCGTACGGAAGTAGATATCGCAATCCTAGAGACACCATGCATGGTCGATGTACACCCAGCACCTGACTTTAAACCAACGGGCCCGGTATGGCTGAACAACTATAGGTTAAGCCAACCAGAAGTGTAATTTTGCGGTCGTACTGCAATGGATTCTAGTGAACTCCAATTAAGTTGACTTCTGCCATTCTGTGAATTAGGCATTGGGTGTATAAACTACGACATCCTTTGCAAAGAATTTAAGTATTGAAGATAACCCAGGGTGTAATGTATTCTTTCAAAGCTCAGCAGCCGACGGCGTTTGTCGCTCATTTATGCGGCTTTGCAGCCGACCGGTGCGCCCCCAGTCTACAGTTCTTTGCATTGCAGTGCTGCGGCGGTACATGTGACATGTCTTTGCGTGCAGTGTTACTGTGCATGGGTGCCGCTGTGTTTGTGATCTCATGTTGCACGCATGTCTGCAACATGCTGATTTTACTATTCAATCTATATGCTTCTATATATATATATATATATGTAATAAGTGTCTGTATATATATATATATATATATACATACATGATATCCACAATATGTACCTTTACTAGACTTAAGATGACAGGTGAGCTTCCACGGTCGCCTTCCAACCCCGGGGAGGGGGTTGGTGCGGAGGCGGGCAGCGATCGCGATCGGGAGCATCGTGAGAACGATCCAGCAGCTGTCGACGGAGGAGCTGAGGGCAGGGCTTGCACAGAGGCTGGGGGTCGGTGGGCCTTCCGCCGGGGAGCCTTTACGGTGGCCTCGTCCCAAGCAGATTGTTCGCCCGAGTGCTCCGTTGCCGGTTGGGAGGACTACCCCGGGACCCAAGGCCAAGCCCAAGCCGAACCCTTTTGCTCATATTGACCTGTCGATGGTGAATCTAGTGGCAAGTGCGTTGAATTCCTCGCTAGCGCTGACAGGAAATCTGGATCGGTTTGGACCACCAAGGAACACAACAAGATGAGCTCCGCTTGGCTGGGGCCCGACTCAGGATCTGCAACCGGCCCCTCTATAGGGGGTCCGCTTCGGAGAGGAGCTCAGCCATTGATCAGGACACGTGTGCTATGGATTGCTCCGCTGACACTCCCTCAAAGTGCGTTGCACTTCCAAGCTGGGACCTATGCAAGGCGCGGCGCCGAACGTCCTTACTTAGGTCCCATGATATTCTTGCAGCGCAGGCGCTGGCACACGCGCAGCGCAAACATGATGCCACTTACGGCCCCTTTCAGGGCGCCGTGCAGGATACGTCTCTGGCTCAGAAATCTGAGAGCGTTTCTGCACTGGACCTGCATTCCATGGACTGAACATGTGGACAGTGCCGGCGGCCCCGACCCTGGGAGCCAGCGTTGCATTCTTGAATTTGATGATTGCTGCGAGCGCGCCGCTCGCTGGAGCTTCAGCAACGCTTTCCACCGACGGCTCCCCAGCAGGATGCCGGTCGAGCCGAGCCCGGTCCCAAGTCCGGGCCTCGTTTCAAAATTGCCCATCACCATCCCGTCTGTCAGGCGAGGGGTGCGAGGAGCGGCTGACTCAGTCCTCCTGGTGCTAACACACACTTGTGCGAAGCCACGAGGTAGGCAATCTTTCGTTTGTTTTCCGTGCATCGTTGCAGCCTCAACACGCTGTACTGGCTATGCAGTTCCTGTTGCTCAGGATGTGGTGGCCTTCGTCCTCTACCTCTGCCACCTGTTCGTCAGTCCGTCTTTTCTTTGCGCGTACTTGCCATTTTGCTTGTGCACTTGTGAGGCCCATGTTCTTGTCTCCAAGCCACACTGCTCAAGCCCAGGATTAAGCCTGAGCCTTGCACTCGGACGATCATGGGCAAGGCGGTTCGACGCAAGCCGTCTAGTTGCGCCTCGGGCCGCGCGGCCAAGAAGCCCTGCGCTAGGACGGCCCCCAATCACACAAGCAAGTCCCGAGTCAAGCCGGCCCCTCGCGGGAGCCGTGGCCTTGGTGGTCAGGGCCGCAAACCGGCAGGAGTGGTCCCTAGGCTCGCAAGCTGCCCGTCTGATTCGGATCAATCCTCCAAGGTATCCTGGTTCACCAACTCCTCCGATTCGGCGCTTATCGACAGCAAGGAGCTGGCACACGGCCCCCCTCGTGGGCCGCCGCCGCCCCAGCCGGTGCGATATGATGACACCAGCTTCGAGGAGGAGGAGGCGTCGACCTTCTCGCGGCAGCTGCGTCGCCACCTACCTCCAAAAAACCTCAGTGGGCCAGGGATCCCGGCGCAAGGCCACATGAGCCTGCGCCTGCCGGTGGCTTTATACAGGGAGGCTCTGCCCCTCGCAAGGACCGGAGAGTCCTCAGTGGCAGTGACCGGGCTTCTCGCTTGCATGGCGGCGGCAAAAGTTGCACACTCCTCTCGAATCCTGCATACCCCAGCCATGTAGTCTGTGTTTGTGTGTCTGGCTGCCAGGTGGAGCGCGGACCACTCTTTCCTCAGGTTGGCCTGATGCTTGGTCGGCCCTTGCTGGGTGCCGGTTCTCATTGTGCAGCCTCACGGCCCCTCCTAGAAACCCTTGCACTCTGCCAGGCCTCTGCCGTGCAGCTCTTTCAGGCCATTGCACACTGCGAAACCTAGCGCTGACTTTGTATTGCGGTCTGCCTGTACCCTGTACCTTCCCGAATACTACCCTGTACTCGCCCCCGTGGTCTTACCTGCCCTCCTTGTGCAACCTGCGTGTTTGGCTGCCAGGTATGCTCCAGTCCATCACCTTCTCAGGTCGGCCTGTCACTCGGTGGCCCTTTGTGGGTGCCGAGCTTTTTCTTGCCCCCAGCCGGTCCCTCCGAGAGGGCCCTGCCTACCGCCAGGCTGGGGCTTGCATCTCCTGGGTCGACACGTGTCTCACCGTCTGCCTCTGAGCCTCTGCTGTCGGCACCGGACTCTTGCATGGCCTGCGCTTAGCGGTATTCTGTTGCCTGCTGGTGACGAGTCCATTGGCTTCGAGCTTTGCGAGAGTTTAGGCCCCTTGCAGGGTACCAGGCCTCCATCCCAAGACTCCCAACCTCAGCCCGCCACCCGACACATTACTGGCCACCAACCTCAACACCTTAATTCCTTCCTGCCGATTGGTTTCCCGATCTCTCCCCAGCAGCGCCAGCTTGCACATAAGAGTCCCATTGGGTGTGGATTCCCCTGTATATTCCTTTCTAATTATATATATTAATATACATATTAATATCTATTAATATATATTTATATTTATACTGCATAATAATTAGTAATAGTACATATTATATATTCCAAGTTTCATTATATAGACTATCTTAATATTATATTCTTGTATGCAGCAACAGCATCAAGCTTGACAGGCACACCTGTTTCCCGCAGCACGGCAACCTTACCTCCGCGAGAGGTATAAACTTGCTGGCGTACCTGTTCAGCCCCGGGGCCCAGGGGACTCAGGACGGCGGCCGTCTTACGAGGCCCTATGTTCACAAACAAGCCATGCGAGTAGAGGGTGTCAAAAAGAACCCCTGTGATGTGCTGCACCGCCCTCGGCAGGGCAGGGGCCGTAGAAGTCATCAGACACGTAGCCAAATCGTCGGCATAAACTATGTCCTGAACAGGCTCCTGCAGCGGAGCAGACCGAGGGTCCTTAAGCACCTGAAGCTCGCGTCGGCCTGTCCATGGCACAAGTGGCAACCACCCAGCTTCGGCAAAAGTGCCGCGACGGCGGAGGACGCGGGTAAATAAAAGGGAGAAGATGGCGTCCGCCAGGCATCCCCCTGGTCTAGTCCCTCGGGTTGTAAGTACAACCTCCGAGTCTCCGTGGAGCGTGAACCAAGTATGTCCGTGCATCTCACGGATCAAATCATGTGTGAGGGACGAACAATTGTCCTCGTGGTCTGTAGATCATCATCTGTAAGACCCGGCGTCTTCGTAACAGCAACCAAGGGTGTGTCCGTCAGGTTGCAGGCATTCGAGGGTTTTGCCCGCCCGCGCTGCTGCCGTTGAGGCGCTTCGAACTCCTACAGCTTGAGCGCCTTGGACCATTCGGTGCCGAACGAATCCAACCACTTTTGGCTGAATTCGGAGGTCAGCACGCTTGCGACCGCGATGCCGACCTCCGCGTTAGCCCGTGAGCTTGCACTAAAGTTTAAGCTTCCTATCACGGCACTAACGCTGGAGTCCGGCCTCGTCACGAGCACCGACTTTGCATGGTGGATGCCCGCGAGCCCCGCACCGATGCTCACATCCGTTCGGTTTTCGGAGGCATAGGCTGCCTTAACCGAAGTGCCCTTGCCGACACGGACCTGAACCCCAGCAGACCCTAGCTCCTTAAGGGACTGCAGCTGGAGCTTGGTCCGACTCGTCTGCGAGTTGTCGGCCAGCACGTGAGCACGGGCGCCTGGCTCCAGCGAGGACACGAGGGCTCCAACCAAGGGCTTGCTGTCGAAGCTGTAGGCCCGCACGTAAACGTGGTCGCCTTGCCCAGCATCCGCCAGCATCATCTGCACCACGCTGTGGTACTCGGGAACCTCTGTGATCACAGGAGACAAACGCGATCGTCGACGGATGTTGGCTCAAGTGCGGCTACATGGAAAAGGCATGCCGCGAGCACAGGGGACCACTGTCGCTTAGAGCGACACTGGTAGCGGAGCTCGGTCGCTCCTGAGGCCTTTAGATAGGGATCTGAGGTCGAGCGATAGCCCCGAGCCTGTGCGATGGCCAGTGTCGATCCAGCCGTCAGTTCTCCGGTACCTGACCACGGTTCCTTCGATGATGAAGTTCGCCCTGCTGCCGGACAAGGGCCAGACGACGACGAAGAAGAAGTGGAAGAGCCTATGGACCCATGGGCGCAGGCCGCTAGTGAGCAGCGCGTTCCCCGGCTTGACCCCGAGGAGTTCCAGCGCTTCCGCGACTTCATGCAGAACCGAGGCCCTTCACGATCCTGCAGGGCCCGTCGCGGTTCTGAAGATCATGGCGACGATTTTGACGACGACAACAACAAGGGCGCGAGTTCTGGGCCACCGCCTACCTGGGACGGAACGACAAGCTTCCGGGATTACCACATCCGCGCAAAATTGTGGTTAGCCACAACCCGGGCACGGCCGAGAGCTCGAGGACCGATGCTGCTGAAGAACCTTACCGGTAACTCCTTCGACGATCTCAAGCATCTGGCTAAGGATGCGGCCTGGATGCAGAACGATAAGAACGGCGAGATGCTCCTGGCCCAGATGGACACCAAGGAGCTCTACGGTGAGGACGCCCGCGAGGACATGCTGAACACCCTGGTGAAGATAACGTACACTCTTAGGAGAGCTAAAGTAAAGGGGAGACGCATAAGTTGTTCTTTTCTCGTTGGGTTGGGACAACCAAGTGCGACGTCTTGGAGAACACAATGTCACCCTGCCTCCGGAGTACTTAGGCTTCCTCCTGGTGATGTCCTTGCAGCTCAGCGGCGACGAGGTCAAATTGCTTCTGAACTACACCCAAGGCAAGCTTACGGCGAAGGCGGTCAAGGAGTGGGTCCGGGTCCACGAAGCGGATCTGGACTGGAAGGCCTAAGGAAAGACGGCTACCAAGCCCCACGCAGCGATGCTTGTGGAAGGCATCGATGATGATGGCGATGATGGAGATGAGCCCGGGGAGACACAGGACCCTGGTGAGCTCGAGGTTCTGCTTGGTGCGCTTGGCGAGCTGGATGAAGCGGGCAACGTCGATGGCGAGACTGCGGGCGACGAGGTCTTTGACGAGGAAGAGGCCAAGGAAATCCTGGCGGCGATGGTCAAGGACCAGGTCCGCGGAGGTCCTCGACGGACCTTTGCCGCCGTGAATCAGGCGAAGAAGCAGCGGCAGCTGGCACGAGGTTTTGGTACCCGACGAGATGCCGGAGGAGACCGATTCCCTCCTTCTCGCGGCAGTGGTCCCCATACGTACAAGGTGAGCATTGAAGCCCTGAAGCGGCGAACCCGCTGTGGGATATGCAAGGAGATCGGACACTGGCACCGCGAATGCCCGAAGAAAGGAGCCACCAATGCCAAGGAGAACCACTACCTGGCGACGCCTGGCTCGGACGAGGCATTCTTCGTTGAGTATTTGGAGTACCTTGATTATGTCGAGGCCACGGGTGGATCCACATCTAGCAGTTCCACCGGAAATCCGGCGGCCGACTTGCGTGCTCAGCAGAGGGCAGGATACATGGACCGAGTGCATGAGATTTGGTACGCTACAGCTCTTGCGGTTCCGGAAGAGCATTGTGCTACAGTTGATACGGGGTGTCAGCGTACTGCAGTTGGAAGGGCAACTCTCGATAAGTACCTAAAGGGGCAGCCATCCGGGATAGCGGTTGCCTACAAGAACATCATTGTTTCAAGTCAGTGAACGGCATCACCCAGACTCGTCAGGTCGCTTGTGTTCCAACGAGCTTGGGCCCCAAGGGATGCATACTTCGTCCTGCGGTGTTCGAGGACGGTGTGAGTCAGAATGCGCCATTCTTATTGTCATTGCCGTTCCTGCTGTATTGTCGAGCAGTATTGACCCTGGACCCCGAGAAAGGACTCAGCATGCACCTTGGTAGGTTCGGTCATCATGTTCCCCTGCATATTGGACCCACCGGAGCCCTTCGAGTTCCTCTTTCGGAATTTAGTCCGGCAATGATTAAGGACCTGCAAGGCTTTCTAGCACGACTTCCTGCGCAAGGTTCTGCTGATGTTGAGGTCAATCATGTCTGTGAAGAGCTTGGCCCCAGGGCAAAGTCTTGCAGGACATCTTGTGATCAGCGTCCCCTTGGACCTTCTGTGCCCAGCCATGCAGGCACCAGCTTCCAAGCGGACTCGGCGGGACGAGCCGGCCGAAGGGAGGACTCCCATCGGGCGGTGGCGCCGGATGACGCTACGCTTCATCATGGCGATGAACAACGTGATGGAGCAAGCTTGGATGTGTGCCGTGGGGATCCGGAACCCCGGGAACCTCAATCTACAGGGCGTGTGCCGGATGACCCGGGCATTGGACAACGACGAGCTCATGGAAGTCCAGGACTTCATCGACCAGGTGATGAAGTCCCGCGGATTGGTGAAGGAGATCGAAGACGACCGGGCTTCCATGAGGTCCCAAGCGAGTGGTGAACGAGAATGGGGCGGCGAGCAGCGAGTCGCCCAATCCCAAGTGCCATTGCGGGGTGGCGACGGTGGTTCTGCAGACCCACAAGCAAGGCCCCAACTTCCAGAGGCAGTTCTATCGCTGTCACAAGTGGAAGACTCCGGCACAGCGCTGCGAGTTTTTCCAATGGCTGGAACACCAGCCGCTCTGGAAGGATCCGAAGCCAAAGAATCCGCAGTGGTTGATGCCCGAGATCGGCGAGCCCATGGAGAACAACCAGTTTCTCCGCCCGGCCAATGTGGACTCGCGGATCAAGAACACCTTCTATGCCGATCCCAAGGTGTGCGAGCACCGCCATGTGATTGGTTCCGGAACAAATGCCTACCAGATCCAGAAAAAGTGCGGAACTTGCCTCAAGCTCCTCTTCCAGAAGGACCGCAAGACCGGGAAGATCATGTTCCACGACCCCAAGTACACGATTCCTCGGGATCTGATGGAAGGCAACTTGGCACGTGCCGAAAACACACCCGATTCGATCTCGGGTTTCACGACACCAGAGAACGTGTCCTCCAGCGACCTGGAGAGCACAGAGACCTCCTCGCCACCGAAGCGGGGAAAGACCAAGCCGAAGTCTCCGATGAAGCCGGTGACGGAAGCCTGGGAGATGGAGCCGGACGAGACCGAGTACCAGGAGTTCCTGGCCTGGAAACGCTTTCAGGACATGAAGAGGAGCAGCACCAGCTCCGGGAGCCGGCGCTGATGGACCAGAAGCCCCGTGAGAGGCAACGCTTGGTTCCCAGGCGACTTTTTGTGAATGTGCTCCGGCGCTGGGAAACCGTATGGTCCGAGCTGATCCGGTGCTTAGGACCTGCGGCACAGAGCGGCGTCGAGGATCTGAAGAAAAAGGCGTTGAATGATCTGAGCCGTCCCAACAAGAAGCACCTTGCCTACTATTCGGAACTCCTTCAGCTCAGCCCAGCGTCTCTACGGAAAGTTGCTGCAGTGTATCGTCCTGAATCTCATGTGCGGTCACGAGGACATGTTCAGAGTCGAGTGGTGATGCAGGTTGCGATAGGAAGCGAATTGCTAGATGCGTCTGCCAGAGAGTCCATTCGAAGTTGCCTTCGGCACGAACGACCGGGGATCGTGATCATTACGTGTGCCGGCAGTTTTCCCTCTCATGGTCACCAAGTAGATCCATATGGTCGGTTTGGCAACATAGCAGCCTGGAAACGTCACACAAACAACATCAAGAAGACAAAGCTGTTACGACAGTTTGCGATCGAACTCTGCCGTCTATGTAACACAAGGGGTCAGAAGTTCGTGCTCCAAGTGCCATGGTCGTCAGGCGGTGGTGATGACCGTCTTTTACGAGAGCTGCTTCGCGAGCCCGGCGTCTTCAAGGAGAACGCTAAATGGACCGCAGTCTCTCACCGGCCGACTGGTCCGGCGAATGGCGACCTGGTGACCAACTGCCCAACGGTGGCCAAGAAGGTTACCGAGAACATCCGTCCAGAGATGATCGCGGCCGTTCCTGCCGACAACCTGGTGATATCTGTTAAGGACTGCTACGCCCACCTGACCAGCCGGAGACCCGACGAGCTGAAGGTGGTCCGGGATTACGAGGTGATCCAGGAGGACCGGGACTTCGACGAGAACTACTTCACCCCGAGCGAGCTCGAGGAGATCCAGCTGCAGCACGAGAAGGGCATCCCACGTCACGAGGTTCATGCGGGAGAAGATGTTGAACTACCTGATGCACCGTGCCGAGGAGATCACCCCGCGAACCACGGAGTCGACGAAGATCATCTTCAAGGCGGCGGTTGGCAAAAGATTGATGAGGACAGCTGGGCCTACGTCGACAAGCAGGGGGGCCGGCTGTCAACACCCACCGGCATCGACTTCAAGCCTGAGGACTTTCCTTGGAGAAGCAGCTGGGCTCTGGAAGAAGGACGCTGGACACAGATCGAAGATGAAATCAGGTGGCGAGATCTACGAGATCAAGAGCGAGCTCTACCAGGACAGCCTACGGTGGTCACCATCTTCCGACGGAAGGCCGACACAAAGAACGGGCGGAACATGCGCCACTTCCCGGGGATGCAGAAGGTGACGCTTGAAAAGATGGTGCGGCGGGCGCACGAAGGACTTGGCCATCCTGAAAGAGAGCCAAGAGAGCGGTTTCTACGCATACTTCGTCACAGCCGAGCCCCCGAGGAGGTGATCGAGATTGCGAAGAACCTACGGTGCTCTACCTGTGAGTCCTACCGACTTCCAGACCCTGCTCGTCGAGGAGCTCCTCCCCGCGAACAGGTGTATGTGAATGACCTGGTTGGCATCGATACGATCCATATTCGAGACCATCGTAACCAGGCCATTCCCGCGGTCAACATCATCGATTGGCACTCCCATTTCCAGTTGGTGGTGCCGATGAAGGGTGAAACTGCCGACCATGCTCGGGCGGCTTATCGACAATGGACGCGGTTCTTTGGACCACCGCGCCGCTTGATGATCGACCTGGGCTCGGAGTACAAGGCCCAATTCCGCCGGCAAGCTGAGCGAGACGGTTCGGAGATAATTCCATCATCTGTTGAGGCACCCTACCAACGAGGGCTCACCGAACGTGCCGGCGGGATCTTCAAGGACATCCTCTACAAGGCCATGCAGGATTACCGGTGCCAAAACGAGACGGAATGGAAGGAGCTTGTCGACACCGCTTGCATGACAAGGAATCGTCTTCTACTACGTGCTGGCTATTCTCCTATACAACGGGTGCTTGGATACTCCCCTCGACTACCTGGAGGCATCCTTTCTGGAGGGTCCGCGTCGGGGACCTTCCAGCAAAGAAGGCAATGGAAATACGAAAGGCTGCGGCTTTTGCATTTCACGCGGCGGACTGTGAGGTGGCACTACGTTCCGCTACCTTGGCAGGGCCACGGCAGTTCCGCGACTACGAACCCGGCCAAGCAGTTTATTTCTGGAGAAAGGGTGCCGGCACCAATAAGAAGACCCGGGAAAGCTACTGGCATGGACCCGGACGTGTGGTTATGACGGCCTTACCGGGGGCAATGTGGATCGCCTACCAGGACAATGTCGTGAAGGCCGCCCCGGAACGAGTACGACCTGCCGCCGAGGAAGAATCACTATCCTTGTCTGGATGGCTAAGTGGCCTGTCCGACCTGAGGGAGAAGTTCGAGAAGATGCCAGCCAAGGGTTTCGTGGACCTCACCAAGGACCAGGACCCCATCGAGGACGACGAAAACGAGGCAGGAGATCTTGAGCCTCCTGATGAAGCGAACGAGTGGCCACCTCCAGCAAGACGAGTCCGGCAAAAGACGAGCGACTACTCCAACTTCGGTCAAGTACCACGGGCCGGCGATCAAGAAGAATTCCAAGGCGATCCAGGTGCTCTACCTGGACCTACGGAAGGGCGACTACTACCTGAACCTCCTCCGGGACTACCTGCACCGATGGAGACCACGGAGGACGAGATCGTCGATGAAGGGATCGCCGAGGACACCGGATTAAGAGACAACGGCTTTGATGATGAAACTTCCCCGGCCCGCGACGAGCTGGAGAACAAGCGTGAACTGGACGGAGGCGAGCAACCGGCCGGAAAACGATCTCGAGTCGAACTCCTTGAGATCTACAATGCACAAGTGCAGGCGCTGGTGACGCAGCGGCAGCGCAAGGAGGCCACCGCGAAGGATTTCCTTGGAAGGGACGCTGCTCGACTACAGCAAGCGATCGCCAAGGAGATCACCAACAACCTCAAGACGGGCGCCTACAAGTTGCTGTCTGTGGAGGAGTCCGACAAGATCCGAAGGTTTAAGGACGACAAGATCATGGAGTCAAGGTACGTCATCACTAAGAAGCCCCTGGAGCCTGCGGACGTGCCGAAGGCCCGCAGCGAGGGTCTTCTGCTAGATGACACGTCCCATGGGCCATGCAAGGCAAAGTGCCGACATGTCATGAAGGGTTTCTCGGAGGCTGCGGCGGTCGAGGTCGAATGCACTACACCACAAGTCGGCCGAGGCTCTGTGGTTTTCATTGTCCAAGTGCTAGCTTCGATGCAATGGATGCCAGGTTTCTTGGACTTTACCCAGGCCTTTCATTCCGGAGACCAGATCGACCGCGAGTTGTACTGCTACCAACCCCGCGAAGGAGTCCCTGGAGCAGACCCTCGGCAGCTTATCAAGCTGCTCAAGACCTGTTACGGTCTGACTGATGGGCCGCTGGCATGGTACAAGCACCTGGCACGTCGACTGCAAGACGACTTCGGCTACAAGGCGAGCAAGGCTGACCCTTGCGTGTTTCTACTACATGGCGAAGATCACAACGAAGGCCAGCTACAGGGCATTCCACCACGGGCTGTTCGACAGTTCCTAACCTTCGATTAGAAGGGGCTATCGGTAGCAGCAAGCGAATAGGTTATTCGCTTCCGTGATCCGCTCCTAGAGCCGATCTTAAAATATCGTCCATCATTCTTCAAAGCTTGAAACTTTAGGGTGCGGTCAACTCGATGGTTGATGATCGTCGAATTGAGCCACTATGTGTGCCGAGAGGTATCGACCAGTGGCGGAAGATGGCTTGATCCAGATATATTCACTGAAATTTGAGCCACACACATGAACAAACAGCTTAGCAGCAACGACTCGTCCAGAAGTTTGAGCCACTCGCACAAAACAAAGGGTTTGAGCCACTCGAACATGACAAACAATTAGGGGTTCTCGTGTTTTAGGGTAATTATTATCACATATATCTCATCCTTATACTTATTCTATTATCAAAAAAATAGTTGTACAAAAGTCGTTTCTAAAAAAGAGAGAGAGCGAGACTATATAGAGAGTGGTATATATTCAGAATATCGCAAATATTTCTCAAAATCTGTAGAAAACCACCGGTCGGAACCATAGCCTGGGATTCGCTCGATCCCTGACTTCTTGATTTGTGCGTCGCGCAGCAATGCATATCGCTTTCTTTTTGATGACTTGTTGACGTAGCTCGATCGATCACAAGGTACGTATAGAAGCCTGAGCTTCGAGCTCGTCCACTCAAAGCTCCAATATACGAAGCCCCAGATCAACATAAAATTCGCCCAGGCGCACAGATGGTCATCATTTGAACTCATTCGTGCATGTATCCTTGCACGTTTAGAGCTAACAGGTCGAACAGCGCTCTTCGATCGATGCAAAATATGACAATATGACCCTCCAAACAATTCCTATTGTTGGGTTCTTGAGCTTCGGTGCAAGCAAGATACAGAAACTGGAGCAGCAAGTTCATTTCCTGGCGATATGTTCATTATTGCCTCGGCTCAGCAAGTATATCACAGTGCCACAAACCTCTACCTGCAAGCCGGTTCTTGCAGATCGAAGCAGCCAGAATCTCCGACATCGATCTGGGAACATGAGCTAATACCAGGGTTTTAACACTTCACGATTGTCACATGCACCGTCGCTCGAGCAGATATACCAGCAAAGCATTCGTGTTGCATTGATCCATGACGCATGCAGTCGCACATCGACCGAATTGTTGCTTGCAGACTGCGGCAACTTTCTCTTTTCAGATATCCCGAAACGGCAAGGTAAACTGGAGCGTGTACTTGAATACAACATGTTTCGACAAACATGTCTGGTGAGACTTGATTGCAAGTTGTTTTAACCTGCGTACCAGATCTTCGCATTGGTAGTTCGAGAAGTATCTCATGTTCAGGACAAAACCGGAGGTCCCTGTGAAATCAAAAGTTGCGTGTTCAAAGTAGTGGTTTTTGGGACGCTGTGGCCACCTGGTGACCTTCCAGTCTAGCGCTTGCTGCGATAGTCGGTTGTATGCAGCACGGTACAGCAGGTAGTAGTCTTGGAACAAACGTGTGGCATTCCCGGTCAACAGTCGCCTTAACTCCATATAGGGCAAGGGCAACGTGTAGGATCTATATTAAGGATTGATGATTCGTGATTATAGGGCTTGTATGATTAAATCAAATCCTAATATTTATATGTTAATTTAGGTCTACTCAGAATCGATCCCGAAACCGAACCCAAGTATTAATCAATATAATTTGCTACATTTCAGCCGATAGACCCGTGCAACAGCATGAGCTCCTCCATCTTGGCGAGGCCCAGGCATACTCCAACTCGCAACCTCGATCAGATGACTTTACAATTTATGTGTATGTAAATATGTATATGTATATATGTATATGTAAAATACAGCTGGGATATGCTTCGATTGCGATATTTCCAAATTAAGCTAGGGCTGCATATGGATTACGTCAAACATATATAGGTGGCTTCTCTATTCGTTCCTTTTGCAATTCGGTTACGTAGTAGTATACTTATTACTTATACCCTATAACCAACATTTTCTTTTCTCCTCACGGTACTAGATTGTTGGGGTCTCATTTCGGGTCTCTCTCTTCCTGCTCTCTCTCTCTCTCTCTCTTTCTCCAGATCTCTCGTGCACAACAACACATACAACAGCGCACACAGAAATAATTGAGTCTGGAAGCTGAAGAAACGTGCTGTCGGGGGAGCTCGCGAGCAATCCAGACAAGTAGTGTGAAAACCAGAATATCAAGTAACGACTGGCCGCTGCGCTCAGGAGCTTCTGGGAAATCGACCGATATTCTTTGAAGTTTGGTCGAATAGTTCTGCTGGTAAACAAGCGCCTGCGGGCCCTGTCGCTGATGCCTGGGATTGATGGGGTAAGGCTTAATCCTCGTATATACAGGTCCCCAAACCCCAAATCCTAAACCCTATAAACCCTAATATGGTTCAGTTGCCCTGGGATTCGCACCATTCGCGATAATTCTCGAAGAGCTCAGAAAGCTTGATATCACGCTTGGTGTAGTCATCTGTCAAGTCCAGCAACAAGGATATGTAAACATCGGAGAAGATTGCAAGGTGAGCCAAGTGCATTGCGTCCGGTAGGATGCCTGAACCCGCACGTGACTTCTAGCTCGGTCTAGACTACAGTTCGAAGATCAAACACAAATGTGAACATGCCACGCCAAGGGGAGAATCCACAGATCTGCGTCAACGGTGACGACCCGTGCACTGCCTGGAATTCCTCTGCGCCCGATATGAGCCTCAATTCGCACATCAATGGGAGGGCTGATTTTGGGGGTTTGGGTGTTTAAGGTGGGGTCTTTGATATAATATCCTAGCCACGTTTGTCTGTGTGCCGCTCCTCTACCAAAGGCAGTATACAACATCTCGGGATCATTCGGCGCATCATCGCCGTGTAGATATGTCCAGGCCAAGGCCTCAATCTTAAGGCTCGAAGCTAGTGGTGCAGTTGTCACTACATTTACATTCATTAATCTGAAGCAAGAACTCTTCAAAGGCACTTCGCAGTAATGGCACATCATCTTGCGCGAGTAGTCACCTGGGCCAGCGCTACATATACACGGTTTTTGTTGCTCCCTGTATCACGTATATTGCTGCAAAGGTTCGTTGCAGGCTGAAGATTTTACGAACGAACTCTAGATCTGCCTGCACTGCATCGAATATACCGACAAACGGCCCGCATATCCGTTTCCCGGCCATTCTCCATCTCTGTGGCATATATTCCGGCCCAAATTCATTCCCAAATGGGTCTGCGGCCGGGTAGACACCAGTACCTTATAGATGGGTCGAAAACAATTATACATTGTTGAATGTATTAGATGATTCGAAGCTTGGCGGCCGAGAGCATTGAATGACCACTTCAATGTTTCCAAGACTGCATTGCGACAGTTGCCAGAATGATAGTGCATATTCATACAGCTGATCCTCGATTAAGGGACTAATCACGAATCACCGATGACCGTCTGCTCACTGTTTCTACTCTAATGCGAGCCAAGTTCAGAAATCGTGATTGCATCGTCGATGCCGGTGCCATGGGAGCTAGCATCGCGAAGCACTCGAAGCTTTGGTGTTCTTAGATACAAAAAAGGTCGAACCAAGTTTATGGCTGCACTTTAATCCAGATCAAGCTGTGTGGCTCGTAGATTCTGCCCCGTCTCCGTATAGCCGAAGCGGTATACAGTGTTTGGGGTCGGTGGCCTAAGCATCGAGCAATATGTTCTAGACATTACGGCTGATTTTCCAGGCCCCATATCAATCATGTCGGTAAATACTTGTGGTCTAGTGGCGCTGAGAACCGGGTGTTCTCGAAACCAAGCCGTCTCGGAGAGCTCCTGCCAATATAGCAGCAGATCGTCTTCCTCGGCGGCATGAGTCTTGAAACCCGTGTGGCCACACTCCTTCGTAATCTATAACTTCAAGTTAATGATAAAACAACGAGGCGGCCAAACAAGATATGGTACAGGGGCGTCCAAATAAAACGAGTCAACAACAAGAGGCCCGATACATGTGTACATATACATGCATGTGTGCATGTATATACAATATTATGAGAAACCTACATAATTATAAATGCATGCAACCGATATATGAGTAGATTTCTACGTATATATGAATATATAGATAGAAGCAAAGAACGAAGCCATGTGTGTGTGTGTGTGTCTATATGTATGTACCGGTGAATATGGAGATGTCGGGAGAGTACAGCGACAGAGAGCGAGAGAGAGAGAGAGAGAGAGAGAGAGAGAGAGAGAGAGAGAGAGAGAGAGAGAGAGAGAGAGAGAGAGAGAGAGAGAGAGAGAGAGAGAGAGAGAGAGAGAGAGAGAGAGAGAGAGAGCGAGCGAGCGAGCGAGCGAGCGAGCGAGCGAGACAGAGAGAGACAGCTCAAAGCTCCAAAAGCCAGCTAAAAGCTCCACACAAACGGGTAAGCATCGGTCACTTAAAATTTAGGTGACCCAAATAAACACTCAGAGTCGGTCACCTAAAATTTAGGTGACCCAAATAAACACTCAGAGAGAGAGAGAGAGAGAGCGAGAGAGAGAGAGAGAGAGAGAGAGAGAGAGAGAGAGAGAAGAGAGAAAGAGAGAAAGAGAGAAAGAGAGAAAGAGAGAAAGAGAGAAAGAAAGAGAGAGAGAGAGAGAGAGAGAGAGAGAGAGAGAGAGAGAAAGAGAGAGAGAGAGAGAGAGGACCTCAAGTGTGCAACAGTCACTCGTTAGTAAGGCGAGTCACCTCCCCCGTCACCATACCGATATTTCCAGTATCATAGAGGGAGCCAAGGATTTCGTGTGGTAGTAGAAGATGATGTTGAACCAGGCCAGACCGCTTGCCGCGGGAATCTTCATATGGGTGCAATCAGGGGGTGAAGGAATACTGATGAAGCCACGGGGCTGCTTTCAGCTGAAGCCTTGAATCATTGATCTCGCGAATCGGGGCTTGAAAGTCTGAACCCAAAGTATCTGACGTAGCTCGCAAGCAGCCAGGGTGCATGAATGGTTGCGGCAAAATTTTTCGCCATGGCTGGCGGTTAGTCCAACGAATCAGGCATCGGAGCTGTCCCCAAGAATTCTGATTGATGATCGAATGTGCCAATTCTACCAAATCCTTCCTCGGGTTTAACATAGCATAGATTTTAGATAGACTATAATCGCAATGCCATCATTCCCCCAAGCAGCTCGCAATAGTTGCTCCCAAGACACGGCACCACACACTGAGGAAGCCTTCGAAGACGTTCCAGTGATTTGGCGAGCTGGTCCAAGGGGACCTGCGATGTGGTGGGGCGCCGGCTGCTATAATAACCTTTATACCTTAATTAAAGGGCTCTAGACCTCAAGCCAATTATAGTGTACCAACAGAACTGAACCTTGGAGAGTGCTTGGCTAGCGTGAAAGCGGGGCTTTGGGTCATCGGGGCTTTGGGTCTCCGGGCTTCAGGGTCTTAACGGGTTCCGGGCTTAGGCCTGTTTTTCGTGTATAAGTTGGTCAATTTAGGGGTTTGTTTTGGTGTGTCTGGGCTACTGCTGCAATCTTTATTGGGATCTGAGGATTTCCGCGGAAGGCACAACTGCGAGCAGCCAAGCCTGGCCAACAGATAACAGCTTCAGAATATCGTCGCACGTTTCTTTCACATACTGGGTGGCCCAATTTCCATTCTCGGACATCGCGACTCGCACTCCATGCTCGGGGTTATTGGGAGAATGAGTAGATGCCTTGTTGTGTGTACTGGGAATTGTTGCGCATTCTCTGGGGTTACATGGGCTATACAGCTAGTATGTTATCGTGGGGATCGACATCCAATGGTTGGTTTCTAGAAAACTATATTGGAATGAGTAATTACGGGTTATTGGGCATAAAGTAGCTTTACGGGGATCTCTGTTGCATTGAAAGCGGAAGCTCAGGCAACTGCTTCGATACTGTGCTGCAAGACATGCAATGGCAGTGGAGGCCGGGGCGGATACATGTTTTGGCATCGCAGCAGCTTCGAGAATGCCCCTGAGGCCCAGGCAGCTATTATGCCCGGGTTAAACAGTATCGGTTTGTCGACAAGCCCATGCAGAGCTAACTTGACACCCGACTGAGCCAGTTTAGATACCACCTGGTTAATTAGCCAATCCAATTAGCCACGGCCAGAATAACATGGTCTCAAAGCCAGCCTTATGTCGGGATTTCGCCGCTAGCAGCATGCTTGCACTATACAAACCGCCCCTAGCTCCCCAGCCGGAGTTGATCAAACAACACCGGATCGATCATCCTAAGTTTCACAGCAGCCTGCCTTTCAAAGGAACACCTAGAGTGGCCTAGGATCGGTGGCGCTTGGCAGCAGGGGCTGCGTTTTCATCAGCATCTGCATCATACACATCCTCCGGCCATTCTTCCTGTCCTTCCATCTCAGCGTCCTCCTCCTCTTGCACTTCAGCATACTCATCCGGATCCTGCTGGCCGTCGGCCTCCTGCTGTTTCTTCTTCTGTTCTTCTTCAGCTTTCTCGCGCTTTCTCTTCTCAGATGCCTTACCTAAGTAAGTGGAGGTTGAATACTGAAGAAGCTCTACGAAGAACTTAATGCAACTAGAGAACGGCGTTCTTGTCCAACCAGAATGCCCTCAGCGTCGAGAACCTGGCGTTGGTAATCCTGCGGGACATAGGTCGTAGACAGACCACATAATACTCTGCAAAACACCCATTGTCATAAGTTTGCAAGCGATCCTTTAGCTCGTTTTCCTTGTAATAAAGCATGCACCGCTCGCACTCATCGAAAGGCGTCGATGCGAAGATCATCTGCTGGATCCTGGGCCGGATTAAAGTCTGGGGAGCCTGGACACTTGGCGACTTAAAGTTCGGGCTAGCTACCGAAGCCGGTTCAGGATACCTTGCTTGAAACACTTTTGGGTCGGGCTTGTAGTGGTTGGTATACAAATAGATATTCTAATACAGTATAGCAATATCTCTATAAGTGCATATATATATATATACATGTATATATATATATATATGCAGATATGCATATACACATATACATATTCTATAGAGCGCATAGTATATACATATGTATATATATATATATACTTGGGTATCCCAATACTGTACCATACAGTATTAGTGCCTCTGGGGTTTTCAATCGGGTTGCGGGTTCAGTATTCACGTGGTCCCTATACTAATATTGAAAAAGGATTCCGAATCAACATATACCCGTTGGAGTACGTTTTCAATTCTAAAGCCGAAACCTCTAAGTCTAAAACCCTGCACCCTAAACCACCAGAATCTTGCCTGTATGAACCCCATAAGCTCTTGAAGCCAAAAGACTCGTCCCGGATGTTGCCACACTTCGTGGCAATGTTGCCAAGTTGGCTGATAAGGCCTTCCTGATTTGCTAAACCGCATTGGCCCAATCCGGCGGCGACGCTGACGGCTTTGTCAACGAGATCTCTCACCCTCAGCTTGTAGTGTGATAATATTTAAATGGTGGGGTACTGCAACTGCAATCAAGCAAGATCCGTCTTTCACTAAATATGTCGAGCCACGATTGCAAGTCCTTATCGAAAGCCTTTTTCGCAATCTCCTCCGGTGTAAGTTCCTGCAGGACTAGAAATAATGAAGAAAGCTCCCGGTAAATCCCGATAAACACTTCCCAGTACGATTCTCTCGCAGTCCTTTTTGCGTTTGTTCTTTCCATCCCCTTTCTTGGGCGCCGGTGTCAAGGCACTTTTGTGCATCCCTGCGACCTTTCCTTGAATCGTCTCTGCGATAGCAGCTCTCTCTGCCTTGTTGGTCGAGGCCTCCATGCTGGCCGTCGTCTTGTTGCCGACTCTGTTGATGTTCGCATCTTGGCACTATACTATATCATAGAGGGTCACCGGGCCGGAGGGAACTAGCACACACTTTGTAAGTGGATATGATCCTGCCCAGGCACTGCTGATAGTGTTCGACTTGAAGAGCTTATACAGCCGCATGTTTTCATCATCGGATTGTGGGTGCTTCTTCCCGGCGCCCTGACCTTATGCATAAGAAAATGTTCTAGATAGTAACATAAACCCCTGATCAAGCTTGCATACGAATCTTGAGGCAGCCGCTCTGCATCAGCTCGGCAAGAAACTTCTTACCTCCCTCCACCTTCTCGTAAATTTCTTTGATCATGCACAATGGCAGCTCTTCGAAGATTTCTTTCTCTTTGGCCTCGGAAAGCCTCGATGTTGCGGGTTGATGCCAGCTAGGAATTCGGACCAAGGGTATCTGTAACAATCAGCCGAGGGACTCCTCGTAGTAAGGCGAGACTACGATGCTAGACATGTCCTTGTCCAAGAGGAAAGCCTTCAGAAATTCGAACCTCGGTGTTGGAAACTTGAGTCTGGACTTATTTAACTGGTTTAGGATTTGGGCCTGAGGGTTTTTAGGAGGTTGAGGCTTCTTGGATCAGAGGGATTTCAAACATGTTTGTAATCGAAACGAGGAGCCGGGCCATGGAGCCTGGCGGGGTTGCAGCCCATTGAGCCACCAAGCCCTTGCGTAGGCCTGTGCTAAAATACACTCAGCAATCATCGAGTGGCCCAATTATATGAGATTGTGAAATTATAGCTAAAAGCCGGCCTTGGCCATTGTTCATGCGCCTACGGAGCTTCTCGTTCAGGGCCTTGCGTTGCTGGAGCGGGATGTCTGCGGGGCCAGATAGAGCCTGGGCGTGCAGGAGATCTTAGTGTTTATCAGGATATAGAACGATCCAGGAATCCAGGGTATCAGGCTATTTATATGGGGGGAACAATACATTGTAGTGGACTACTTCAGAATATGAGTCAGGGCACTTGAATCTGTGCTCGCTCGTCATCAGTGAGAGGTCGTGCCTCGCGCACACACACACACATGTATGCATGTAGAAATTTGTCTTGTGCATATAAGAGCGAGTTGTGACTATGCGTGTGTACCCGGCTGGGAATATATAAGTACAGCTGAGACACACCATCAGGAATATTAAGCGGCGCCATCTCGACCGGCCCCAAGCCATCACTCGACGTCGAGAGACCGGTATCCGACCGGAGGATGGGCCGACCGGGCCTTGGTAGATGTCAAGACTAACGTATTATAGTGGACTTACATATATAGGGCATGATCGACAAGTATAGTGAGTACATTAATCGTGTCAACCAGGCAGCTTTGCACCCCTGTCTGGCAAAGATGGACTCATCGATGTCGTAGTGGAGACTGTGCGGAAGCATACACAGGGATATTGATCATCATGGAGCATGAACTATAACAACCTGTGTGCGTGGTTTAGATGAGAATACACATCCCGCCTTCATCGAAAGACACCCTGCGACGCACTGCGTGGTCTTGGCCGTCCCATCCAATCTTCACTGTGCCTTTGCCCTCCGGTGCGGATGCCTCCTTGGAAACGGCCTTGGTCTTGCCCTTGCCTTTGTTACCTTTGGCTGTGTTGCTTGGGGGTGTGCCGGTATGAGGGCTGGGCAGTCCAGCTGTCGACCCATTCCTTGGCGGGGGGGTATGCGGATCAGTGCTGAGTCCCCGTCCTTTGCTCACTGGCCTCCGGACTCTTGGTTTTGCCCTGCTTCCCGCCTTTGGCACCCTTCATGCCACCGGTCTGAGCCTCATCCTTTCCAGGGGTTTTGCCGCCATCCTTTCCAGGGGATTTGCCACCATCCTTTCCCGTGGTTTTGCCGCCATCCTTTCCAAGGGATTTGCCACCATCCTTTCCGGGGGTTTTGCCGCCATCCTTTCCAGGGGATTTGCCACCATCCTTTCCGGGGGTTTTGCCGCCATCCTTTCCAGCGGATTTGCCACTATCCTTTCCGGGGGTTTTGCCAGCATCCTTTCCAAAGAATTTGCCACCATCCTTTCCGGGGGATTTGCCAGCATCCTTTCCAGGGGATTTGCCACCAGCCTTTCCGGGGGATTTGCCAGCATCCTTTCCAAGGCTTTTGCCACCAGCCTTTCCATCCGTGTTGGCACCATCCTTTCCCGGGGATTTGCCACCATCCTTTCCGGGGGTTTTGCCCCCATCCTTTCCGGGGGTTTTGCCACCACCCTTTTCTGGGGATTTGCCACCACCCTTTCCTGGGCTTTTGCCACCATCCTTTCCAGGGCTTTTGCCAGCATCCTTTCCGGGACTTTTGCCACCAGCCTTCCCAGCGGCTGTGCCAGCAACATTGGCACCATCCTTTCCATGGGTTTTGCCACCACCCTTTGCCAGCTTTCCTTTCCCAGGATTTACAGCGGCACCATTTGAATCGACCATCTTCCCGACATACGTGTAATGCCGTGGCTGGGTTTCGATGGACAAATCAATCGACTCAGGAGCCGATGCATCCCCGCCGGCAGCACTCTTAGATCCTTTTGGGGCTTTGCCTTTTCCGGAGCCACCCATGGCTGATCAATCTAAAGCTCAAATAGCTCGATCGGTGATGCTTCGGGGTGCGCGCGAAATGCTCTAAGTATCTAACAGCCGATACACGCTGATACACGCTATTCGCCTGTTCATACCTGCAAATACACGCAGATACACGCTGATACACGCTAGCTGCTGGGTACGCTCCCGGCCGGATGTGCATGGCGAACACACCGAGTGCATAATAATTTGGGTTCCGAGGCAACTTCTGAGCCTGCAGTTCACCCGTTACAAGCACAAAATTGAACAGCTGACCCCTATTCAAGCTGCCGCATAGCAAAGGTATAACACCTGCACATCTGGATCACTGTGGGCCGACCAGGTCCTCGAGGCCAGAATCGGAGCTTGAAGTATCACTGCTGTCCATAAGCTCCATATCCAGCTCGTTGACAACAGGTGTTGGCTTCAGGGTCTTGAAATGTTCATCCAGTAGATCAGCGACCTACATCCATGTGGGCCCCGGGGATCGATCATGTGCACGCACCACTCTACGAGTTTTGCTGTCATTTAATGCATGACGGGGAACCTTCAATGCCAAAGTACCAGGGTAAACAGCCGTCGCTGTCAAATCCTTCCCACCCACCTCGATAATCTTGACATAGATCAAAGTAAGTCCCACTTGAACTGAACTTCAAAGCAAAACACACACAGAAATGGACAAGGCACTCGGCGAGCACGGCCGTGCTCATCGACATATCCACGGCTTATGTCCATCTTGAGGAAGGATTGGATACGACGCAGCTGGTTCCTGATTGAGACTTTTCCGGTTAGTCAGGTAGTTCCCTGTTCGGCATTCTACTTTCATAGGATTGAGGTTTTTGGGTGTGTGCCAGCCGTGTACAGTATATACTCTATCCCCAATACATCTAGCACGATAGTTCGAATCTATCCATAGAAGCAATCGAAGCTGCATACAACATGTGTTCTAGTATGTTACATGTGTTCGTGTGGGTATATGTACATATATAATCATGAAAAGCTGGTGCGGCATGATCTAATCTAGGTAGATATCAATCTAGCTTCGATTATCGGTACAGGGAGCTATATATGTGTATATGAAAGAATTAAAGGCTCGTCCTTCCCACCGCCGACATTCTCTTATACCCTACATTGATGTCATCGAATGAAACCAAGAACTCCCAGAACTTCCTAACATCCTCATATAGCTACTAGCTGGTATTGGGTGTTTTAAGTATATACCTATACGATGGTTGAATACCACGAACTTAATTATATAGAAGCTGCAAAGATGAATTCCTGTAATCAACCTTTAAACTCGGAGGCTGGGGCTCCTCCTTGTGCCGGACAGTTGTTCGTAGAGCTTGTTCAGAAACGGCGCAGTGCCCCATAGCGTAACCTAGGTTGATTCGGATGGGTCGATCTTAATTGCAGGGCTTGGAACTACATATATCGGGTCAAGTAGCACACTTTCTCGACGGAGCTCCCACGGCTCCGAGGCAAAGGTTTATGGATTTGGCATTGTGGGCTCGCAATCTCGCCTCAAGTTTATGAACAGGGCTTCTATCGAAGGCTTGGGATTGCGCGAAGCTTCAGGTTTAGTGGATTTGGGGGAGTCTTTTATTTGCAGTCTGAAACACCTTTATGCACGGATACTCGAACAGCATGGAGCCAGTGGGATTTTCGAGGATGTAGTAGGACCCAGATCGGTGTTGATATTCGATCCTCGAGTACGCACTAGTCCTAGCTCATCCTGCAAAATGATAGAGGACGACATATAGTGCATCACGGCCGCAAATATGCAACCCGTCTAGCCAACCGGTTGGCATCCTTGACCTTTTGGCGTTTCGGATCGCCTCAGATACGGCAGAACCAATCAACTTTTGTACGTGCAACAAGAATCTCTATATTTAGGCTTTGGGAATACATTTCGGGCTTCTAAAAGCCAGCTGTCCTTTGACATTCAAGCGCCGGCGCTTCGAGGATCCACGACTCCTAAGATGAAGTTGCAGCAATGCATCGATGCAATATCTAGTGTTGCTATTTTGCTTACATTGCAGCCAAAGCTCATAAATATCCAGCTAGAACACGGGACGGCATACCAGGCCACCCCTTGGGGCCTAAGCCGCCTCGCCTAAGTGGTTCCCCATCCATCAGACACGGAAACCCTAAAATAATCCCAACTCGACTTGCAAGCCAGATATAGGCTCCGGTTTAATCGGGTGGCAGGATAGCGTTTAGGGTGGAGGGCCGGGAAGTTAGGGTTTAACACTAAGAAGGTGTAGATATATGTATATATATATATGGGTTGAGGTGAAATTTGATATATAATCGAAATCTAATTATCGAGACTATAGGGTTTGGGATGTATATGTAGAGTTGGGGTGCTGGCTTAAATTCGGGTGTGATGGGATCCTTGCCGAGTTGCACAGTTCAAGAAAACCATGAATCCAAATGAGGATAATATGTCCAATTTGGTGGAGTAAGCTACCTTGGATGTAGGAAGGTTTCGAGAGTTTCGGCCGAAGTTCATCGGTTCTAGGTTCTAAGCAGTAAAGTCTCGTCCACTCCATGGCATCGGAGGCCATAGAGCTTCGCGGCGGAGTAGAGGAGGTGTGCTCCTTCATGCAGTGTTACAGTATATATACATATATATATACATATTCTGCAGCTTAATGCATGCAGTCTACAAGAAGGCCGAAATGAACATCACGAAGCTTGAGCTAGTCCTGCGAAGATCTCCACAAAATCTAAGTCGTCAGGTTTGGGGCCGAAACCTGAAGCACCAGCTGCATGCAGCAGCAAAATACATTCCCTCGCGTGTAAGGAATGACGATCGCTGAATCTGGCCCAGCTGCTGATCCTCAACGTCGCCAAGGCGACGAGCAGCTGAGTATACTTCATAACGGGATCCTATCCTATGGTTATAAATAGGATAACTTCCAATATATTACTGTGATTCTTCTATATAAGGATACAAAGCATAAGCTTACCATCTAGGATGCATGGTCTTTAAGACCTGACAACTTTGAGCACATACACAGGATGTAGATAGCCATGCAACCCCAGCGTCGGCCCGAGACTTTGCAAGCAGAGGGACCTGTAAAGCGAGTTTTCACGAACCTGGCATCGATGACAGCTCTCCGACCCCCAAGTTGCAAGATTAATCGCACTGCTCACTTGCATAAGCAGCGCATGCCAAAAACTGTGCACGCACACTGCTCTAAAGCCCCCTGCATCGATCAGAAGCTTCTCGAGTATATAGTCTGAGGTCGCGGAACTGTAAACAAGCGGTAAATGAATCATCACACACAGACTCTAGCTCCTGATCACACAATCCCTGCTTGAAACGCAGCAGATCACACACAGCTGGCAGCACTATCGTCGCCAAAAGCTCGCAACTTTAAACTATTGCATAGCGGCGACGCTTCATCTCATTGATGTCCATTCCCTGCAGCACCTGCTTTCTCTCCTCACTGTTGTTCCACCTGCGGGCATAGAGACTTGAGGGTTTTGGGTTAAGGGGTTTAGGGCTTATAGGGGTTTAAGGAAGAATCTCTCGAGGCTATATGATCCTGATTATCAACCCATAGTGGGAATTCTCAAATATATTAAAGAGTCTCACGCAGCATGCCTCAAGATTTCAGTATTGAAAGATTTCGGGCTTTCGCCAGGTTTCCAGCATTTATTGCATTGAGAATTACCCACGTACTAGGGTTGATGCTTGTTGATTGTTCGAATTCATACGCTTGCAGCAGTGTCACTTGTCATGTGAGTAAAATCTACAAGTGTAAAGTGCCCGCGAGAAGAGAGAGAGAGAGAGAGAGAGAGAGAGAGAGAGAGAGAGTCAGAGAGAGAGAGAGAGAGAGTCAGAGAGAGAGAGAGAGAGAGACAGAGAGAGACAGCTCCAAGCTCCAAAAGCCAGCTAAAAGCTCCACACAAACGGGTAAGCATCGGTCACCTAAAATTTAGGTGACCCAAATAAACACTCAGAGTCGGTCACCTAAAATTTAGGTGACCCAAATAAACACTCAGAGAGAGAGAGAGAGAGAGAGAGAGAGAGAGAGAGAGAGAGAGAGAGACAGAGAGAGAGAGAGAGAGAGGGATAAAGTGTGAGATGGCCAGACAGAGACAGGGACCAGGGAGGATCCGAGTGGACCGAGGCAGGATAGTGAAGCGGAGTCGGGGGTCAAAGAGAGACTGGACGGGTGAGCAGAATACCATACACATACTCTGATCTTATCGGAATCCATTGATTCCAACAAGCCAGCACTGGCAAATGGCGAATTCGTCTGCTTCGGCGCCTTTTTTATGCGACGCGACCCACAATCTGTGATTAATGCATGACGAGTTGGCTAGCTCCGAACATTGTCGTTGCCGACCTAGAGCTGTTAAAGCCAGAACATCAAGAACGCGTAAACTCATGCTGCGTGAGCCGCTATCTGATGATTGGATCGATGATCCGACCATGATTCACCGATTGTTTGGAGTACTGCATGCGGTCTCAATCCTATTAGCTGTTCGAAGGGTGTTGGGTTTGTTGGGATTGGGTTTGTGAATCCGTAGGATGGTTCTTCTTTTGTATCATTAGTCGGTTCGTTCCTGGGCCTCCTATACAACCGCTGCATTGGCGATGTGTAGAGCCGTATACATAATCCGACATGCAATCCCAAGGCCCCCCAGCATGAGGCCGTCAATCTTCCATCGATCTGTCAGATTGCTGCAACAATGCCATGCATGCAAGAGGGTTTTGTAAACAAGTCCCGCCAGCTCTTGTTGCCAGGTGCAGCATCGATCAAAGTATGATCTATGTGTATTCCAATAAGTAATAAAGTGCGTTATTCCGTATTTGACCTTAAATCATTTCGTATAGTTATGACAATGGATGCTATTTCACAGCCCCTAAGCCCGAAACCCTACTTTATAAACGTCAAGCTTTGCATGGCAGGACTACCGATGGATGGATGGCTGCTCCTTTACATCTTTCTCGAGGACAACGAATGCACTTAAATACCACAACCCCAGGGTCTCGGATTGGCGTTTTTTGTTTTTCGAGGGATGGCTTAGTTCATTGCCCGGCGATTAAATCAAGTACCTGGAAGCTCTTGGACCCCAGGGAATCTCCAATTCCTAAGGATGAATCGATCTAGATCTGCTGAATGCACCGGAAGAATTTCAACAAGTCCTTGGATGCACTTGATCCCAAACAAATGCCGTCATATACCGATCCCTATTAATTCCTCAGACCAAACCACACAAATTCAGTCGTGTCTACATGCAGACAACCGGGCCCTCGAATTATTGGGATTATGTTGGTCTTGAAGCCTCAACCCTCAGTATTCGTACCCATCGTCTTGATTTATCTATTGTAATGCCCCCCAAATTACCTCAACACTTCACACTGCAGTCAAATGACGATACATCCCAAATTCACATACACCGAAGCCCATTAGACTATATTATTAAAGGCTAGATCACAAACACAGAAATCCGTTGTGAACATGCAGGCAGTATTGAAGCTGCCTGTGCTGTCGCTCCGCGAAACGCATGCCCTTGTCCAGCCTGGGGCGTGCTCCGGGTTACGATTTCGGAGATAGATGCTGAAGCTTCGGCTACTATATTCAGATCAGGAACGTAGCAAAGTACTTCTTTCTCTCGATGTTGTATTCCGTGTCTGCATACGGTGGTCTCGTCCCTTTGCTTTTGGCGGCCTTGTTTTTTGCACTCGCCTCGGCCTTCGCTTTTGGTTTCGCCTTTGCTTTCCCATTCTTCTTCTCCTTCTTCTCGGCTTCCATTGTTTCAGAGGCTTCTGGTTTCGGGGCATCGGGAGCCTTCCCGGCTGCAACAAGCAGTCGTTGGCGATGGGGAACAACCGCATTGTGTTTCCCACTAAGTGCCGTCTGGACAACACTGGCGGGTACACCTGACATCCCCGTCATTCCAGGGATCTCGAATGCCTGAGCTACATTGGAAGCAGATCCACCCCATTGTCATTTCGAATTCCGACCCCCCGAAGTGCGCAACACTCCAAATGAAGCCAAAGCGGCAGCAGGACCTTTGAGGTCGCGGGTGCGATCAGCTGGTTTGCCATGATGCACGGCCTGAAAGCTTGCGAGAATGTGGCTGGGCAGTGAGATAGGAGTTAGCGTGACTCGGATCGGTCCTTGACCCTAGAATACTTCGTTGGTTAATGTTGTGGGTGATATTATTCCTTGGGCCCCTATATGATTAAACAAAGTATTCTAACTTAAACCCAGGATGTAAATCTCAAGACCGATGCTCATGCGTTCTCGAATCGCGCACAAACACACAATTGGACCGTATGCACTCCTCTCCTCTCCGCCTGCCTCATCATTGGCAGTCTTGGCCGGGATCTTCGGGCACCTGGGCGGGGTTTCTATAGGGGTCGACATCTACTAAATTAATTCTCGGGATTGATGCAGCAGATGCACGCAGGCATTGACGTATCAGGGCTGGATCCAGGGAGCTCCTTCGTCGGAAGCCTTGCAACCTTATGAGCAAAATCGTCAAGCCACACGCTTCCAGCATAAGTTGTCGAATATCTTATTTGACCGGGAAGCGATAAGCCGATTACACATAGCAAGCTTCTCCTCATCGGTGGCTGCGTCGAGCCAGAGTGCCATGTCCTGCGATCGTGGGTTCTGTTTATGGTAACACGATTCGGATTAAAATTAAGGCTTAGCGGTTTAAGGTTTCTGATGATAGCAGTCGCAACTTTGTTGTGGTTTATAGGGCCTTGTAGGCTTGTAGGGTTTCCATTTTAGGGTTTGGGATTTCTGAACTACAGACCCACTACAGTCCAACCAAACTCGGCTGGCCACCGTGGATGCGCACTAATTCGTTTCAATATCTATGGTCTGGTTTACCATTAGGTTACATTTTAGTTTTATACTAGTAGTCAGCTCAACCTGGTCTACTCAAATCAGATTAAACCGTATGGTTCTGTTCTAAATTGATTCCATCTATAACCCGCCATATTATTCCAATATAAGCCAACTGCGTTTGAAATCTGATCTCTATATATGCCACCACGTGTGCAGATTGATATTCGTATATTGGTCAAAATAATAATTGAGCGTGAAAATCGATGAAATGCGTTAGACGTTATAGCTTATGATTTTATTTCTATGATCTATCTCATTATCTATCTACTTTGAAGATTTACTCATGTATACATGTGTGTATATATATACAAACATACATACATAGCAGGCTTATCTGTGTACTTCGATCTTTGATTGAAAAGTTAGTCTACCAAGTTGTGTAGTATAGGTTCGTTTTCATACATATACCTATATATATACACATATTCATTTGTTTCAACCTCCGGTACCTATTCAACTTAGTGGTACATCTGACTGGTCTTGTGTTCCATGTTCGACCACGATATCTTCAAACGACCGTCCTCGAGGCTTGTGGGCATCGGCTCAGCGTGATTCACGGGCTCTGTGGGGTTCGAAACCTTCTTGTTCCCGGCAGTGGAAGGCTCCTGCATGTGTGCGGGATATATAAGAACCCAAATTAATTCAATCAATCCGAACCACGAAACATACACAACTAGTCAACTATATGGACTCCTGGGCTGGGTTTGTCTTGTACTTGGACCACCAAACATCGAGACGCTCTCGGTCGGCCTTCGTAGGATACTCCTGGGTCACGTTTGTGATCGGGGCCCTTGGCCACGTGGGGTAAATGTCGGTCTCTGCGCCGACAGCCGCCTCCCACTCCTCATCAGCCATGCTTGTGCCATCGTGATTGGGGTCTTCATCATCGGCAGCTGTCCACTGCTCGCCCTCGGGATTGGGGCCTTGCTCATCGGCAGCTTTCCACTGCTCCTCGTGATTGGGGCCTTCATCATCGGCAGCTTTCCACTGCTCCTCATCCGGGCCTTCATCATCGGCAGCTGAGGCCGTGATCATCGGCAGCTTCCCACTGCTCCTCATCGTGATCGAGGCCTTCATCATCGGCAGCTTCCCACTGCTCCTCATAGGAGCCTTCATCATCGGCAGCTTTCCACTGCTCCTCATCGGGGCCGTCATCATCGGAAGCTTTCCACGGCTCCGCCTGGTGACTGGGATCATCGGCAGGCCATGGCTCGTCCTGGGCAGTCAACTGCTGCTCATCGTCAGCAGCCCAACTCTCACCCAAGTGCTCGGCTTGATTAACGTCTTCATCACCATTGGGAACCCATGGCTCCTCATCGGGAGCCCACTCCTCCTCGCCAGCCCAGTCCTCATGATCATGACTGGCGCCGGTTTCCCACGGCTCCGTGTGATCGGGGCCTTCATTGCCATCGGCAGGATCTTCATCGGCGGCTTCATCACCACCATCGGCCCCAGCGCTCTCACCCACGGGAACAAACCACATCTCCACCGGGGGCTCATCACCCACGTGCCACTCCTCTCCGTCGAACCAGTGGCATGACCCGCATTTGGAAATCGCATCCTCTGTATACTATCATAGCCTATCCCCACCTACCCCAACCAGCTTTAGGGTTTAAGTTTAAGGTTTAGGGTTCAGGGGTTGAGGATTTATGAGGGTCCTATTGGGCCCAGGTTAAATATTCTACTCGGGATTGATAATTGCAAACGGTCCTCAGGGCCATCATAAATCTCACGAACCTGCGACGCGTCCTTCCACGACCAATCGTCACTCGCCTCGGATTTGCAGGAGGACCGGGTCAACATATAGAGCAACTCTACATACATGTCTGTATGCATCCGGAATAGTGCAAACTATGTCACCTTTGGCATATCACTCTCCCCATCCTTGGATAACTGACCGGGTCAAGCATTGCACACTGCACGCGAAGCGCACTCAAACTGCGAGTAATATATACCGTGCTATTCAAAGAAACCTTGGGAACAGGAGCAGCGACGCCATCGCCAAAAGCATGTTCATCTTCATCACCCCATTCCTCTTCCGGATTTTCCCCCTCAGTTGCACAAAGTATATACAGCCGGATCGAACTCGCAACAAGTCTGAATACCTAGCCTTAGGGTTTATCTATTGAATTGAGCAACCTCGACGTCGGTATCAGGAATGCAAAGGTGGCTCGGCCTCGGATCACGCACACAAAGTCACATTGAAACAAACCTTGAATTTAGCGGTCTAGGGGCACATAATGCTCGGTCCCGGTTGCGTCTTGGCACGTAAGCGCAGGCGTTTCGATGGCTGGAGATCGGCAGCCTTATTGAAATTGTTTGGTTGGATGTATTCACTACCAAGTAGATATTTGGTAGCTATAGTCGGAGGCAAGACACACCCATGTCACTGGAAGATCTTTTGTTGATCAGTGGCACCTGCGCGTCCTGCCCGGGGCTAGTCTATCAACATTCAGGACAATTTCTCGCGAATACGAAACTGGATAGAAGTGATTGCTGGTACAGTATGGTACAGTCCTCCATTGGATCTAGCTCCCAAGGCTGTGTCTCACCATCGTCCATGGCTTCGTCGTCTGATTTAGCAGATCCAACAGTACTCCTTCGGGCCTTCGACAACAAACTCGCCAAGCTATCCGAGGTGGTGGTGTACCAGCTTTCCCAACTAAAGCCGGGGGTAGTCTCGGGGACCTCGAGAGCATGGCTATCCACAATCTTGACCAATGCATCTTTGACCATGCCAGTGGTAAACCACCTCCCATCTAGCTGGCTAGCCCAACTCAGGAGCTCCCTCGTGGCACGATGTCGAAGGCTGTTAGTGGGTGTCAGTACCCCTGTTTCCCGGATTTCACATAAACGAGGCTGGCATACCTTCTCCCAGATCAACTCAGCCAGTCTCTCAACCTTCTGCTTGCGACTTTGCTCAGCAACGTAGGAGGGCATGGCTAGCTACAGTGCAGGTCTGGATGCAATGATTTCCACCGTACGTACAGTGCAATATACACTGCTGCATGCATGCAGGATCACATGCTGCACATGTTTCGATTTAACATGCTACAGGCCGGTGCTCGATCAAAAACCCTGTGGCATTCGTTTCCATCGATCAATGGTCGAACTGCAGCATGCATGCAAGCACACATGCATGTGATCTGATGAACAGCACCGACAATCGCCTCGATCCAGAAATGCCCAGCAAGGGCTCGTTCCAACTCGGACCGATCCGTGGTCCAACTATTTGACAGAAATATATTGTTATGTATAAAAGCTGTGTATGTATATATATATATATATATATAAATATATGTA
The DNA here is from genome assembly GCA_905221615.1 of Symbiodinium sp. CCMP2592. Lineage (NCBI taxonomy): Eukaryota > Dinophyceae > Suessiales > Symbiodiniaceae > Symbiodinium > Symbiodinium sp. CCMP2592. Next base: position 76,574 of record CAJNDT010001122.1, read on the forward strand.
TAGTTAGCCTGATATATTTGTAAGAGTTATGTATTTGTGGTGTCTTAAGGATTTAAGGTCTTTTTGTTTTTTCTCCCGTCGAAGTATCACACCGCGATCCTCGTCGCGTGATACTCGGTATATAGTAGGGGTGAAACAGTAATGTAGTAATGCCCTGTACATGGACTGTACATTTACGTTCTTGATGGTTCTCGATCGCGCAGAAATATGGTCGGTTTGTTGTCTCTGCGGTACGGAACGATGGACAAAATCACTCACTCTAACAACAAGTTTTCGACACAGGATCTAACAAGCGAACAGGAACGAACTAGTGATTGGGATGCAAGCATCGAATAGCCCGTGGTGGTTGTGGGGGTGGCAACTGATGACTTGCTACACGGCGGAACGTCCCGCCACTGGAGCAACATCGAACAGATTGCCAAGGAGTACCTTTTTGGAAAGAACCAGACAAAGAGTGGCCGGTTCTGTGGCAAGGACATCAGCTTACAGGAGGACGGCTCCATCCTGATTGACCAGGAGTTCTACGTGAAGGACAAGGTCTTCAAGAATGTCGTCTCGAAAGCCCGGAAGCAACAGAGATACTCCAGGTGCACCGAGAACGAGATTGACCAGCTGCGGAGTCAACTGGGCATTTTGTCATGGCTCTCCAAGGAGACAAGGTGCGACCTGGCAGGACGCGTGTCCCTGCTGCAGCAGTCCTTTCCATCACCACGCGTGATGGACCTACTGGAGGGGAACAAGATCGCCGACGAGACCGTGAAGCACGCAGCCTTGGGCATCAAGGTGATGCCCATCCCCTGGAAGGACCTACGGATGTCTACGGTGACAGACGCCGCCTGGGGAAACGCCAAGGAAACACCTTGGCTTGAGGACCATCCAGATGATTACTGGAAGGAGACCGACAAGGAATGGATTCGCTACCACGTCCACCCAAGAAGGACGACTTTCCATCCTGGAGCATGCCAAGGCGGACCCGACCTGCACGACATCCACGGTCAGCGAACTACGAAGGCCTGGCGTGCTGACGACCACAAGCACGAGGTGACCGAGGACGTGTGGTACGACCAAAAGGGAATCAGGGGACTCCGAGAGACACCGTGGACTGGATGTACAGTGTTTCAAAAGTCCACCCCTGGCAAAGGAGTGCCTGCAAGCAAGATTCACAGCAGCCTGTGTCAACTGCAGAACTTGAGCAGTCAAGGAGGTCAGATCGTGATCTATCACGACGCGGCCCTAGCAAGCTCCGGAAAGCCGGAGAGAACTACGATCGCCGCTTGGCGCAGCTTTCGCTCGAAGCGCAAGGTTGTAGACACCCTTGCAGCGGAGGGCCAAGCTCTCCAAGCAGGGATAGGGTCGGTGCATTGGCACCGTCTTCTTTTCATGGAGGCTTTCCACCGCATGTTGTCCCCAAGCGATTGGAGAGCTCACGCTGCTAGGTTGCCGTTCTTTGCTGCTGTTGATTCTAAGAGTCTGTATGATGCTCTTGGAAAGCTGACAAGCACCTCTGCTTACATATCCGACAAGCGTACCATAGACTTGTGAGTGATTAAGGCAGATTTGCAGGAGACCTCAGGCTCCATACGCTGGATAGATACTCGTGCTATGCTGGCTGATCCTCTGACGAAGTGCCACCCCGGTGATTACTTGCGTTACGTCATGGGTTGTGGCTACTGGTCGGTTGTTGAAGAAGGCGTGGCATTGCAGCGCAAAGCGCTCGAAAGACAGCAGAAGCACGAGCCAGTGTATTTTATGGTTGTTTCGGAACTTAGATTGTGACCGGTGTGTTTTGTGCTTTAGGCTTTCCGAAACAACCTCTGTGATCACAGGAGACAAACGCGATCGCCAACGGATGTTGGCTCAAGTGCGGCTACATGGAAAAGGCATGCCGCGAGCACAGGGGACCACTGTCGCTTAGAGCGACACAAGATGCTGGTCCGAGCAGGTCTTCGCTGTCCTTCATGCTTTCAAATTAAGCAGCCCTTTCTGCCTTCAGGTCGTCGGCACTCGGCCCCGCCCTCTGCATCACCTGCCTTCAGTTCGTCCTCGTGCGACTGCCAGCCCGACTCCGCAGATTTTTCGGGATCTACATGACCGGTGTCATTCCCAGAGTCCGGGCCCTGCCTTATGATGCAACTGCTTCGTGTCCGGCCAGCTGCACCTTGCCTTGCTAGCTTCTTTGGCTGAGACAGCATGAGGGGAAACCAGCAGCCCCGCCGCGAGGATCAGCGCACACAGCGCTCCCCCTGGCCTTCTTTTGCCAATAGCCCTGCCCTCCAATGGAATCAGGGCCAGCCGACTGCCAATGTGACCAACCTCTCAGCCATGGGACGTATGAATGCTGGCCTTTCGGGTCCCCTAGCCTTGGACCCTGATACCAGCTCTGCCTACGATGCTCTGCAGCCACAGCCTTCTACCCAGGACTTCAGCCAGGAGCCCACTGACGAGCCGACAGTGCAGTCCCTTGCCGATCGCCTAAGATCTTTAGAATCTCGCATCGGTATTTTGGAAGCCGACCGCCGTGGCGCGCAGCAAGCCTTGTGGCACCATAGCCGTCGAGCTCATGAGCAGCCGCGCCTTCGGTGCCTTCTTTCGCCCTGGGTCTTTATCAGTGCCAAGATAGACGCCGTTAGGATCCGCTTGGACCAGACTTACGCCAGGGTAGCCGGGCTGCTCTTGACACTTCAGCAAGCCTTCCCCACGATAGCCGTCTACTTTACAGAGGCAGCCGTCGACGCCTGCCAGTACCAAGGACCTTCAGCCTTGTTGGACTCCGAAGGAGATCCAGAAGCATAGCCTCTCGCATACAGCCTTGCACGCCGGCCAAAAAACCCCTGCAGCACGTGCGTCGGCCTTTCCATGAAGATTTCGTCATGCTATCCCTGCTCAGGTCCAGCCCTCTTCAGGCCGGGTTCTTTCCTTCACAAGCACTTTCCGCTCTCCGTGCCCTCGGCCAGGTTACCTGCCCCTCAGCCGGTGGACGTTACAGGACCCGGGCGAGCCATAGCCTCACTTAGCAGTAGCTCCTTCTGCGAGACGCCATGCACAACCTCTCAGCATCTTGTTCTGTTGACTTTTGACACATATGAGCATACCCCATTTTCCTTGGCGATTTTGTAGTGTTTTCCTGATCATGTGTGGCATGAGAACACATGTGATTATATGGACCGCGCCGTGACTTTCAGGCTCTAGAGTGTTTGGAAAAGACCGTGCATTCGTTCATGGTAGCGGAGCTGGTTCCGTGTGCCTGAGTGGACCAGCTTACTTCTAGATTGTGCAGCAAACACGGCAGCAACAGAAGCCTCGGCCGACGCCCTGCGTCAGCGGCTCAGAGAACTTTATCTGGAGCAGCTCTTTCAGAGAGAACGGCCGCAAGGAAGGACTCCCGAAGGTTGGACGCGCATCTTGAAAGGTTTTCAGGATCAGCTGGAGGAGAAGCTCAAGCATCTCCATACGATATCTGATATCCACTGCTTCGCGCTCAGAGCGCTCAAGGACAAGCATTTGCGAGAAGTGTACATTGGGTTTTGTGCAGCTGATACTTCTGAATTTGCGTGTTCGAACAGCCTGGTGGAGAGTGTCGTGTTTGCGAGCGAGGAACATCCGAATTTTCACAAGGACCTGGAGTTGTTTGAACAGTCACAGACATTTGGCGTTTTGCGAGAACCGCCAGCTACAGTGATTGATCTGGAAGGCGAGCCCCACAGGGTTTTCAGCACCAGTTTTACATCTTCAAAGTTTTCTGTGGACCCTATTGATTTGGATTGAGCCCAATAATACCTTGAACAATGGCGACTTCAAGTGATGCAGCAGCAGTGCCGGTGAATGATGACTTGGATGATGAGGACGAGTTGCAGCCTCAGCCACCGATTGGACCAACGAACCCCTTTGATCCTTTGAGCCCTACTGCTAGAGCTGGTGGAACCCTCAATCTGTCTGCAGACCATGTGCGTTTGATGCTTGAACAAGTGGGAGAAGCAACGAGGGCTGCTACTGATGCGGCTCGTGCAGCGGCCCAGGCCGTTCATATGAGCACCAGCTCTCGGAGTGCTCTGAGTTCAGGTGACCTCACGAAGATTCTTCCAAGGCCTGATTTCTTCAATCCGAAGTCTCGTGAGGAGGAGCACTCAGGCTGGATGACATGGCTGTGGCAGTTCAAACAATACATGACTGTGTTGGATTCTGAGTACTCCCGTGATTTCGTCATGATTGAGACGCATTCCACTGTGCCTATAGACTACATTGCAAGCCCTGATGCAGTGCAGAGATCTCACAAGCTTTATGCAGTTTTAGCTGGATTGATCAAAGGCAGAGGATTGCAAGTGATTCAGCGTGTACCGGGGCAGAACGGCTATGAGAGCTTACGACAGCTTATTCAGTTGTTTCAGCCGACGAGCCGGACGCGCTCACTTGGCATCCTTACAGCTCTTACGCAGATACATGGTTTCAAGATGAATGAGCCACTGTTGGCTCAACTTCTGGAACTGGAGAAAATGATAGATGAGTATGAACGATCTGCCAGCAAAACACTGGATGATGATTTCAAAACTTCCATTCTGCTCAAAGCTATCAGTGGGCAGATGAAGAGCCACCTCGCTACTGTGTTGACTGAACATTGACTGAACATTCGACTTACACTGATGTGCGCGAAGCAGCTCTGCGCTATGAAAGGGTGAATACCAAATGGACTCCAGCGTCTCTCTTTTCTGCAGACCTTGCCGGTTCTAAGGCTTCGCGAGATGATCCACAGCCGATGGAAGTGGACAGAATCAAAGGCAAGGGTGACAAGGGCAAGCACAACAAAGGCAAGGGTGACAAAGGAAAGCACAACAAAGGTGGAAAAGGCGACAAAGGAAAGCAGAACAAGGGCAAGCAACCGTACGGCCAGGACTACAAGCACGACAACTGGTACGGCAAGGATCGATGGAACAACAAAGGCAAGCAGAACAAAGGTGGAAAAGGCGACAAAGGGAAGCAGAACAAAGGCAAGCAACCGTATGGCTATGACTACAATTACTCTGGCAAAGGCTATGGCAACCAGTGGCATGACAAGCGCGTGCAGCAAGTTCAGGATCAAGGTGGACAGCAACAGCAGCCGCAGCAGCAACCATATGCACCACAAGCATGGCAGCAGTCTTCTTCGTCTGGGTGGCAGCAACCTCCGCAGCCGAGCAATGCCACTGCTGTTCCGAGTTTTAGCAGTGCTGCGAGTCAAGCTTCTACCATGTCCACAGCTGTGCGCCGAGTTTATGCAGAGCCGCTTGTGATGGATATGAGTGACTTAGCCTTGCCTGGAGATCATGCCAATGTGTTCATGCTTCAGTGCCCTGAGTACCGTCTGGATTCGTCAGACAATGATGACGATTGGCACATGGCTCCCAGAGAGCCCCCGCGCGTGCTGACCACAGCACCTCATGCATCGTTGTGTGTTCGAGCAGTGCAGAGTGCTTCGCATGATCCGTCTCAGACCGTGATCATTGATTCTGGAGCTGATGTTTCGTGCCTGCCTCGGTGCTTTGCGTCAGCCGGACGGTTCGTCCCTGCATCGAGAAATTCAAGAAGGGACCGTCGAGCATAAGGACAAGCATACCGGCCATCAATGTTCGCGCTGTAAAGAATTTACAGACCTTGGCCGAAGCCCTTATGAATGGTTTTCAGCCGTACCCCCGCAGGCATCCTCGGGGTAGCCGTTTGCCTTAGCAGCCTTATGATAGCCTTATGCCCGCCTTCATCAAGAATGCTACATCAAGCCAGCCTTCACCTTTGATTTAGGCTCAGGCAAACGGTGGTTCGGCGTCGCAGCCAGCCGACATCGGCTTCAAAAAGAGTGCTTGCCCTCTGTGCCCTGCCTTCCCACGCACGCTGAACGTACTGTGCCTCTTCATGCCCTCACTTGCAGGACCAACCTTGCCTTCGGCGGCGTGCTCAGTTTCTGCTTGCCTTGCATTGTGTCTGTCATCGTCTGCATGCCTTAGCCGATCATGGATAGACACAGACCCGGACGACCTTAGTAACCTAGAATCATGGAGTCCGGTCAACAGCCTTCACAGCCATGCTCAGCGAACAGGAAGATCCCTACCTGCTCCACTGTGGGCTCTCTCGGGGTTGCTTCACCCGGACGACGATCAACCTACTGCCTCCCAACCAGATCGCAGCAGGAGCCCCAGCCGAGAGAGCCTTGTGTCGCCGAGACGAGAACAAGCCATAGTTGTCCGACGCTTTCGACAAGACTCTTCTGCTTCAACAGTGAACCCTATCCCGGCAGGGCCAGACAGGCACGTCCTCCTGCCCCTGCAGTCGGTGCACAAAGCTCGGCCGGGCTTGCTTCCTCCAGCCTTGCCGCCGTCAGTACGCCCGGCCCCGCCTTTTTCAGTCCACAGCCTTATCAAACCCCGCTCGCTGCAGGTGCCCGTGCCGGCGACGATGCACAGCCGACCACGGTTCCCGCCGGCCCTCAGCAAAGGCGGTCTCCATCAACCGCCAGCCAGCTGGCGTGCCAGCCTTTTGGGACTCAGCCATCCAGTCTGCCAGCCTTTCCTGCGGCCAGCCCCGAGAAGCCTTCGGTACGTCCCGCCGCCGCAGCCACAGCCAGCACCGGAACGGCCGCTCGGTCCCAGATTCCACGTTCAAGACCTGCCCTCGCGACCGGCCTCAGCACCGACCTCGGCCAGACACACACGCTTGCCTGAAATGGTGCAGCCATTGCGCCCTGGTGGCAGGCCTACTCAGGTTACCAGGAGAGGCCAGGAGGCCTCCAGGAAAGCCAAAGCTTTGGAGCAGTGGAAGGAGCTTCTTTGGCTGCTCGGGGACTCGTCAGATTTGTTCCGTAGCCTTCAGGAAGCCAAGTATTCCCCGCAGCTCCTTGCACAAAGCATTACGCCTTTTACTGCCGGCACGCTGGAAACATATTTGTCAGCCTGCAGGCAATTCCTGGAGTACCTCATCCTCAACAGTCTTGAAATCAGCACAGTCTCCGTGGCTAGTCTCGGGGATCTGCTCTGGGCATGCCATTCCAGCCTTGAAGAAGATCGAGAAGTGTGCAGAACCGGCCCCAAGCCGATGGCCTCGCACAGCTTGCAGCGGTGCTGTCGGACCGCCTCATTAGATCCTTCACGGCCCAAGCCGACACAGACAGGAGAGAAGCCCTGCCACTGCCTCTTGCCGTGGTCACAGCCTGGGAGCGCCGTATATGCCAGCCCGAGTGCCCAATAGAACTTTGCCTTCTGCTAGGGGGATTCCTGCTTGCCTTGCACGGTGGTTTGAGGTTTGGGGACCTTCAGCGCATTAGCCTTAAGAGTCTATCCCTCACAGCACACAGCCTCAGAGCGGTTTGCTGGCACAAAAACAACCAAGCGGGGTCAGCCCTTCGCCGTGCGTCTCCATGGAATCTCCGGCCGAGAGGGTTCTGCCCTTCCTCAGAGCCGTCCAGACGATATGGGAGCGTACGGAGGAGATCTACGGCACGCACAATTGCACCGACTTCATACTGCCTACCCTGCACAACCTGCGGGGTTTCCCGGGCAAGCCAGCGGCAGCCTACCACCAGCCTATGTCGTACAGCCAAGTGCTAGGGTGCCTGCGTTTCTTCATGTGCCGAAAACACCTGGAGGGCAACTCCACGGAGCTGCTCACACCAGAAGAAGCCTCCGCCTTTACTATGCACAGCCTCAAGGTCTGCCTGCTCAGCGGCCTCACCATCCTCATGGATGGAGCATTTGCCGCCTAAGCTCAGCTCGGAGGTCGTGCAAGATCTGGTCACGACCTTCAAAGCCAATTATCCGGGAGAGCTCCTGGACGACGATACTATGCCGTCAATACGCCTCCTCAGCCTCGTGCAACACAGCCTTCAGCCAGGAGAAAAGCTTAAGTGGATACCCTGGCAGCTTCGCTTGAGCTCCAAACAGTACTCCGAAATTATGGAGGCCAAGTCATCTAAGCCTATGAGGACGGAAGCCCAGCTACTCGCCTCAGCCATATATGACAACACGCCTGAGATGGCCGTCTCCCATCTCCGCCTTTCCGTGTCCTGGCTACAGCGCATCCAAACGGTGTTCAGGAACGCTTGGGCACTGTGTGGGGCAGCCCACCTTAACAACCTCAAAGCCTTCGACAAGCGAGTCGAGCACCTAGCCCTGCGAGACTTAGCCGACTCTTCCCTCCGGGGACCAACAACGCAAGAGCTGTTGGCAGCCGACCGCAAGATTTGGAACACCATCTCCAGCCTTGCTGCCTCTGGCTGGAGCCTAGACGAAGCCCTGTACGAGGTCACTA
>CAJNDT010001123.1:0-84780 GCA_905221615.1 Symbiodinium sp. CCMP2592
CCATGGCTAAATCTTAAGTAAGACTCCAACTCTTTGTCTATAAACCAATTAATCACTCCAAGGTTAACTTCATACTGCAAGTGCAAGACTCATGACTCACTCCGTATTCTTTGTCTCAAGTCTAGATCCTGAAGTAATTACGAGCCTCAAAGCGGCGACTGCAATCATGTACAACTTCAACTCACCCAGAAATATCGGAAGGAGCTGGAATAAGAATTTCATATATTAAAAAAAAGAATTTAATCGAAATATTAAATATATATTATAAATAAAAAAGAATTTCATGAATTTTGCTATATCAATAAAAAGAACTTCAACTATTTCATCTATTTCTTTTTTTTGCTTTTTGGTCATAATAAGCAAAAATGAGCCACAGGCCTTCTTGGGGACATTCAAGCAATTGCCTCAGCAGCGATTGCCAGCTGTGTCCAAGCTGAGGTTAATTGGGAAGTCCCTTTCAAGCCCCACGCTGCAATTAAATACACTATCCACAAAGGAGGTGTCAGTCTACCCGTTCCGCAAGCGCCCAGGTTCACACCTGAACCTGGTGACAGCCAGGAGAACCCAGAGCTTCAGGAGGTCCAGCAGATCACCGCCCTGTTTGAGGACCCCAGTAGCCATCCGGAGCAGGTGCAATGGGGGACACTCGTTCACAAGATTGAAGCTCAACTGGGCATGGACCAACATGGAAGAGGCTGGTGTTTTCCAGTCAAAAGGGAACCTTTAGTGCACGCGACGTCCCCCCACAAGCCGTGGAAGGGTGGCAAAGTAGCATTTTGGGAGCGCATGCTGCTTTGGGTGTGTCAAAAACAAGAGAGACCTTTAAAACCGACACAGTTTCGGCTTTTCAAGCGCCAGCTCAGCCAACTTCACCAGTTTTGGGATCCTGAAAACCCGACCAAACCTGGTGATATCCAGGCCAAGCTGGAAGCTTATATGATTGGCCACGCTGCAGACGTGCAAGTTGTCCAAACAGTGCTTCAGAAAGCCAAAGACGAAGCTAAGGAGTGGCAACAGCAAAGGAAAAAGCAATACCAAGAATGGTTGGAAGGAGCGTGTGAAGGAGGCATGAGAGGATTGTACAAGGCCTTAAGGTCGCCAGAAAACGTCCAAGTACGGCCCTACAGAAAGCAGAGTGGGGAACTCCGGCCTCACCTGCGCAGGCAGGACTGGAAGGCAACCTGGCAGCCACTGCCAGGAAACCAACCTCAGCAAGACCCCCTCTTTGACCAGCTAAAGGCTGGTGCGCTCCAACAGCTGGCACAAATAGGACCTCTAGAACAAAAGGAGGTAGCAAAAGTGCTTAGCAGGATGGCCAAAAAGGCTGTCGGGCCGGATGGGATCTCGGCTCAAATGCTCAGGACACTAAGCCCTGACCAGGTAGCCCTGGTGACACAAGCCTTCAGGGACTGGGAATCTGGTGGCAGTATGCCAACCACAGTCACCATGACACTCGTCATCCTGTTGGCCAAGAAAGAAACCGAAGAACGGCCGATCGGGCTTACTTCATATGCCTACCGAGCCTGGTGCAGAACCAGGTATCATCTATATGATGAATGGGCCAAAGGGTACAAAGCGACAGCGCCTTGGGACCGTGCAGTCAAAGGTCTCTCATCCCTTGAGGTGGCCGTGACCAGAGTCCTCAAAGGAGAGATGTACCGACAGAACGGAAAAACGGGCATCACGCTACTGCTTGACCTACGTGGCTTCTATGAGAACGTGTCACACACGGCACTGATCAAAGCTGCCTTCAAACACAAGTACCCGCCTCTCCTCTTGCATGGAGCCATGCAAGTTTACAGAGGAAAGAGACACTTGTGTGCTGAAAACATGATCAGTGCACCTTTAGTTGCCACAAAAGGAATCATTGCGGGCTGCCCACTGGCCCCAGGCCTCTCGAAGTTGATAATGCACGACGTGGTGGAGCCCATCTGGCAAGGCCCACCACAGTGCCATGTCGACTTGTACATAGACGACACTGGTTTCGACATTGTCAACCGAGATGCCAAGGCTTGTGCAAAACAAGCGCACCTGGTGTGGACCAGGGTTAAAAAGCAGTTGGAACGAGCGAAGCTCCCGCTCAGCGCAGGCAAAAGTGCCTGGGTTTGCTCAAACCCCAGGGCTGAAAAGGAGCTGAAAAAGCTCCTCAAAGCAGATGACCCGCAGGTCAAGTCCTTGGCAAAGGACCTTGGCATTGATAGTGCGGGGGGTAGGCGCAGACGTGTCACCACCCACAAGGCTAGATTTGCCAAAGGTTCTAAGAGGCAACGACGCCTGGGGCAGCTTGCGCCGCAGCAAAAGGCGATGGTCACTGCAAACAAGCAGGGCGTCTTTGGTGTAGCCCTTTATGGGCATGTTGCGGTTGGCCTCGCACCGAAGCGCCTTAAATGGGTTCGTCACCAACATGCCAGTGTGTTGGGAAGGATGAGCTTGGGCTCAACCGAAGCAGTGATTGAGCAGGCCACAAACAAGCATGACGACCCCACGTTTACTATTATCAACCAGCATTTCCGGTTTCTTCACAAACTGTTGTGGTTGAGTGGAGCCAAACGCCGCTGCAGGAACTGGAGCATGCCTTCCAGTACTGGGTTCGTAAAATCCAGCACCATAAGGAGCCTTGGAGGGTTGTGGTTGGCCCTTTTGGGGCGGCGGCGTGCTACTTAAAGGCTTTAGGATGGGAGGCCAGGTCCCTCACTGAATGGAAGGCGGACCAGGAAACGTTCCATATCCTTGATAAGGCCAGCATGCACCATATGAGCAGTAGGCTCAAGCAAACCTGTGACAGGTGGCGCTGGCAAGCCTTGGCCCAGTGCGAAAAAGGGGAAACCCTCAAAGAAGGCATTGATTGGCAGGCGCCACGCAAGGTGCTTAAGAAAAGTCCCAGCAAGCTACATCGAAACGCTCTGGTAGCGGTGTGGCAAGGTGCCATTCGCCATGGCAAGGGTGCGATATGCGCCCGGTGCAACAAAGAAGCCACACTGAGCCATGTCCTGTGGGAATGCAACTGGTGGGAAAACCAGGCCCCGGAACCAGCAGATTTCCCTAGACTCAGGGAACAGTACCCTGATGACTTGGTCCTCCACCGCAAAGACCGGACACCTACAAGCAAACGCTTCAGGAAGAAGGTGTTTTCCAACAGGACCTGGTGGAGGAACCAGGGATCCTTTATGCCGCCGACGGCTCACCTGGTGCATCCCAGGATGCACGTTTCCAAGTGCACACCTGGGGAGCAATTGCTTTCAGAAAGCATGAGAACAGCATTGAGGTGATAGGGAAAGCGACAGGGCCTGTGGAGGGCCAGCAAACGGTCTTCAGGGCTGAAGCGGCAGCCCTCCTGTATATAGCCCAAAAGACGTCAAACACAGTCGACGTCACTTTGGACTGCCAAGGGGTGCTGAAGTGCTTGAACCGGGCGCCAGGTTGGAAATCTGAAGACATCTTTCAGAGCTTGCGCAACCACCGAGACCGCCTGTGCCTCACCTGGGTAAACTCCCACCTTTCCCAGAAAGATTTCCAGAACAAGTTTGGCAAAGAAAACTGGTGGCGCTGGGAGGCAAACCAGGAGGTCGACAAGCTGGTGCAAGCAGCTGCAAACCAGCGCAGAGACCTTCAATGGGAGCAGAAGGTGATCATCAAGGATGAGGTGGTAGGTCGCATAAATGTTTTCCTGGCAAACAGAGTGCAAGAACTGTTCCAGTACGGCACTGGTGAAGGACCCCAGGTAGTTTTCCCAGAAAAACCTGGTGCTACGGTTGACGGAGGAAATCTTGCACCATCTGCCTAGTAACAAGTGACACGACGCTTGAGCATATCCCCACACCCCCTTTTTAACATTGAAGATGACGGATACGGAGGTGGTGCAAGATTTTTGTTACTGGAACCCACGGCACTTCCGACGATCACCGGTCAATGTTAAAAAGGGGGCGTGGGGTGTCTGCTTGGCTTGGCCACTTAAACTGGTGCAAGATTTCCTCCATCAACAGTACCTTAAACTGTTGTCACAGTAAGCAATATGCAAGTGATGACAAGCCACAATATCGATCCCTCACCATCTCACCATGTGTGTCGGTGTGTCACTGTGTGTCAAGGACCGAGGTACTTGTAAGACAGATTTTAGGAAACGCAGGTTTTCCTTGCATTTCGGCAGAGTAATAAGTGTTAACTGCATAGTGTGCCTTTTCTACAGTTAACACTCAGTTAACACTCAGTTAACACTAGTTAACACTACAGTTAACACTACAGTTAACACTGCCGAAATGCCGCAAAAACCAGCATTTTGCAGAATACACGCGTTTTGAAAAGAAAAACTGCTAGTTCTAGTGTCTTTTATACACATTTGACGAAAATGCTGGTTTTCCCAGCATTTCGGCAGTGTTAACTGTAGTGTTAACTGTAGTGTTAACTGAGTGTTAACTGAGTGTTAACTGAGCGTTAACTGTGGGAAATGTAAGGAATTTACACTAAGCCAGAATACACGAGGAGCTCGCCAGTGGGAGTCCCACCGGAGTGCCGCGGAGCTGCATGGAGCAGACTTGGATCGAGGTGGAGCACCCGGGTCAGGGTGCAAAAAAAGTCGCATCCTGGAAGCCTGCTACCACAGTCGGCTTGCGTGGTCTTGGGTCGTACCTATAGCAACCAGCCGTGCCAACAAGCTTGCCGTATCGCATTCTTGGACATGTATAGGGCTTGGTCTGCATGTGGATGGTACCCGTCACAGGAAGCGTGGTACAGTCGAGTGACGACACAGGCTACTTGGGTGATCTCAGCAAGAAGGATCCTGTCGGTACCTTAAACTGTTGTCACAGTAAGCAATATGCAAGTGATGACAAGCCACAATATCGATCCCTCACCATCTCACCATGTGTGTCGGTGTGTCACTGTGTGTCAAGGACCGAGGTACTTGTAAGACAGATTTTAGGAAACGCAGGTTTTCCTTGCATTTCGGCAGAGTAATAAGTGTTAACTGCATAGTGTGCCTTTTCTACAGTTAGAGTAATAAGTGTTAACTGCATAGTGTGCCTTTTCTACAGTTAACACTCAGTTAACACTCAGTTAACACTACAGTTAACACGCCCAGCCGGGCTTGCCCAGCGGCACTGTTCGGAGTAATCGTTTGGGTGGGCGGGGCGGGGCGTCATACTGTTGCTTGGTCCTTCCAGTATGAAGACTTATGAAAAGATTGAAAAGAGAAGTTCAACAGATGTTTGATTCTGCATTCTGCTATAGTTGTGCATGCTTTCATTGAACAAAGATTTATCCAACATGTGTTGAGCGCACTGCATCTCATCAGTCTCTATGACAGCAGAGCTCAGGCTCAGGAGAGGAATTCTTTGTTATCTTTGAGCCATTTTGGCTCAAGCAGAGCTCAGGCTCAGGAGAGGAAAACTTTGTTATCTTTGAGCCTCGGGGCGCGTGTGTGATTTCTAGCGTAGCTGTTAGGCCCGCTACAGGTGCTAAAGGTTTAGCTTCGTGCAAGCCGGAGGGGGCGTGTTGCCCGGCGGATGGACGACAGCCAGCTGATGTCTCCAGGTCCCATGTCACCAGCGGTGGCACAGCCGTGCTCTCTCTCGGCTGACGCGAGGGGGAACTTTCTCGATCGAGCGTGGCAAAGTGCAGTGTTATGCGCTGGCCCGTCCTAGAAATGTCTTGTAGAGAAGGTCGGTTTCGGTTTGCGGAGCCTGGTCAAACATTGAAGGGGTTCAAAGGACAGCGGTTCGCAGAAAGCATCCTGGCGTAAAGACGCAAGGGGAAACAGGCTCACTCTATTTGCACTTTATGCAGTCTTAAGCAGTCATCGCGTTGGTTGCAGGTGCCAACGTGCCAGCCCTGAGGTTCAGCCTTTCGGTGTGTGAGTCGGTACATTCCAGATGATGCCGCTGCGTAGTGAGAAGGATCGGCCTCGCAAATTGTGCCATCGACAAGACTTCAGATGCAGTCTTCTTTGCAAGCTCTGAATCTGTGACGCAGGGTACGGACGGATGCGGTGGCGACAGCAGTACCTTACAGGAGCGACTGAAGACTGTTCAATGGCCAAGCCTCCTATGGTGCATATATGCTTCGCTCCTGATCGGTGGATCATCGGTGGATCTGTGTTCACCTGGGGCTGCAACTGCTGGAATCATGAGCGATGGATCTGTGTTCACTTGAGGAGCAGCGAACGATCAACGTTTCCAAGTCAAAGGCATTCTCGTGCCGAAAGACTGTGGGAGCTGAGCAGGCGCTGTTGCTTGACGCCACTGCTGATGGCGATGAATGTGGTCCTTATAGCAGCTTGGGTCGATATTGGTGGCTACAACAATGCGTTACAGGATGAGCTGCTTGATTAGCTGAGAGAGGACAGCAGCGCGCTGGCTGCATTCCTAGGTGCTGGGTTTGTGGCGACTTGTGACAGACTTGACATTGCATGGTGACAACATCTTCGTGCAGCATGAGCTACTAGGTTACTAGTTATGCGACATATCCAGCAGTCTTGTGATGCATTTGCTGCAGTTCTGGATGATCGAACACTGGTCATGCGGTTACAGTTAAACTTGGGTTGATGCCGGTTTGGGTGCAAGGGCAGTGCGATACAGGATCTGTTCCTTGATGGGCAGCAGATTCAATCCTTCGTGTGGCGCATTTGCTGCCATCCTGTGCTTGGATCGGTGGCCACTTGCGGCAGTACCGAACTCGGCAGCGACATCACGGTGTCGCGCAGCATCAATTGCGAGATATGCAGCAGATCCCGGCTTCTGTTGCTGCAATCATCGTTGAGGGATCAGTTGTCACATAAGGTGAGGCCGAATGTGGTGGCGTCAGCGTGGCAGTACAGGATCAGCTGCGAGATGTGCAGCAGATACGAGCTTGCTATGACGCATTTGCTGCAAAGCTTTGGTGGTGGATCTGTAGAGAATTGGGGCTGTGCTGACCGTAGTGCCGACATCAATCGTGCGCTGCAATTCTGGCCAGAAGGTTTTGATCGTGATGATTATGGCTGTGGCAGTAGTGCGTAGACTATCAGTTGCTAGAGGTGCAGCAGGTCCAAGTTTCTTGTGGCGCATTCACTGCAATCCAGTGTTTGGATGTGCGGCCACACCGTGTAGTACCTACCTGGGTCGCGATACGAGTGGCGCGCAGCATCAGCTGCCAGATGCGCAGCAGATCCTGGCTTCTGATCTGTATTTCCTACAATCCTCGTTGCTGGGCTCAGTAATCACATGAGACTATGGTGGCAACAGCAGTGGATCAGCTGCGAGATGCGCAGCTGATACGAGCTTCTTGCGTGTTGCTGCAACCATTTGGGTGACAGCTCTGTAGTCACTGGAGTCACTTGAGCAGTGCCAACCCTGGTGGCAACAGCAACTGCGCACTACAACTCTGGCTGTGAGGTCTGTGGTCCAGGCTTGACGCCGGCCTTGGAGTCAACAGCAGTGCCGTAAATAGTTGGTTCGCATCCCCGTCGGGCAGTGCCGACTCGTACCGACCTTGTTAGCGACGCGAGTGGGCGCGCAGCATGAGTTGCCAGAAGTGCGGCACGGCAGATCCCAGCGGTTTCAGCAGGGCGGTACAGGATGAAATTTCATGCTGCAACTCATGCTGCAAGGTCGTAGAGCATCAACTGGTACATGTCAGATACAGGTAGTTCATCTTGGCGCATTCGCTGCAGTCCTGGGTTTGGATTGGCGGTGATTCCGACTGCGTTGGGGTCATCAGTGCAGTGCAGGATCAGCCGTGAGATGTGCGGCAAATGCGAGCCTCTTGGTGCAATTGCTGCAATCCTCAGGTGACAGATCTGTGGTCACTTGGGGCGCAGTCGGCCCTGTGAGGTGGACTTGTCCATCAGAATGAGATTAAGAAACATAACTTGCTCACATTTTCATGTGCCAATATCGAAAATGCTTTCCATTTGTTGAGTCGAGTTTCGACTCTTTTATGGATTGATTTTCATGTCACACGGTGATTTGTTTTACATGAATTTCTTCATGTGCAGTTTTTGTTCCCTCCTGCTGGAGGAACAGATGACAATCAATATTCGTCCGAACCTTTGGGCTCGGCTCTGCGGAGTCCAAAAGGGGAGGGGGGGACTCATTTGTGTATGGGTCGGAGTGATCGTCATGCGCGATGGGTGACGAGGAGCCTCAGGAAGAGGCTGACTCCAATCTGTCGTGGCAGGACTTACCTGAGTGTGTCAAGAAGGCTCTTGATTAGGAGTCGCGACAGCCCTCTCCCGAGATTTTGTCGAACTTGTTTTCAGATGATTCAGACATCAAAGATTTCGTGGAATCACTGGGACTTACAATGGGCTCAGCTGAATGGTTCAGTGCATGCGAAATACTTGAAAAGGTCTGCTCTGATGTATCACAGGCTGCAGATCGCGTCTTGAGGACTAGAGCGGTGCAAGGTCAGCTGGCGCAAACGTCCTCATCGATTTCGGCTGGGCCTCAGCAGCAGCTTGAAGTAGGCACTGGGTGGCTTCAGACAAGAGCCGGTGCAAAGCGATCCCTCACAGCGTGGCCGTGTCGGTTGGCCAAGAAACTTGCCTTGGCCAAGCACGATCGTGCGAGGGCTGACGCTGAGGCTGCAGAGCTCCGACGCTGGAGGCAGGCTTTAGCGAAGGAGCTGAAAAGGGCTTGTATGCCGGTATGCTCAATGGCAAGTTACGCCCTTGATTGCCAAGCTGTATTGGAGGCGTCAGCAGGAACGCTTAGAGCGTCCACCCTAAGACGGCACGTGAGGGAATGGTCCAAGTTTTCGGCATGGTTTTTCGCTGTTGAGGGGACAGTGTTCCCCTCGCATCTTGGCCTCTTGATGAATTATGTGGAAGAGCTGGCGCAGGAACCTTGTGCCAGGACCAGACTACAGTCTGTGCTCTCTGCAGTGATTTTCTTCGAGAGGGTCGGAGGAGTCAAGGCCGAGGCCTCCATCTCCTCTCATGTCCTGGTGCGGAATTTGGTTCGAGTTCGCACTGCTGAGCTTGAAGCAGGGGCGCCGCCTACAAAGCAAGCTCCAGCGCTGGCCCTCATCATGGTCATGTCTTTAGAGGCTGTGGTTGTGAACTCTGCGCATAAGAAGTTCGTCAGAGCATATGCGTGGGCACGGCTATTGAAACTATGGACATCTAGCAGGGCCAATGACCTGCAGGGCATTCTACCGGAGCAGATGACGATGTCTTCACAAGGATTACGAGGAGTTTTCGATAGAACGAAAACCTCGGGAGCTGACAAACGCATCAGATGGCTGCCGTTCTTTGTTTGCAAGGACGCTTGGCTTTTGCATAGCGATTGGCTGGCTACCGGATATGAGATCTGGGCTTCTGATGGGTTTGCCTTCTCCAGGGATTATGATTATCTGGTGCCTCGGCCTACAAAGGGACTGACCTCCTGCCTGCCAGTGATGGCGAGCTATGTGGATATGTCGACGATGTCCAAGCAGCTCCTGTGGGAGCTAAAGCGGCCAGAGCTGACCGAGGCTGGAAGTGTGCGTCATACTGATGTTGCGCTTTTCGAGGATCCGAGTGTTGTTACTGCTTTTACCGAACATTCCGAGAGAAACTTCATTGCCACACTTGCATCATGGTCGGGTATCGATCGTGAGCGTCGTTCCTACTTGGGACGTTGGCATGTCGTGGAAGCCTCAGATGAGTACATTCGGAGTGCTTGGTTCATTGTCACTTCGCTGCAGCGACATGTTATTCAGAGCCTTTGCAGCAACCCCGCCTTTCTGGAGATAGGTCTTGATGATTTGTTTCAGGCGCTACAGAGGGCCGGGGTCGAGAGCTCGGTGCGTGACAGGGCTCTTGATCTCTTGCGGCCGTTGGAGGGCTGGGCCGAGTTTCGGGCCCAACATCTCGCTGAAAGCAGCGGGAACGGCATCAAGCCTGGTGATCTTGTGATGCCTGCCAGGACGCCTGAGGTCAAAGATGCATGCAAGTTCTTTGTATCTGTTCTAGGAAAGAAGAAGCTGCGGCGGCTTCATCGTGTAGGTGGATGCGGCAGCACGCCTGAGTCTGTGGCAAACTGTGAATTGTTTGAGTCGCTGGAGGGCGTTTCTTATGATTGGCAATGCAAGCACTGCTTCAAACCTGAGCAGGGACAGCAGGCAGCACAGGCGGACGCTTCGGGATCGGAGGACTTCTCCTCCAGCACCGCCGATGAGGCACAGACCTCAGGAGAGAGCTCGAGCGAGTCGTGATTGCTCGGACTGCAAAATGTGTGCACCCGATCGTGTTCATATTGAGAGTGCTACTGCTGCTGGCAAGTGCACGTCAAGGGATCATGCTTCCAATTGCAAGTGCACGCCAAAGGATTGTGATCTCGAGCTGGGAAAGGAACGATCAGTTTCTTCATCACGCGTCTTGAGGGCCTCATGGAACCGGAGCCTGCTTCAGAGCCGCCTGCTGAGCTTCACGAGAGGGAAAGCACGGATGATACTTTCTTGCTGCTTTCTGACCATGTGTGGGAGCTAGAGCAGCGGGTGGCCGTCTTGGAGCGGCGACTGATTGCAGTCGACCCGGTGCCTAGGGAGGATCTTCGGAGAGAGATCACAGGCATCTCACGAGCCTTTTTCGGGCTGGCCGATAGGGTATCTGGCCTGGAGCTTCGTGTCACTGAGCTGGTGAGGGCGCTTCGGAGTTGCTTCGCAGGATTGCGCGGCTAGGCTCCTGAATGCACAGTGTACTGCGACGCGGGTGAAGGGTGTCAGGCCTGGCAAACTTCGGTGCGTGCGCGAGTGATCGCATCAGCATGGTGAGATCGGCAATCAGCACAAAGGTTTCGCCGGTGACGGTTCAACCAGGGTGCGTTGCTGAATTGAGTATTGTCCTGCCTTAGATTTCTAGAGCTTTCCTTGCGTCTCATGGCGGCGCCGGCTGCTCTGACGGCCGCGCAGAGAGGGCACTTGGAGACGTTGGGGCCGGATCTCAGGTTCCAGCTTGAGCAGGCGGATGTTCCGGCTGTGTGGCAGGCTAGGCTGGGAGAGCTGGGGATTCGCAATGTGGCATTGTTCTCGGGACTAGACGAGTCTCGGGAGCGGGTGAGAGCTGCACTGATTGCGGAGCTGCCCATCGATCCCACAGCGGGTGTTGCAGAGCGGCTCGTGGTTGCACGCCTATTGGCGGCTTGGGAAGCATCCAGGCTTCACTTGCAGGTTTCGCAGAGAAACAAAGCTGAAGCGCGGCTGGGGACTCAGCAGCGACTTGTGCAGCCTAGTGAGCATCATGCCATGCGGCTCGCAGTTGAAGCCTCGCTCGGGAAATTGAAGGACAAGGAAGTTCCTGCCAAGTCCTTGCTAGCGGCCAAGCTAGAGCAGATCGAGAACAATCAGCCGGTAGCCGAGCTGCTTACCGAAGTGGCGTCGCTCGAGGATTCAGAACTCGAGGCGTACTCGGCGGTGATCGATCCTACTACCAATGTGCTTAAAATCAAGCCTGGGAAGACTCTTACTGGCATGCCCAACAATCCTGAGGAGCTGCGGTTGCGCCACAGGCGCATCGGGCTAGCTTGGGACTTCTTGGCTACCAAGCATGCTCTCAGGCCCTGGCTGTCTAGAAACTCCACAGATGTCCTTGCGGAGGTTCAGTGATTATGTGTTGGGCTCACAAGTTGCTGGATTGGTGGCTGGTGACGGGCACACCCCAACTTGGGAGCTCGTCTTGAGCTTCGAGCTCGAGGCTCGCAAAACTCTGTATCGCTGGATCCGGGACGGCGAGGTGGGCACTATCGAGGAAGCCTTTACAAAGGCCATGCATGATATGGAGCTTCTCAATCGACATCTTGTCATCCCTTTCTCGCTTCGGGCCGTGCCGCCTCCCCCGTCTGTTCCGGCTGACGGGAGGCGCGAGTCCAAGGGAAAGGGCAAAGGCAAAGCCCTGAAACGTGCATTGGCTGCGGCGGCAGCCGAGGAGGCCCCTGGCAAGAAGGCTGCCAAGCTCATGAAGACTCCAGATGGCAAGCCAATTTGTTGGAAGTTCAACCGGAAAGAAGGGTGCAAGAACAGCGCCTGTCGCTTCCTTCATGTATGTCAACGTTGTCTTGGCAAACACCCTTATCATGCTTGCACGCAAGTTCGTCGTCCGGAGGCGGCTACAGCATCTAACTGACTCTCGGACGGCGGCGACACCGAGGAGAACGTCTCTCAAGGACTCGATTCTCCTCCGCAATCCGACATTTCTTTCCTCTATCTTTTCGCGGGAGAGTCTCGCCGGGCTGACTTGAAATCATTCCTGGCGGCTGCCTGCGAGAAAGCCGGGCTGTCATTCCGCTATCAAGAAGTTGATATCGGAGAATCGGCTCCGAATGTTCTTTCAGATTCTTTTTGGTTGAGATTGCTCAATCAAGTTCGACGACATGAATTCAATCTTCTTTTCATGAGCCCGCCATATTCTACATTCAACCGGGCCACGTTCGTCAATCGCACAGGACCACCGCCTCTGCGGAACTCGGACTGGCCGGAAGGTTTTCCCTGGCTATCCGGTGTATGGAAATCCAAGGCAGAGGCTGGAACGAGTTTGGTGCGCCGGGTATTGTCCTTGGCCACCCTGGCCACCAAGGAGCACGTACCCTGGTTGATCGAGCATCCGGAATTTTTGGGTGCTACAGCGGCCGGTACCCCGGCTTCAATCTGGACTTGGGAAGAAGCTGTTCGTGTTTTCCAGGAGACTCGCGCCACTTCGGTGGCCCTTCATCTTTGTGCCTTCGGCGCCGCTCAGAGGCGGCCGACACGATTAGCTGGAACCTGGCACGGTCTACGGTCGGTTGGTGTAGCCGGTTGGCCGCGACTCGATCCTCAGCAGCACTATCGAGGGCCGTTGTCTCGTAAATGGCTGCTTACCCTTCTGGCTTCTGTGAGGCGCTGGCCAGTATTGCGGTTCTCACCTTCAAACAAAGAGTGTCCTCCGAATCGGTGTTGGCGGAGGAGCAAGCTCGTTCTTCAGACACTCTTGAGAATGCCACTTCGACCGCGGTGGTCCACCAGGCTGAAGCTCTGGCAGGGCGATTGCAACACTCGGCGGTCTCGAAGGAGTCTTTACTTCAGATCTTCGACTTGCTTCCCGGCGAAGAACTGGCCCGAGATGGAGTCACTTGGAAGGATTCGAAATCTTTTGCTGTCGGGGCTTATGCCGTGGGCGGTAGCCTTGCCGGCCTTCGTAGAAACTCCAGGTTGTTTCCCGGGGTGGCTAGGGTTTTGTGTAGGTTCGTTCGGGGTCTGGACGCGAGCTTCACATTCTCTGCCATTGCGATTTTTCGCAACCTTCAGACGGCCCCGCACCGAGATACAGGCAATGAGCGAGGATCGAGAAATCTCGTGGCAGGTCTCTCGTCCTTTCGGGGCGGGGGCATCTGGACTCAGGATGGTGGAGGTCAAGAACCGTGCCCTTCGAATCCCTCATTGGGCTTGGGACATACTCTCGAGTTCGATGATGGCGGTATGTGTGCTTGCTCACGAGTGTTTGGTAATGTTTTGCATGCTTGCTGCATTCATGACATTCCATGTGCATTGCAGCAAGCAGGCTCGCAGCTGCCAGCTCGCCTGCATAGCGGGCAGAAACTTTTGTAGGCTAACGGGCCTCGCTTTGTAAGCCCTCTAGAACAGTTCTGGAGGCTCTCAACTTTTGTGGATTTAGTTCCACTCCATTCCTCTCCCGCTCGCGATAGGGGGAGGAGTGCATGGTTTCAGGCAGTCTGGCATTTCCGATTTTCTTGTGCATTTGGCTTTTCATTTGCATTATGGATCAGTCAGTGCCTGTGAGTGATTCGTCAGTGCCTGAGAATGATGCATTTGCTTCACTTGGGAACGACAGTGCGACTGCTGATCAGACTCGTTGCATTGTCAAGCGATTTCAGAAGCGGACTTCGTCTCAGCAGGAACCTTCGCCTACTTTGGAGGCATCGCCCTCTGCATTGGTTCTTGATGCAGTGGTTGCTTCTTCTCAGGGTGCACTGGAGGTGGCTCCTTTGCCTCCTACACTGGTTTTGTCTGCACAGGAAGCTGACCATGAGGCTCCATTACTCCCGGCGTTGGTCGTCTCTGGCCAGGAGGATCGGCATGGGCCACAGCTGGACCCTGAAGGTCTTTCATTCGGGTCGCGACCCCCTTCACCAATATATGATCCAGATTTTGAGCTGGTAGATCCATTAGAAGCTTCTTTGGCGCAGACTGTGGCTGCTTCTGCTGAGCATTCGGGTTCCACTTCCTGGGATTTGATTTCGCCAGTGCCTGAGCACACTCCTGCATTCTGCTCTACGGATTTCTCTCGCTTCTCCCCACTTCGTGTGGGTCGGCTTTCCTTTGAGGAGGCTGTCAGGGAGGTTGAGCAACCGTTGCTGCCGGCATTGTCTCAACAGGAGCATTCCTTTTTCACGATGGAGGCTGATTTGCATCCCAAGCCGGCTCCCTTAGCTCGTCCAGTCACACTCAGTGCTGGCGGTGGTCGGGCTACAAGCTTGCATCCCGTGAATGCCAGGTCCACAGAACATGCAAAATCGAGGCCGATTTTTCCACTGAGGGCCTCCATTGGGGTGCCCAGATCGGCGCCCAAGCCTCGTCCTGTTCCTTCTACTCGTGGTTCTTATGCTCGGTACCCATCTGAAAGTTTGCATTGTGCTGATCAGGTGTCTGGGGCTCTTTCTAAGAGCTCGCCTCCATCTCAGGGCGCAGTTATTTCAATCCATTCCGGCGGGGCCCCAGTGCTGCATTCGGGTCCATCGCTGACCAAGGGTCCTAGTGCCAAGCGAGGCATTGACCTCTTGCATTCAGGCGAGACCAAGGGCAGCTCCAAGGTGGTAAAGCAATCGGAGGTCCATTCCAGTCAGTGGTCCCGGGACCTTCAGCTGTGGTCTGAGCTTTGCGAATTTGCATTACCATGTTCTGCATTGCTTTGTGACATTTTCAACAGCTCGAACAAGCTTCCACTCTTGGAGCAATTGCTCCGACGAGTATCGGACACTACAGCCTTGCGATACATTGCTATTATGTGGCAACTGCTGCATACTATTCGTGACCTGGGTTTTGACCTTACCTCTCTTTCTCAGGTTCAACTCATTGACTCAATTCATACATTACAGCGATCTCGCAGCCACCACTCGTCGGTACATTCGATCAATGTGCTCAAGGCAGTACGATGGTTCTCTTCCACGGTGCAGCCCTCTGGCTTTCCTTCATTATATGATGGTCTTTTCCATGCCAGGTCATGGCAGTCGCAGGGTGCATCTAAAGAGGCTTTGCCTCTTCCATTATCCTTTGTACTTTGGCTGGAGACTCAATTAGTGTGCGGCCATTTTACATTGGAAGAGACTGCCTTCGCGGGATCAGTGCTGGTTTGCATTTGGTGCAGCTTGAGGTTTGGCGACTCTCAACACATTCAGTTGTCGGATCTCTACATTGACTTCGATAGTTTTAGAGGTGCATCTTACCGAACGAAAACACAAAAATTTATGGCATTTGGCTGCCTTTTCTCAGGCCTCTTGAGGCTACCACGCACACAGTGCTGGCTTTTACATTGGCTAGCGGCTCTCGAGAAACTTATGGATTTGCATTCGGATCCTTCAGACATTCCCGACTACATTTTCTTCCTTCTGGACAAAGGTTGCCTCAGACCATTGACTTACGCAGAGTGCCTTTCCAGGCTCAGACGGCTGCTGGTCATGTGGGGGCAGCTTCCATCGGGGCAAGAACTACAATATACATTACATTCCATGAAGGTTACATTGCTTTCTTTCTTCAGGCAACTGAATATGTCGCTTGAGTCGAGGCACCTTCAAGGCCACCACAAGCACTCAGCTTCTTGTGTGCTATATGGTCGCGACGATGTCTCTCCATTACTGCTTGCTCAGGACAGCTTCATTGAGAAAGTCAGAGGAGGCTGGCGGTCGCGAACTCCATTGATGCGTGGAGTCACCTTTATGCCAGTTGAGCCAACTTTGCAGTGGCCTCCGGATCTAGGGGCGGTTTTGCATGCTGCATTGCCTGTCTTCTTCAGGTTGGATACATTTCCGTCGACTTTGGTGCCCTCTTCTGATGTACCCTCAGCATCGGCCGCATCTGTTGCACCGGTCAAGGAGGTTACTTCACCTGCTTTACCTTCAAAGGTTCCTGAAGAAGCAGAAACAAGCAGCTCGGAGGGCGAGCTGGGCGAGGCGGAGGAAATTGCTTTCCTCAGTGCAACCACTAGCTCCATTATACATGCTTGCATTGAAGGCAAACCGGCTTGCGGCTGCCGGGGAACCTTCCATTTGATCTCGCACCCACCTGCGGGCTCGCGATTTTGCAAGTCAAAGCCTTGCATTTCCATTCTCACGAACCTCTCGTGAAGTTGTCGGGCGCCTGACAAAACATTGCATTTCTTTGCAATTGCGACTGCGAGTGTTTCATTGCTGGTTTCTTCTTCCTTTGTATCAGTGCGGGCATTTGCATTACATGCCTCGGCAGTGGAGTGCTCAGAAGATGAGTGTTGCATGGCATGCATCATGTGGCTGACATGTGCGATTTCATTACTTGCTGAGTCTGTGCATGCATTGAATACATTGCAGTGCATGACTTCACACTTTTAGGTTTACATTGACTTTGGCTTCTCTCTGAGCTTGCATTTTGCTACTCCGCGAAATTTTTACATCATGGAGAACATCCGTGACACCGAGGAGGTGCGGAAGGCACTTAGCTTCCTCTACAACTCAGACGTACATCAAGTCGTGAGTTGCATTCGTGGCGGACCGGCTGCTGGTCAGCGCAAGCTGTTACTCATCAGTGCGATGAGCTACCAGCAGTCATCCACTACATCGTCTACTCCGAAGTCCGACAAAACCTCCATTGAGGAGGACAAGAACAAAGCAGCTCCATCGGAGGAGACGAAGAAGGATGCATCAAGTACGGGGTCGGCTGGTGCATCAGATGGTGATCCCCCTTCCACTGCAGATGCATCCAAGGCCCCTCCTTCGGGAGATGCCACACCAGGGGATCCAAGTGCATCCCCGCCCGCGGCTGCTGACACTACATCCCCGGCTCCGCCGATACAGCCCATCCACAGCCCTACATTCATCCAGGAGGACACCTCGGGTCACAAGTGCAAGACGGCTACCAGACAAGTCGTATGCTGTCGCAATGAGTGTGACACTGATGGTTGCATTGCACTCTGCGGATACAGTTCCGAGGTGCCCAATGACAGCCACTTCATTGCATCCTCAACCCGCCATGCTTGCAAGGCGTGCTATCGTGCACGCATGCATTCCAAGGAGTCTCAGGATCATGGTACATCGAGTACATCCTGGGACCAAGACTGGGGGGATGACCAGTGGAACCACGGCGACAGCTGGAACTGGTGGCGTCGAGGAAGCTACTAGCTGCATCCTCCATTGTGCATTCTTGCACTTTTCTCCATTTTAACAATGGGCTGCTCGTGTTTTCCATTGACGGCCCAGGAGGTAGACTCAGGTCGCCTCCACCACTTCGGCAGCCACCTTGGCGCCCGCAGCCGACCTCCCAGCGAGGGAGTGAAAAGTATTTTCGGGCCGGACCGATTGCATTCTCAGCTTGCATCTGCTGTCTTCGGACCTTCTCGGTTCATGTCACTCAACACTACTGTGTTGCATTCCTTTGGCCCCAGCGATTGCCATGCTTAGGAATCTCAAGGACAGCATGTCACACACATTTCTCGGATTGCATTCTTACATCCACTGCACGACTTACATTCTCCAAGGCACTTGCTTCTGTGCTTGTCAAGCCCTCTAGTGGCATATCAATTCTGTGTGGTAGAAGTGTGCAGCTCTGGCTTTCTCCGCGACTGGTGCATTCGCACCATTTTACAGGCCTGAGGTCAGTGCATTTCTTTGCTTTTCCTTGTGTCGCTGCCAGGTCAATTTCTTTGGGGAGTATGTCGTCCCCCAGCTTGGAACAAATCCTCAAAGAGGAAAAAGTTCCGGATCTCATTGCAGGGCAGCTCACTTCGCAACTCACGGTCCGCTCCTTTCCTTGCATTTGCGAAGGTGTGGACACTCTGCCAGACTGCATCAAGGATGTCTTGGATGCCCCGGGCCAAGCTCTCCTCACGACTGTTACTTTGGCGTGTCTGAAGGCAGCATACCATCGCTGCATTTCTTCGGTTATTTCGGCGACTCCCTCAGCTACATCTGCACCTCCTGCATCGGGCAGTGGAGCTCTCAGTACATCTTCGTGGACAGAGCCTTTTCCTGCGAAGTTGGGCATTGATCGTGTGAATGCCATGAGAGCTACATTCGAAGCTTCATATCCCTCCGAAATTCTCGATTCATCCAGTATGCCCTCATCAAGGCTACTTGCATCCTGCAACAAGCAAGTGCAGGACAAGCACTTTTCTTACATTCCATGGAAGTTTCGACTCAGCGAAGAGAAACAGGAAGATGTTACATCATCCAGACCGAAAAAGATCGCACGTCTCGACGACTTCATTTTTGACGACGTCCCCTGCAGGGACATAGCTGATACTGGCGTGTCGCAAATGTTCCTTTCGCATTTGTTAGACCTGATCGCCTTTGCATTTTGTTTGCTTGAAATCGGTCACCTCAGCTCCTTTCGTGCATACAACAAGCTCTTCATAAAGCTTGCATTCCATCGTCCGCCGCCGGAGTCAGGGCTACGAAGCCCAAACGTCACGGAAATGCAGGCGGCGGACCGGGAAGCGTGGAAATGCATTTGCGAATTGGTAAACAAAGGTTGGTGCATGGATGATGCATTGCATGAGATCGTGCAGGTCCGGTGCATCCTGCAGAGTCACTTGCAGCCGCGTGTTTTCATTCAGAAAACCAGGAGGCCCAGCACTGGGTCAGGCAACACAAGCCAGCCTGACAAAACCCACCCGAAGGGCAAAGGCGGCAAGGGCAAAGGCAAGAACGGGAAGTCCAAGGACACCCGCGATCAGAATGGCCCCAAGTGGATGGTTTCATTTTATGAGAACGGCGTTCAGAAGCAGATGTGCAAGCGATGGAACCTTCGCTCGGGTTGCAAGTTGGATGACTGTGCATTCGTACATGGCTGTGCTGTTGATGTTGGTGGCAGGCCGTGTGGTAAAGACCACCCTGCTTACATGCACAAGTCCTGAAACAGCCCGAAACCTGTGGAGGGGCAGCTTTCCGGGCTTGCACCACATGCACCCTCGCCTTTGCCATCGGCTGGCCATACATCTACTTCTGATGAAGAAATTCTTGACTTGCTTCAACAGTCTTTTACATCAACCACTGTGAAGTACAGATGGCAGGCTATTGAGGGGGATCGTGCGGAGGCCGCCTACTTCAACCTCGGTGGTTTTTCTCAGTCGGTGCGTTTTGGCCTGACACACCATACATTCCAATACCAGCACATTTTGTGCCGACTTAATGCTTGGTTATGTATGCTCTTTCCATTAGGTACATGGACCTCGTTGTGTGTCTCTCACAACGAAGTGCTCAAAGTCCATCGTGATACATCCAATGAGCCAGGCACCCTCAACTACACCGTCGCTCTGGGCGACTTTTCTGGTGGAGGTTTACTGCTGGAGTCTTCATCGGGTGAAAAATCCATGCGAGTCGAAGCGGTACAGAAGTGCATCAAGTTCTCATTGGTTGATACCAGGTCATCGCCTCTTGCATTCGATGGTGGTCTCTGGCACGCCACCGAACCCTTCGTGGGCGACAGGTGGGTCATCACGGCCTACACTTGCAGGCGGTTGACGGAATTCCAATCATCGGACATTGATGCATTGCGCATGTGGGGGTTCCCCCTACCTGGTGAGTCCTTACTTCACAGGAGGCCTCAACCTCAGACGGTCGAACTGCCTCAGCCTGTTCTGCCGAAGAAATTCTGCCTTTTGCTGGATTCACAACACTCTGGGGTACTTCGTGCCGGCCTCTCAACTGCAGGTATTCCTCATGTGTGCATTCAGTCTCTCGATCAGGAGCATACAAGAAATTGCATTTTTCGATGTGCTGGAGAAGGTGTTTTTCCTTGCATCTTCATGGTTTACTCTCCTGCATGGAGTGAGAATCACACTCGCTGGGTGCTGCAACTCTGCAAAGTTGCATATTCGGCAGGTTCTGCGGTGCACTTTGATATTTCTGGTTGGAAACAATGTTGGTCTGATCAACTGTTCCTTCACTGCATTTGTACTGGCCTGCATCACATTGTGCAGGTGCCGGCGTGTGCATACAAGGGTGCTGGTGGCACCCCCTGGATCATGGTCTCCTCGTCTTCTTCTTTTTCTGCATTGGGGCACCCATGCTCGTGTAGTCGGTGCCGTTCGACCTCCACGATTTCTGATTACCCTCCTGCATTCGTGGAAGCTCTTTGCGATATACTGTTGATATCTAAACTCCGCCAATGCTCAGGTCAATGTGAATTTTCCATTGATGAGGCTTGGTCTTGCATTCCAGAGAAGCCGATTGATTCTCCACCACATGCTTGGGTGGATGGCGGCGGTCTTCACAGCCGTCCAGACTGGAGTGGCCAGGAGCGATCCACTGAGGATACTTTCAAATCGCTCCGCCATGCCTTAATTGCCTGGTGTGGCAAGGCATGCATTCCGTCCAGAGTTCGTCACAGATTGCTGCATCCTTCAGATTCCCATCTCTTCTCCGAAACTGAGGTGCAGGAGATCCGAGGACTCTTCAGCACATGGCTGGAGTCCCAAGGTTGCAGTTCCATTGATTGGCACGTGAAGGATGGTCAGCCGTACTGCTTGAATTCTCTGGCTGCATTGTCCTCTGCTCTTAAAGATGCGGATATGACTCTCTTCGGTGCATTGCTGAGTGGTGTCCCCACGGGCTTCAAACACGATATTCCCATTTCAGACGTTTTCGCTCCATCTGGTCGCTCAGCCTCAGATGATGCATTAACGGTGTGCCAGGAAAACTGGCAAGGTGCCGAGGACGACCCAGTCCTACTTGAGGAGCTTGTGCAGATTGAGGTTGACAAAGGCTGGTTGAGGTGCATTGATTCGTTGGAAGCTGCACGCCAAATCTGGCCCAATGTTGCTGTTGGTAAGCTTAACATTGTGCATTCCGAAGGCAGAAAACCTCGCTTAGTGGTGGATTCTTCCATTTGTGGCACAAATGCTTGCTGCCTCATTCCGGAGCGTTCGGCATTACCTACATTACAAACTATCCAAGCCTCTTGGCCATTACGGGGGAAACTGGAACCCCTGGCAGCTTGGTCAATTGACGTTCAAGCAGCTCACAAGTCCATTATGGTTCGCGAGTCAGAACAAGGACTGCTTGGCATTCGAGTGGGTCCCAAGCTCTATTTCTATACAGTTTGTCCATTCGGTGCAGCTTTTTCAGCTTTCTGGTTCGCTCGTCTTGGTGCATTTTTCGTTCGCACCCTTCATCGTTTGATTTTCATTGCCCACTGGCTGGCAATGTATGTGGACGACTTACTTGGCTTCCAATCTGCATCAGTTGCAGAGATGAGCTTTTGCATCACTTTGTGTTTCTGTGGGGCCTTTTCCATCCCTTTATCCTGGAAGAAATTACAGTTTGGATGCTCCATCCGTTGGATAGGATGGGAGCTCAATTTCAGTATGGGATGTGTTTGCATCCCATCGGACAAGCTTGAAAGGTTGCATTCTGTCATCGTTTCGGCACTCCGTGGCAAGTACACTGACCGCGCTACCTTGAGCAAGCTGTGTGGCATGTTGCAGTGGCTTTTCAAACTTTTTCCATTGGCTAGGCCATGGCTGCGGTCTCTTTATCAGGACCTCAACACTCCACGTGCAACCAACTTCAGCGTCCGGCAGAACGACTGGCAATCTTTCATTTCCTGCTTGAACGATACTTTACATTTGGTCAGGTTACCTCCTGGGTCAGCGGTTACGGTTGGCAGTCGTGTTCTTGCGGTGAGACATCACAAGGTTTCCACCGAGCGAGAACTTTTACATTGCAACCTGGGAGATAAGGATATATGGCTTCGAATTGCAGATTCTGCCTCAAAGCGTCGTGCATTGAGTCCATCCTCCAGAAGTCTGTTGCAGTTCTGGCTTGATCGGTCTGCATTACCTCCAATTTGGCGATCGCTTCGCCCTATGGAGCATTTACATGTGGAGGCAGCAGCTGATGCCATGGGCAACGGCCGCACTTTTGCTATAGGTGGCTACATTGCTTTGCCAGGAGGTGAATTTTGGTTTTCAGAATGCTTTACGGTGGAGGATTTTGCATTTGCAGAGCTTCCATTAAAGTCTGAAGCGCACAAAGACATTACATGTTACGAGTGCCTCGGTCAGATTGCATTAGTTTGGCTTTTGAGTGTTCTCAGCCCAGGATGCAAGCTTTCAGTTCGCATGCATTCCTGGTGTGACAACAGTGGTGCCGAAGCCACTGCCAACAAGCTATTCACTACGTCCTGGCCTCTCGCTGCATTTGTGCAGCGACTGGCCATTTTAAGCAGTTTTACTGGTGTCCACTTGGATGTACATCACATTGCAGGTCCAAAGAACACTGAAGCTGACTTTTTGAGTCGCTGGCTTCCACCAGCTGCTTTGCCGGCTCGGTGGAGCCTCTCACGCCGGCGTCGCATTGCCTTAAAGGCACTTTGGAATGCTTCGCCTTCCATTTCGATTTCTCCTCCATCTTGGAAGCCTCCTTTCTGCATTCCGAGTAGCTCTCCTTTAGGAGCAGCACTCTAATCACCTTGTCGCACGTTTTTCATCTGGGGAATTGATGCGCGACTTCGGTTCTCTGGCAGATTGCATTTGGGGGAAAACATGCAGACCCTTTTCACAAGCAGCTTCTTGCTGCTGAAGCTCGGATCTGCATTTCCCGCCAGAGAACAAAAAGGAGCGAGTTTGTGCGAGTGACTGCATCAATCCCCTTTTATTCATTCCTTGCTTTTTGTGTATACATTTTTACATTTAAAGCTGCATTTTGGAAGCAGCTGCGAATACATTAACCGAACGGTATGTGTGCTTGCTCACGAGTGTTTGGTAATGTTTTGCATGCTTGCTGCATTCATGACATTCCATGTGCATTGCAGCAAGCAGGCTCGCAGCTGCCAGCTCGCCTGCATAGCGGGCAGAAACTTTTGTCCCACCCACCTCTTCCCTTTTCTGGGTGCTAGTGCTGGCGTCTGCACTCTTGCATTTCTTCTACTGGCTTGCATTTGCATTCGGTGTCTTTCTGCGATCTGTCCTTTAAAAGGATGGGTCCATCTGCATTCCCTCTCTCTATGGCAGGTCGGTGCCTTTTGATGCACCTCGATCCCATCCGGGGAGGGGGAAAACATGCAGACCCTTTTCACAAGCAGCTTCTTGCTGCTGAAGCTCGGATCTGCATTTCCCGCCAGAGAACAAAAAGGAGCGAGTTTGTGCGAGTGACTGCATCAATTCCCTTTTATACATTCCTTGCTTTATATGTATACATTTTTACATATAAAGCTGCATATAGGAAGCAGCTGCGAATACATTAACCGAACTGTCATGTTTGCTTCGATCCCACCGCTTGGCACTGCACGCAGGCTTGGGAAGGGACCAGAACAGTACTCGTGGCATACACCCCTCGGGTGAATCCTTCCTTTCCTTCGGCTGACTGGAGGTTTCTGGAGGAGCTGGGATTCAACTTGCCACCCCAGCCGGGGGTAGCATCCTTGCCACGCGCGGTGAAGCGCATCCTTGAGGACAACAACGATGATGCCGTGCCGAAGGACGATGAGTGGTGGAGACCTAAACCCGACAACCGCGACGACGAGGAGGAGGGTGGCTCGACTTCTGAAGAGGATGTCGATGGCGTTCCCAAGGCAAAGCTAGGTGAAGGCGTACTCGGCTTTGGACCTCCTTTGAAGGCCACTCTCGTGGGGAAGCGGATTGATTTCTCTGATGGACATGGCTTGGCATCTCCTGGTCGATGGTTGCCAAAAGACAGGCCAACGAGTCTCACGCATCCGGACATTTCTTTGCACGGGCAGATTTTCGAGGACGCTCTGCGCATGCTCCAGAAACACATCGACGTGAGGAAAGAAATCTGTCGCTTGGCAACGGGGAGGGCCACGTCTTCGCCTTTCCCTGATTCGATGGTGGTGGAGATGCGCTCGCTTGTTTTCCAGCGGCTGAGGGACTGGGGCTCCAAGGAAGAGCTCGAGAATGTGGCTCCTCGACAGCCTTTCTACCTCGAGGCCATTGGGGAGCTCTTGAGGGCAGCTGGAGACCCGGATTGGAGACAATATGCTTCTTCATCCGTGTCCTTCTCAAGAGGGGTTCCGATCGGGGTAGGGGATCGTCTACCTCGGACGCCTGCACTTTTCGAGCGGAAGTGCAAACACAGGAAGTACCCCGATGCTGACACTCCGCTTGAAGACGGCCTTCGCGAAAACTATCCCGGGGCGCGAGACAACCCCGTACAACTTGACGAGCAGCTCGCCAAGGAGATGAGCCTGGGGGCGATGATCGCGCTCGACTTGGAGGAGGCCCGGGCGAAACATGGTGATTCCCTATCTGTCGCATCGCTTGGGGCGGTTCCCAAGCCAGACGGCTCTCTGAGGATCGTGCATGACGGCAGCAATGGGCAGCACGTCAACGATTGCATCCGTGTTCGGGATGCCCAACGATATCCTACGGGCGCTGATCTTCAAACTGCCGTGGAAATATTGCCGCATGCTTACTTCTCTCTGAGTGGTGACATCAGCAGAGCTCATCGTCTTTACCTTGTGCAGGAGCGGGACTGGCCCCGACAAGCTTGTCGCGGATCAAACCCAAAGAAGGTATACTACAACTGCGTGGGGACGTTCGGCATCGCTTCAGCTTCATACTGGTGGTACAGACTCATGTCGGGACTGGGCAGACTTCTGTACTACTGTCTACAAGGCGACCCGACGGTTCTCCTGAGCTATGTGGACGACCTCATATGGCTTACCCAGTCCGGAGACGGGCTGATCAAGATCTTGGCGACCATCTTATTGCTTCAGGTACTGGGGACCCCATTTGCCTGGCATAAGTTCGCCGGGGGACTTGAGCATGGCTGGATCGGGTTCTCGGTGTTCGCTTTCGGGAGGACGATTGGCATCAGCCAGTCAAGGACTGATTGGATCGTCGGCTGGATCCGTAAGACCAGGGCCGACGGCATGGTGCGAGTGGCCGACATGCAGTCCGTGTTGGGCCGCCTCTCTTTCGCTTTCACGGTCCTTCCGATGCTGAGACCCTTCCTGGGGCCGCTGTACGCTTGGACCAGTGCCGTGTCTCAGTGCCACACCTTGCGACTCCCCAAGGCCGTCGACTTGGTTCTGGTTTTCGTGGAAGCGCTGCTGCTAAAGGGTCTTAGGGTCACGAAGGTTGCACAACATTCGTCTGAGTCGGCTCCGGAGCTCTTCAGGACGGATGCTAGAGCAGAGGGGCCAGAGATGCATATCGGAGGATGGTCATGTGCAGACTCCGACGATCCTCGTCGGTGCCGATGGTTTGCCGAGCGGATCAAACCTGAAGATGCTCCTCTCTTCTTTATGGCGGGGGAATCTTACCGTTCCATAGCGTCCCTCGAACTTCTGGCCACCATGGTGGCGGTGTTGCTCTTCGCTCCTACGGGAGCGGGCCCTTCGCGGACAGTCTGTTCAGCGGGGACAGACAATAAGGGCAATTCACACATTGTCTCGCGTTGGCTCACGACTTCATTTCCATTGGTGGCCGTATTGATGGAACTAACTGCTGTGCTCCTTGAGAAGTGGTGCATGCTCGAGCTCACGTGGGCACCACGCCTTCAGAACATGCTGGCTGACTCTCTGACCAACGGAGACTTCAAGCAATTCGATCCAAAGCTGAGGTTACGATTTTCATTTGCCGAATACCAAGGTCTGGTACTCAGGCCTCTTTTGCAAGCGGGCTCTGCATTGTACGGTGAGATTGCTGAGTGGAAAGAGAAGCGGGTATCCAAAACCGCTGCCAAGCTTAAGAAGGCTGAGCGGTTGCGCGAGAAGGATCCCTGGAAGTGATGTGCCACTGTCACTCGTTGAGAGGGGAGAGTTCTTTTACGGACGTGGGGTGCAGTTGGCACAACACGTGTGTGACGGAGCATTGATCGACTATGCTTCTCTCCTCCCTTCCTCTTTCGTGCACTCTTTTGACAATCGTTGCACGGCAGCGTGAAAACATGTGGAGTCCGCGCATTGCATTCAGTCATGTTGCTCGCTTCTTGTTAGTGCGAACAGTCTCATGTCAGAGTTTTCCAACTCAGATTTTTATAATCCTTTTTACTGCAATATTCTATTGCACTTGGGCGGGAACTTGTGGGCGGGTAGTTATGTTGGTAATCTCGTGAGGTGGACTTGTCCATCAGAATGAGATTAAGAGAGAAGCATCTCGGCCCGAGCTTCTTGTAGGTGAGTGGGCGGGGTAGATTGCAGATACTCAACACCACCCAGGCTTTGCGGGCATTGGTGCTCTGAGTCGCGTAGAGCTCTCATGGTTGCATTCACGGCATTTTACACCGCTTTTTGCACTTTCTTGCTTGCGATTTTCATGAACATTTCACTTCACGCTTGCTTGAACCCACCGCCTGGATTGCATCAGCAGCAGAGCACAGAGCAGCATTTGCATTCTAGCACCGCCAGCACACATGTGATGGGCCGCCGGGGTCCCAAGTCCCCGGGTGGAGCCACAACCTCAACATTGGCTGTCGCAGCAGCTAGCTCCACAGATGCGAGGGTTGGAGTGTGCACCGCACGCACTCCGAGAGCCGATCCAGGCTCTGAGCTTGTCACGACAGTGGCGAAGTCATGCGGAAGGGCCGACAGGCAGCAGCCTTGCCCGCGTTTTCGCAAGAGAGCGCTCATTCGAGCACAGCGTCGTGCCATGCAGGCCTCTGATGGCCGCACTTTTTATCGAGGCCGCTGGGTGCATGCTCGAGACATAGGTTGCCCTAAACCGGCGCATCAGCCGACTGAGTCTGCCAGGGCATCCAAGGGTCAACGACTCCGTGTTTTGAGCTTGAATCTTGGTAGCATGGACAGCATGACATATGACACTTTCATGACTTGGCTTTCCGGGGAGGGTAAAGAGTACGACGTCATTATGTTGCAAGAAACACACTACGGCCTAGGCAAGCAGTTTTCGGAGTGGCTCATTCCTGGCTATACATTCATCAGCAGTCCCGACCCTCAGAGTCGTTACGCAGGAGTGGCCGTTCTCATCTCGACAAAGGTGGCCACTAGCACTCAGGTGCGTCATCAGGTGCATGTGGCCGGCAGGCTCCTGCACGTTCGGGTTCCGATCGGCAGCGGCAGGCAAACCTCTCACCTTGATCTGATTTGTGTCTATCAGTGGGCGTGGGATGCTGACCCAGAGAAACAGCGAGCTGCCAAGCGCCAGGTTGTCTGGCAACGCCTGGACTCTCTTCTTCGGTCTCTGCCACAGCGCAATTGCAAATGCATTGCTGGCGACTTCAACTGCTCATTGCGTGAGCGGCCCCACTGTGTAGGCCAGCATTTGCATCGCAACACTGCTGGCTACCCAGATGTCGACGATTTTGGCACGCTTTTGGAAACACACCACTTGTGTGCCTTAAACACCTGGACCAGGGCGGCAGCCGTCCCCACATACCTTCAGACAGGCGAGCAGGCCAGGAGTGCGCAGATTGACTACATTTTGACCGGACAAGCTTCGGCAGATGCCACAGCGCGCACGGCGCGCACCAGGCCCAAAATCTGGTTCTCACCGTGGAGAGGCGGAGGCAGGCATCATGCAGTGCAGGCCAGCATTAAGCTCCATCAGCACTTTTCTCCAAAAAGCGCTCCTAAACCTGTCAGCTTCAGCCGCATGGCGATTCGTGAAGCCTTGCGCCAGCCTCAATCCTCTTTGTGCCGACAGCTTACACAAGAAGTCAGCCGGCGACTGCAGGAGACTTCGGAGCCTACGGCTGAGAGGCTGAATCAACTGTTGCATGACTCGTGCTGTGCCTTGTTCCCTGCGCAGCGCACTGCTAAAGACCTCAAGCCGTGGCAACAACCTGACTCCCACCATGACGTCAAAGCGCTGTGGCGCCATCACAGTGCGCTGAAGGCGATTAGGCGCGAGCGCATAGCTGTAGGCGTACGCTCCAGGCTCACGCAAGCTTTCCGGATCCTTAGAGCACATGCCAGACTGCAGGTTTGCCAGAAGGTGTTGCGTAAGCGTGGCCGTGAGCGTCGCAAACAGCTGCTTTTGACTTCATTGCATAGGGCTGAGGCTGCAGCTGCTGTCGGGGACATGTATAAGTTGTTTCAGGAGATTCGCCGACTTGCCCCGAAATCCCCCAAAGAACGCATCCAAATTCGCAGTCACGATGGCCGCATCCTTAGTGAGCACGATGAACTTCAGGAGATTTTGAAGTACTTCAAAGGTGTCTTTTGCCGGGATGCACATGTAGCTCCCTCCGACCTTCAGTTGACCCAGCAGTTTGCAATCAGTGACGTTGAAGTTCAGAACAGCATCAGCAAACTTGCCACTGGAAAGGCTGTTCCAACTGGGGCTGTGCCGCCGGAGGTATGGAAGGTTTGCATGCCAGTGCTTCTGCCTCACATACAACGACTTTTTGCGCAACAACTACAGGGTAGACTGAACCTGCCGTCCACATGGACGGACTGCCACTTGTTTCTGCTCCCTAAACCCTCTAAACCCACGAAAATTCCATCCAGCCTCAGACCTATCGCTCTTCAATGCCCACTGGGTAAATGTCTTGCACGGGTTATACAAAGACGGCTTCTTGAGCACATATTGCCTGCACTGGACAACACTGCACAATTTGCATACCTTCCAGGTCGGAGCACGCATACGGCGTTGTCTTTGATCGCAAGTCATTGTCAGCATGTTCGCTCACATTTGATCAGCTCTCGGATTGAGGTCAGAGATCGCAAACTAGGCAAAACTGCTAGCATCATGGGTGCTGCAATGCTGTCAGTCGATCTGAGTCTGGCTTTCGATCAGGTCAGCCACCAGTATTTGCGAGCAGCACTCGAATTCTTGAGCGTTGACCCAGACATGATCACGCTCATTTTATCCATACACAGAGCTACGTATCATGTGCAACACGGGCAAGAATCTTCGTGTTTTGACATTTGCAACGGCATAAGGCAGGGGTGCACGCTCTCGCCGCTGTTATGGGTCTGCATCACTCATTATATGTTGCACAGGTTTAGCCTCAAGGCAGGGACAGCTGCTCGTGACAGTCTAGTGCTTTTCGCTGATGACTTTATCTCGAAATTTATCCTGCGTGACATGACGGACGTGCAAGCCCTCGCCACAAACATCCGGTACCTTTTCGAAACTTTGGGTGAGGCCTGTATGACTGTTAATCCCGAAAAATCCAAGCTTCACATCAAGGCTGCGGGAGTTCCGTTGAAAAAGTGGCTGAGCAAACACACCGTCACCCACAAAGGGGTCAAGTGCCTGGCCCTGCGCACACCTTTTGACACGCTGTATCTGCCTCTTTGTGATCAGATGACTTACTTAGGGGCCGTGATCTCTTACGCTGCCTTCGAAGAACAATCTGCTGAGCACCGCATCAGCAGTGCTCAGGCGAATGTGTCCAGGCTGGCAAGGCACTTATTCACGCAACATGGACTCAGCTTGAGGCTGCGTCTGCGCTTGTTCATGACTTGTGTAAGGGCTTCCCTGTTGTATGGCATCCCGTCAATTGGAGTCACTGCTAAAAGCCTTCGCCTTATGCAGAGATTCGAAGCCAAGCACGTCAGGAGATTAGCCAGGGCCCCAGCGCATTTGACGCATGAGAGAACGCAGGACCTTTACGCGAGGCTTGGTATCACTTCTTTGCAAGACGCGCTGCTTGCCCGTGCACAGAGCAGCGTTGACTCTTTTCAGAAGCCGTATCAGTTTCCGTGGAAAGGGGACCTGTGTAATTGGCAAGTGCAAACTTGAAGAACTTAAGGAATGCATACAACTCAGTCAGTCAACTACACTGACTCAGACTGTGTCAGAGGGAGTTTCGTGCCCGGTCTGCGGCGTCTACTTTGACACCCAGCATGCCATGCGTGCACATGCCACACAGAAGCATTCTATGATCTTTACTGTTCAGCCAGGCACTGCCATGAGTCACACGCTTGATCCTCGTAAGCACAGTATGGGTGGCATGCCCACATGTCGCCACTGCAAAAAGCCTTTTAAGAAGTGGGCTGGCCTTCGAGACCACATCCTGAATGCTTGCAGTGTCTGGAGCGGCATTGCCGCTCGTCAAGTTGACCCAGTTCCTGAGCTCACGATGCCACAAGCACCAGCTGCTTCGACTGCCTTAACCCCGAACCCTGCCGACGCGACCCCAGTTTCTGCTCAAGGTCCTGATGACCCTACTACCTCAGCTGTTGCCAACATTTCGGAGCATCGACAAGCTGCTGGTGCAGATTGGGTTTCATTTGCAGAGGCGCTTGGGCATCAGCTTAAGGACACCTGCATGTTCTGCACGCAGTGGTGCGCAAAAGGTGGCGGAGTCAAGCAACATATCCGCCGCACTCACCCTGAGCATTGGCATCGCAACGAAGACGTTCTCTTCCGCCTGAAACAACATTACCGGCTCAAATACAAAGGACGTTGTCGGGCTTGTGCGTTCGAGCCTTCAGGCGCCCAGACAGGCGCCTTGCACACCCCCAAATGCCAAGCGTATTACCAGGCTTGCCTATTGCACGTGATTGTTCAGGAACAACATGGAGCCCACTCTGGCGGAGCGGGAGGTGGCCAACATCTTCGGTTCCTCGATGCCGGTCATTGCAGCAGCCAAATCGCAGCGCAGGGATCCGGACTCAAGCCCGGAGAAGTCGAAGTTCCCCAAGACCGATCGAGCCAAGGGAGTTCGGGGCAAGGGATTGGGAGGTCGCAAGCTGGCCCAGACCAAGGCCACGGGATCCCAACAGCAGCCACAGCAGGAGACACTGAGCGAGGAAACCATAGCGGAGCTCCTAGCCATCCTGACCCGACTGGCCCTCAAACACGAGGACATCTTGGCGGCAGTACAGGCGGACAGCTGCTTCATGATGTATCTGGACACATCCGGCGACCTCTCAATCACGTCCAATCTGTACAAGATCACACAAGACTGGCAGACCAAAAAGCGGGACACTCCGGAGCTGCTCACGCAAAGTCTTCGGGTCACTCTTCTGACGGCACTGTTCATGGAGCTTCGGGAGCGCATGAACATGGCCCTGCTGGCGGACAAGCGCGAAGTGCTTGTCAAGCATCAGTGGATCA
This sequence comes from Symbiodinium sp. CCMP2592, assembly GCA_905221615.1. NCBI lineage: Eukaryota > Dinophyceae > Suessiales > Symbiodiniaceae > Symbiodinium > Symbiodinium sp. CCMP2592. The sequence goes on from CAJNDT010001123.1 coordinate 31,124, forward strand.
GCGCCTCCGACCCGGCGACCTGGAATTACCAAAAGTGGGATCCGGCGACCGAAGCCGCGGTCGTGGACGCGGCAAAGGTCGGAGTGTCGCATCAGGAGGTCCTCGAAGTCATCCAGCAGATCATCCAGCTGGTTCCGTCTCTTCTGGTTCAAAAGTTTCACAGCACACGACCCCAGGCTGCCGAATATCAATCCAATGTCCTCCCGTTTATGCTCATGATCAGCAATCGAGGCGAGAAGGCGCAGAACCTCTACAACCTCTTTCAAAAGGTCTCCGACCTGAGTGCTCTGCGGCTCATCGGGGCGCGACTCCGTCCTCATCGCCAACGCCGACAACCATTGGCACTGACACTGGAGGAAGTTGCAGCCGAGCTCCTGAAATCATCCAACCGAGACCGCCAGCCGGAGGGCGAGCTTTGAATGCATGGCCAACAGGTACACCCGCGTGTCCAGTGTTGTTCAATCCAGGACAGATCTGTTACATGAACTCCGTCATCACTCTGTTCTCGTGGCTTGTGCAGGCATTTGCGATGGACCTGCCGTCGCCATACGGCGTGATGAAAACGGCTTTTGGGACCATCAAGGCTGGCCTCAAACTCACCATCACCAACTGCCTTCCTTGGCAGACCGTGATCCGGCAGTGGTTTCGTGAAATGCAGACTGACCTTCATGCGCAGCAGGATGCAGTAGCATTTGCCGAGTTTTTGCTACGCCAAGCAAACATCCCAGCTTTCCGGGGCACTTGGGAGGCCAGAACCTATGAACGGATCTTGAGTGACTCAGGTGTTTTGCCTATTCGACTTGAGCTACGTACAGATCTTCAGGCCTGCATTGATTACTGGCATGAGCAGGCTGTGCGCTTCATCCAGGCACTGCGTGTGCAGCCCGCATTGCTCTTACTGCAAATTTCGCGTTTTGACCCGGAGGATCCACTTCGCAAATATGATGCACCGCTTTTGATTGAGGCAGGCCAAGTCATCACCATGCCATGTTTCGACGATGCACACAGCATCATACGCGTGAGATACAGAGTTGCCGGTATGATTTACCACTGTGGACCCACCATCCATGCAGGTCATTACCAGACAGTTTTGTGCACCTTGCGGGCGGCTGAGGGCAGAGCATCCGGGTACCAACTTCATGTCACAGATGATGGTTGTAAACCCCGTAAGCCTAAACCCCATGACCTTCAGCACCTGTCCACCGGAGCCTACCTCATAGGCGCCGTACGCTTAGATTGAGCACCTCTTGCGAAGCGCGCCGCATCCCGACAAAGAGTCGTTGCAGGCGCTAGCAGTTAATTCAAGTGCAATCATGTTTTCTCGAGTGTTCACCACTGTGCTGCACATGCATTTCTGCGGTTTTGTGAGCTTTCTTTCTCGGGCAGCGCTTATGTTCCCTACAAGGCCGCCTGATGTTGCACCTGAGTTATGGCAGCTCGAACTGCCGAGCATACTTGGGCTTGCACATCCGGATTGTCACGACGACGATGATGATGATGACGATGAGCCATTGATTCCCAGGAGTCCTCGTCAGGCACAGTCACGAACTGTTGAGCTGGTGTCGATCTTCGATGCCATACCGTGTGATTCAACGCATTGCAGCTCACTTCGAAATCAGGTGATTAAATCCTTCACTGCTGGCATGTGCACCATGGGCCGGTCCAGTGTCCGACTTAACACCATGCATCATCCTGACTTCGTGCGATTGGTTTGTGCCATGATCCGTGATGTATGGCCGGAGCATTACTTCACCAGTTTTACAGTTGTGGAGGGCTCCACTTGCAGCTGGCACCGGGACCGGAACAACGCATTTGGATTGAATTTGGTCATTCCTCTCACTTTCTTCCGACAAGGAGCGCTGTTTATTGAATCTCCTGTAGCTCCATGGGTCACCATTGCTGGGGAGACTCGAAGAGCTACCAGGGCTGATTTCACCATGGGGCCCATTGCATTTGATGCTCACAATCTCTCGCATTGTGCCGAAGTTTCCGAGGATCGTCGCATTGTTTGCATTGCCTACTGCCTGCGAGGAATCCAACGATTGAGCGCAGAGCACTACAGCTTTCTGTGTGACATGGGATTCAATGCTCCACTTCTTGACTTGAGGCCAGGGGACATTTCTGAAACCATCGTTACCGATGGCTTTCCTGACCTGCGCTACGCTTGAGTATACACTGTCTCTCATGAGTTGGTGTACCGTGAGAATTTCGCAATCTAGCCGCAGATATGCCCTACGACTCATTGCGAGCTTCGGTTAGCAGTCCTCGCTGGACGCAGGAGGCTGCTATTGGTGTCGGGCACTGCTACGGCCACCGTTGCTTGCATCGTTGCAGTTGGGACGCCGATTGTAACACGAATGACGGGGGCATTACTTCACCATGTTTTCCGTAGCACACGTTCTTTTCTAGTTGTGATCATCGCTGTTCTTCGGGACGAATGATCTTACGTACTGCTGAATGCCAGCAGTCTGTGCTTTGGTCTACGGACCGGCAGACACGGATGCATAGCAGCTGCTCGCAGCCGGGCACTTAAAGTGCCTGTCCAAGTGTCGCCCCGCAAAGAGTTAGCTTTGTGCCGAGTTTGTACAACATCTCCGCCGTCTGACTCTGCGTTCGGAAAGGAAAAATGAGATTAAGAAACATAACTTGCTCACATTTTCATGTGCCAATATCGAAAATGCTTTCCATTTGTTGAGTCGAGTTTCGACTCTTTTATGGATTGATTTTCATGTCACACGGTGATTTGTTTTACATGAATTTCTTCATGTGCAGTTTTTGTTCCCTCCTGCTGGAGGAACAGATGACAATCAATATTCGTCCGAACCTTTGGGCTCGGCTCTGCGGAGTCCAAAAGGGGAGGGGGGGACTCATTTGTGTACCCACCCGCCCAGCCCTGTTTGGAGGGGGAGAGTTCTTTTACGGACGTGGGGTGCAGTTGGCACAACACGTGTGTGACGGAGCATTGATCGACTATGCTTCTCTCCTCCCTTCCTCTTTCGTGCACTCTTTTGACAATCGTTGCACGGCAGCGTGAAAACATGTGGAGTCCGCGCATTGCATTCAGTCATGTTGCTCGCTTCTTGTTAGTGCGAACAGTCTCATGTCAGAGTTTTCCAACTCAGATTTTTATAATCCTTTTTACTGCAATATTCTATTGCACTTGGGCGGGAACTTGTGGGCGGGTAGTTATGTTGGTAATCTCGGTAGCGATAGCAATCGCACAGTTGGCACCCCGGCTTCAAGGGCCGTGGTCAAGGCTTTCTCTGCCGACGTTGCCGGTGGTTGGGTCTAGAATGCATGCGGCCACACCGGGCAGTATCGACCTTGGTAGCGACATCAGTGGCGTGTGGCATCAGCAGCGAGATGTGCAGCAGATTCTAGCTTCTGTCGTTTTACGTTTACTACAATCTACATTGCTGGATCAGTGGTCAACTGAGGTGAGGCCAACTTTGGCGGCACCAGAAGTGCAGTACAGGTTCAGCTGCGAGATGTGCAGCAGATACGAGCTTCTTGTGTTGCTGAACGGCCGCTACCGCCTTGAGCATTGCTTGCAGAAACTAACAAGGATTGCAAAACAAGAATGAAGGCTCAGGCCGGAGAGGAGGAATCAGACCCCTTCCAGCAGTGACAGTGGAAGCGAGTCGATGTGAAGTCAAAAGGGGAGTACGCTTGCAAGTATAGGCCGTGCCCTGCAAGTCCTAGTCGGGAGCTGGCATGAGTCGCATTTTGCAAGGGCGCCTTGAAGTAGATCCGCGATTACAGTACATGCTGATGAAGTGCACGTGCTGGTGCTGTTAAGCAGGAAGAAGTCTCACTCGGCGCAGGCCGTGAGGTGCCGAAAGGGCCCGCATCAGTCACAGGCCTCAGGGCGACGGGTGAACCCATTGCAGTGCAGCCAAAGGCCTCGGGGCGGCTAGCGATCAAAGTCCTACAGGGCCACAGGCGGGAGCGCGGCCTTCGCATCGTCAGAAGTGTTTCGCCCAGTCAATGCATTGACACCGCGCTCAGGCGCAGAGCCTCAGAGTCCATTTGGCCAAGTGCGCAAAGCATTCTGCACAGCATTTAGATTCAAAGAGGCTTTTCGGCGCCGAGTTGCGAATTTTATTTGGACAGGTGCGCAAGGCCGTCAGACGCAGCATCTGCAGCTTCATACAAACTTTCGGACGCTGAGCATCAGAGTTTGTTTGACCAAGTGCACACAGCGTTGAAACGCAGCACTCAGATTCAGACAGGCGTTGAGGGCCGCGCACCAGGCTTTAGTTGGCCTAGTTCGCAATGCAATTTAGACACAGCACTCAGATTCCGACAGGCGTTTGGAGGCTGTGCTTCAGACTTTATTTGACCAAAAGGCGTCAGGCACCTCGGCGCAATACTTGGCTGCAGATATGCGGATAGACGCAGAGTGACGCAGAGTTTCAAATTTTATTTTGGCAGATTTCGCGAAGCGTTCAGACGCAGCACCGTATTGAGTTTCAGAATTTGTTCCGTGCCAAGTTCGCAACGCGTTCAGACGCGGCACTCAGACGTGGCGTGTCAGAGTTTGTTTGGCCGAGTGCACAAAGCGTTCAGGCACAGCACTTAGATCAAGACGGGCGTTTAGACGCTGAGCTTCAGAGTTTATCCGGCAAGTGTGCTTTCAGTTTCAACATTTGGACTCAGACAGGCGTTTAGACACTGAACTTCGGAGTTTGTTCTGCTAATGTGCAAAGCGATCAGATGCAACATTCATAGTTTCATACAGGGGTTCTTGGACGCTCTTCATCAGAGTTGGTTGTGGCCGAGGGCACAAGGCGTTCAGACACAGCACTCTGGTTTAGGCAAACGTTTAGGCGCCGGGCGCCAGAACTTATTCAACCGACTGCGAAAGCCATTTAGACTCAGCGCTGCGATTCAGACAGCCTTTGATAGATGTTGCCTGGCCCTCGCCCGCTCGCGAGGTCTCGTGGGGCCCTCCACTGCGTCTTCAACAAGAACCGCGTTCACGAGAAGCAGCTCTAGGAGAGCCCGCCCATCGCTACCTCGCTGCCGCGTGGCACGGCTGTCTTGGCTTCCGCTCCGTTGGGGGTTGGGTCTGTTCTTCAGCCAAGACAGCGTGCTCCCCGTTTTCCAGGTTCAGACAGTTGCAAAAGCATCAGTTGCAGCAGATTGGCAGATGCTGATAATGCCGTCAGGTGCAGGTTGCTCCCCTTTCTTAGGTTCAGACGACTGCGAAGGCATCAGTGGCAGCAGAATTGCAGATGCCGTCAGTCAAAAGCATCAGTTGTAGCAGATTGGCAGGTGCCGTCAGTTGCGAAAGCGTCAGTTGCAGCAGAGTGGCAGATGCCGTCAGGTGGAGGTTGCGAGGCGTCAGGTGCGCCATGCAGGCTGCCAGGTTCAGTCAGTTGTGCAGGTTGCAAGGTGCCATCATGTGTGTAAGGCGCCAGCAGGTGCAGCAGGCAGACAACTTCGAAAGCATCAGTGGCAGCAGATTTGCAGTGCAGGCTGCCAGGTTCAGTCAGTTGTGCAGGTTGCAAGGTGCCATCATGTGTGTAAGGCGCCAGCAGGTGCAGCAGGCAGACAACTTCGAAAGCATCAGTGGCAGCAGATTTGCAGTGCAGGCTGCCAGGTTCAGTCAGTTGTGCAGGTTGCAAGGTGCCATCATGTGTGTAAGGCGCCAGCAGGTGCAGCAGGCAGACAACTTCGAAAGCATCAGTGGCAGCAGATTTGCAGTGCAGGCTGCCAGGTTCAGTCAGTTGTGCAGGTTGCAAGGTGCCATCATGTGTGTAAGGCGCCAGCAGGTGCAGCAGGTTGCCAGGTGCAGTCAGGTGCAGGGGCGTGCCAGCAATTTGCCAGGTTGCGTCAGATGCACTAGGTGCGGGGGTGCTTGCCCGCAGATAGCAAGGTGCTGTTTGTGTGCTCAGGTTTCATCGATTTCAAGTTTCCCGCCTACCGTCGCAAACGTGTGCGCGATGATTCAGTGGCAGTATGTTCGGACCTTTTCCTTTGGTCAAGCCTCTTCGGCATCATAGGCAGGTGCACCTCTCGCCTCGAGGTGTCCGGCACAACGTTCGCGTGTAAGAAATTTTGAGGAGGCCTCACATCCGCCTTCGTTGGGTATGAGGTCACTGAGCCAGACCAGAGGGTCGGCGTCTCGCAGAATGGTGAGGCCTGTGGTGGCGGAACTGGATAGGGGAAGCTCGGTCCGGGAAGTTTGTGGTCGTAGGTTTGGAAATTTCTTGTGAAGATTGGGGTCTGTCCATGTCTGTAGGCTTATAGTATGGCGGTGGGGCGAAAAGCGCTTTTGGGCGCACTATACCGCTGGCCTGCGGCAGTCAGCGACCGCACCGGCAGGATATCGTAATTCTTCCCCTGTAGTGCCTAGACCTCACCTTTCGGGACATGACCCTCAAGGTTGCAGCCTCCAGGACTCCAAGACCGTTAAGGGGGGAGGCGTCGCTTTCCGTACAGTGCGGCTTCTAAATTGGCAGGTGGTTACGTAGTCTGAGGCGGTTGGGGTTGTTCTAGTTTCTAGTGCTACACAGGAGTCGCGGTGTTTCTCGCTCCGGCTCGCGCTTTCAGAAGCAACTTACCTGCTATCGCTGTAGGCAACCCTTTCTGGGTGCCTCCTTTTGATCACCTCAGCGCTGAGGCGTCAAAACGAGTTCTTATAGTACAGGTGTATGGCTCAGAGGGACAATCGATCGAGTACAAGGCTCTTGGGGCGGCCACAGGCGCATATTGGCCCACGCACCATGCAGCTGGCCTGCAACAGTCAGCGACGATGCCATCGCGCGATTGTTGCAGCCTCCAGGACCGTGAATCATGAAGGCGTTGCTTTCCGTACGGCAAGAGTTGCAGTGTTTCTCTCGCTCCAGCCAATACTTTCAGAGTGTCCTTACTTGTTAGCGGCCGGCCACACTTGTAGTTGAAAATCAGCATTTTCCAACCCCCCTTTTGGGGGGCCCAAACCAAGGGGTTGGAAATGGCCCAAATTCAGCAGGTGTGTGGGTGTGTGTGTGTGTGTGCCTCCATCACCTCGGAACAGAGGCGTCAAGACGCGTGCTTGCTGTAGAGGGGTTGGTTGAGACGGACAATAAGTCGAATAAAGGATTAGAGGATTGACACAGCGGGGCATGACCGCCAGGTGGCCCGCATGAAAAGCAACAGGGCCTTTGCTCATGGGGAACATGCAGCTCACACATGTTCTTATGAAGTCAAGCTCAAGGCTAAACTTGGGCTGGCGTTCCGGATGAAATTCAGTAAGCAAATGCTTTGACCAATGGGATAGTCGACCTTTCCTCATAGGAGTTGCGAATTCCGGTGCAGGATTCCGATCTGCTTCTTTCGTTTCTTCACTCGCTTTACGAAGCCAGGCTCATGCAGTTGAGCACCCGTGAAGTGGAGTCAATCCGCGACACGGTCGGTGGCAGGCCACGCTTCAAGGGCAAGAGGAAAAGAGACAAGTCTCCTTGGTGACGTGCCGGCCTTCGGAAGGGGGGCAAAGGCACACAGGTGCGCCTACCGTCACGTCAAAGACCATTCGACAATTCGAGAGTATGCCTGCGTGAGCCTGCCGCCACTTGCTTCGAAAACATCCGGTGCGCCTTTCACTGCTTGTCCATATTCTTATTCAATGAAAGATATGCTTCAACTAGGTATTGAAGACAGGGGGGTGAGTCCCCAGGTGCGAGTGAAAGATAGGATCATTTATATCCCACATAGATTTGGGGATACTGCGTGAGCATTTATATTTCCTTTGATTTTACATATTCGCTTTGCCCAGTTTATCATTTGGGCAATAAAATTTCTGAAGAGAGAATTGACTTTTGCAAACTTCGCTCGTAGCGCTCTCCCTACCCCTAAGACGTATACGGAGAACAGGCGTTTTGGCTTGCAGTTAGCTCCAAGCGCTCCAAAACGGGCAACGGCGGGGTAGCGCCGGCTAAAACTGCTGTGCGTGGGCGGGGGCAGGCAATGGCTCCCTCCTCTGGTGGCATGGCCACCTTTTCTTCAGATATGCGAAGGCGACTTCGAGCTATGACAGCTCAACTACACAAGGACGACAACGACGGCTTGAGTCTACCCCTCAGGCCTTGGGCTAGCGGGCCCTTAGCACCATGGAGCTGGTCTGGCCAGCAAGGCAAAGCTTCCCCTCTGGAGGCAAGACAAAAATTTTGGAAACAATGCTGCTTGGGAAGCAGCAACTGGGGTGCATCCGGGGCGCCAGGGGGCGCTAGAGATGCAAAAGTGGCGAGGGCCATGGGTCTTCTTGTGAGTTTCATTGTGGAGAAGCGACAGGCCTACCTCCTTGGTGCGAGGCAGGCTTTGCAGAAGATGCTCGCCATCGGCATTGGTCCAAGCATGCTGTGGTCTCTTGTGGGCGATTTTGGCATCCTGCCTTTGGAAGGTGAGCTCGGGCCAACGGCTGCCTTTTGCAGCACCGAGGCCATCAGTGCAAGTGTGGCTGCAGTGGACGGCGGCGAGACTATCAGTGCTTGTGATTTCTCGGCTGAGGGCTGTGCCACCATCGACGTTCCTGATTTTAGGTCTAGGGGGAATCGGACCCAAGAACCGAGAAGAACAACAAAAGATCCGCGTGAGGACAAAGAGTGTTGTAGGGTAGGTAAGGTGTCTGTGCCACGTCGACCAGATACCGGGGACCGGACCCTAGAACCGAGAAGAAACAATCAAGATCCGCTCGAGGACAAAAAGGGTAAACATACTAGCTCCACCGGCCCGTCCATGGGCCCCCCGGGGCCTCCAGCCTCGCAGTGCGGAAGCCATGGCAACAGTGTTGGCTTTCAGGCTCCTCCTGCTTGCGCGGCGGCGGCTGCTGGCGGCCAGTTGAGCGAGCACTTCCACCCGAAGGGCAAGTCCACCGACACGTTTCTCGAGGACCTGGAGGGCACGGTCACTGGCGACGGCGACGCGAGAGGACAGCCGTCCCAAGACGACAGCCGCGGGCGACGACTTGATGTTGGCAGCTCCGGTGCCACCTGCATGTGCATCCCTGGGACCCCCCTAAGGTTTAGTCCCGTAGGGTTTCCCGGTAGTGCAACGCGGCAGCATCGCAAAAGGCTGCTCCCAACCACGCGTGCTTACGTTAAGCCTCGCAAGCGTTCTTGCCGTATCACGGCTGGGCATCCAGGACAGCTTTCTTGTGATCAGGTGCAGCCGGTTCCCCTGGTTCCCCTTGGGTGTAGTCCCTTTAGGTCCCAGCCGAGTCTTGAGCATACCATGGATGATGCATTTCTTGAGTTTTCGATTGATCCGACTCTCCAGTTTCGGTGCTGTGGCGCAACCGGCCGGCTTTGTCTGAGGTGTGGTCGGGAACTTTCGAAAGAAAGCGAGAAATCCTACCAAGGACGTGCCAGGACCTCTGCTGCCCGCACGGTTCAGTATGATAAATTCTTTCTTGAAGGTGCCGAGGCCAGCCAGAGGTGCGGTCAAGATTGGTCGAAAGACCCTAGCATATCCCACCAAAGATTGGCTGGAACAGTTTGTGGAGCCTTGCATGAACCCCACTCCGGCAACACCCAACCTTCTCCTGCTCTGGACACCAATGCTGCTGCAGGTCGAAAGCACATGCAAGGACCCGGGACATCCCCAACAGCATCCTACCGATCTTCGCTTCGAGGCTGGCTCCCGGCGTGCCCCACTCTTCTTGATTGCGGTCAGGCTGTTGTAGGTTGGTGCAGCGTCGGGTTTCCCTTTGCAGCTTGTAACCCCAGCCGGGGCCAGAATCATGATGGAAACATAGGCGCGCGAATCGGAGAAGCCAGCCACCCAGGGCCGAGTTTCGATTACAAACGACAGCTCCCAGCACGGAGGGCTTACACTAAGCCTCGCAAACGCTGTTGCCAAAGGGATGTGGATCATGTGCCGCCGGTTGCCCTGGTTCCCTTTGGGTGTGGTCCCTCTAGGTCCCAGACGAGCTTCGAGAGCACTGCATGTGATACATCTTCAGCCCTTTTACTTGATCCGACTTTCAAGTGTTGGTGCTGTGGCGCAGCCGGCCAGCTTTGTTTGAGGTGTGGTCGGGAACCCTCGAAAGAGGGCAAGAAATCCTGCCAAGGACAGGTTAGGACCACTGCTGCCCGCACGGATTCGCATGATGCCCGTTTCCTTGAAGGTGCCGAGGCCAGCCCGGGGTGCGGTCAAGCTTGGTTGAAGGACCCCAGCCTATCCCACCGAAGGTTAGCTGAAACTGCTTGCGCAGCCTTGCATGCACCCCACTCCGACAATATCCGGTTTCCTCCTGCTTTGGCCCTTGATGCTGCTGCAGGTCAAGAGTGCTCGCCAGAGCCCGGGACATCTTCAGATGCATCCTGCCAAACGTCGCTCCGAGATTGGCCCCTGCTGTGCCCCTCGTTCCTTGACTGCGGTAAGATCTTCGCGAGTTGGTGCACCATCAGGCTTCCTTTTGAAGTTTGCACCCCCAGCCGGGGTAAGTGCCATGACGACAAAATTGGAGCGAGGTTCAGGGAAGCCAGCCACCCAGGGCCGAGTTTCGACAATAAACGACAGCTCCCAGCACGGGGGGCTTACACTAAGCCTCGAAAACGCTGCCGAAGGGATGTGGATCAGGCGCCGCCGGTTCCCCTGGTTCCTTTGGGGTGTAGTCCCTCTTGGTCCCAGGTGAGCTTTGAGCGCAACGCATGTGTTACATCTTCAGCCCTTTTGCTTGATCAGACACACAAGTGTTGGTGCTGTGGCGCAACCGGCCAGCCTGGTCTGAGGTGTGGTCGAGTTTCCTCGAAAGAGGGCAAGAAATCCTGCCAAGGACGGGTTAGGACCACTGCTGCCCGCACTGACCCACAGATCGCTCCTTTTCTTGAAAATGCAGTAGCCAGCCTAGGGTGTGGTCAAGATTGGTTGAAAGACCCTAGCATATCCCGCCGAGAGGTGGCCGCAACTGCTTGTGCAGCCTTGCATGCACCTCACCCCGGCAATACCCAGATTTCTTCTGCTAATGCCAACGCTACTGCTGCAGGTCAAGAGCGTTCGTCAGAGCCCGGAACATCCTCAGCAGCACCCTGCCGATACTTGTCGAGAGGCTGGCTTTTGCTATGCCCCTCGCTTCTTAATTGCGGTCGGACTGTTGCCAACTGGTGCGCCTTTGGACTCAACTTTGCAGCCTACACCCCCAGCCGGGGTAAGTGTCATGATGACAAAATCGGGGAGCGTATCGGAGAAGCCGGCCACCCCGGCCCGAGTTTCAACCCCAATTGTGGTCACAGTCTGTGCACTCCCAGCCTGGAGCAGTGCCATAACGACAAGGTTGGCGCCCGAATTGGAGAGGCCAGCCACCCGGGACCCGGTTTCGACTTGGGTGGTGGCTTCGCCGATGCACTCAAGCAACAAATCATGCAGCTTGTGCAGGAGGCGGTGCAAAAGATCCTAGCTGATCTTAATTTGGGCTCTCTGTTGGGAGGTCAAACTTCGGTGCCAATCGCAAACAGCCCTTTTGCTCCTCTGCTTCCGAATGCTGCTGTGGCCGGTGACAGTACCTTGCCCAAACCTCGTAGGAAGCGCAAAAAGAAGGGGCAACAGCCCCCAGCAGAGCAGCCGGAACCCCAAGGGAAGGCCAAAGGCAAAAGCAAGCACAGAGGCACAGGTGATCAGGCCCAGACTCCCCCTAAGCCATCTCTTGAGGCCCTTGCGACTCATTCCCGAGGCAAGGGCATTGGCATCACACCGGAGGATGCCAAGGCTGGTTGGGTCAATGTTGGCCCCAGAGCACGACCGAAACCCAATGACGAATTCTGCTTAAGAGCACAAGATTGGAATCAGTCCCTCCTTGATCCCACAAAGTTCGCTGAAAAGCTTGAGGCGCTCCCCAAGGGTGAAAAACTGACAGGCGTGATCTTGTGCAACTCTGAGCAGGCTCAGCTTATCAAGGCCATGGCAGCTGGATGTACCAAGGCTTATTCCGTCACTCTGGTGTGCCTCGATCCTGCGGGAACCACCCGGGTCCCAGGCCTCGTGAAGGATCAGCTGCAATTCCGCAAAGCCACCACGGGCTTCCTTCGTTCTGATCCGACAGATGCTGTCCCGGCACCTAAGGGTGCCAAGCCCACTGTTGCCGTTGTTCGCAAGCCCTCTGTGGTCCTGCATGCTAGGATCCCGAAAAGCTTTGCCACCGAAAAGCTTTGGGCTGCTGTTGCCAAGACGCCCTCCCGTGTCATGATGCAGTGGATGGCCGACCACCATGTCAATGTGCTGGACGCCTGGGGCTGGAAGGAGGAACGCCTCGCTAAAGACCTCCAGCTGTATGGTCTTCTCAGGGTCAGCGAAAGTGACTTGAAGCCGGTGCTTGCGCTCTCTGGCATTGACGGCATCTTTCTTGAATGCGCCAAGACCAAAGAAGCACCGAAGCTTCCCACCAAAATCACTTGGGTTGAACCTACCAAGGGCGAGGCTCCGGGCGAATTCCTTGCTCGCATGCGGCGTTCGGCTGGGGACCTGGGTCTCGCACATCGTGGAGGAAAACTTGGCCAAATTGCACCACTTGCCGACGGAGAGCCCATTGCGAAAATCTGGTCGGTGCCGTGGGTCCCAGCCGATTGGACTGTCGAGCAGGTCACCGACCTGCTTAAAAACTCTTTCACAGAAATTGCTATGCTCAGGCAACTGCGCAAGAAAGCTTTCAAGGTGTTCTACTTTCGTGCTGCAGCCAAGGAGCCAGACCGGGATCTCATTCCCCTCCCGGCCAAGGACGGCGACACTGAGTTGACCTTGTGGGCCACGGTTGCACCTCCGCGCACCCCGGTGCGACAGCAGAGACCTTTGAAAGCTTCGTCGGTTTTGCCTTTGGCCCCTCGTGCCTCCATTTTCGACCCCCAGCCTGTGTCGGTGCCCAGTGCCCCTGCTGAGAACCCAGATGGCCAGGACGAACCAAAGGAGGTCAGTGCCCCGAAGCGCTCCAAAACCATGGCCCGACAGGTGCCACAGGGAACCAAGCTGCATCCGCAGCCGCGTGATGGGGCTTGCATTTTCCACACGGTTTCAGCTGGTCTGACATGGCTGCACCGCGAGGGCAAGAAGCGCATCCCCATTGCACGGGAGTTGCGCGCAACAACCATTGAACACTTGAAAAAAATCAAGACAGGTATGAGCCTTACTGGGACCAGATGGGCCCGGATGGCAACAAACTTAAGACGTGGTCCGACTATCTTGACAAGCTGGCTTCTGAGTCGGCCTATGGGTCCGACATCGAAATTAGGGCCCTTGTGTTTAAGTGTGATTTGTGTCCTTTTCGCCGCATTTGCAAAAGTGCGACGCAGTACTACAACATCCGTCATAAACACAACAGGACGGCCCACGATGGTGTAAACCTCCCGGGATTACTACTTCAGCCTCGCATGCAAAGGATGCCGAAAAGGTTGTCCCCCGGGGATTGGCGTTGCCCTCTCTGCAAAGAAGGCCTGCGTAAGGAGGTGATTGCTCAGGTCTCCTCATCTGTGCTGTGTCAGATTCGCTTGCGACACTGGACGACCAAGCATAAGGATGAGGTCACCCGCCAGCAGTGGACCACCCTCCTCAAGCAGCAAAGGCCCCAGAAAGGTCCCAAGGACAGCGCTGGACACACTCAGGCCATGCGCTTGAGAACCCTCAACAAGCGCGTCATTGCTGAAGTCAGGGCCCCCAGCTTCCCCAGCCTCACCATGTTTGCTTGGCCCCGCTGCAAGAAAAAGGGCAAATCTGAGCGATTGACTGTGGAGCATGGCTGGTCGTGCAACAGCTGTGGCCGTGCGCTGCGCGGCAGACGCGAGGCCAAGAAGCATGCTCAAGGCCCATGCACACCGGCATCGGAGGCGCTGTGTGCCAAATACGAGAAAGAACTTCAGAACCTGAGCAAGTGGGTTGATGAGCCGGGGCGCGTTGGCCTCCCGCAGCAAATCCATGAACTGATCACGTCGGCCCTGAAGGCTGTGAGGCGGCAGAAACAGTTGCAGGTTTCGTAAAGATCTTGACAGCCAACACCAATCGTACCGGCACTGCGAAGACGCCTTTGCTCGTGAGTCTCATGAGAAAGGAGTCCGTGCAATTAGCATCTTTGCAAGAAGTGGATGTCAACGTTGAGTCTGCAGTCGGTTTTTGCAAGCACTGGAAGACTCAGGGTTTCACTGCAGTGCTGGCGCCCTTGGACGCCGAAAGACGCCAACATCGAGTTGCTCTGATCTCTTCGCTGCCTATCAAGCCTATTGCATTAGGTGGGGTTTTTGACAGCTCCAGGGTCGCTGCAGGTTTGATTGAGCTACAACGTCAAGGGAACAAAATGTCAATTTTAGTCCTTGCCGTTTATGGTTACCCTGGGAATCTCCCGAAAACTTCCCTACTTGTAGAAAGTCTCTTTGAAAAAGCAGCCACCTTTGGAGGCCCTGTGCTGGCCGTAGGAGACTGGAATGCCGTAGAGGAGGAGGGTGCCCTCGCTCGCCTTGTGACCTCTGGGCACCTGATTCCGCTTGACGATGGTGATCGCAGCGACCTTCGGAACACCAATCCCGCCCGCACCAGAAGAATCGATTACGGAGTGAGCACCGCGCACATCCGTGCCGATGCCGTGATGCACTACGATCGAGATGACATCTCGGACCATCTGTGTGTCGCTTATAGTTTGGACCTGGAGACCTGGCAACAGTGTGCCGGTATCCCTAAATTTCAGCCTGTGGAACAAACGGACCCCCAAATCATCATGAACCGTTTTCGTGAAGCCTGGGAACCACGAGTTTTTGAGTCCTGTTTGGAAGCTGCTGATGTAGACCAGGCCCTTGTGCACCTTTATAGAGTTGCCGAAACTTGCTTGCATTCCGGAGATTCGAGCTGTGCCGAGGCCGTCAGCCGTGCGCTGCTCTGGGACCCTGTGCGCAACGTATGCCGCCCACACCACACCACAACAGAAGGCCATGCCTCCTTGACGCTGCACACCCTGCGCAAATTGGATGGTCAACTGCGACAGCTGCGTTGCCAGCCCTTCGACCAAAATCTACGGACTGCGGTACGGAAAAAATGCGGGGACCTGCGTCGCCGACTCCCTGAATGCCCTTTCTTTGACCTTAATGACCTGGATAACACCCTCACTAAAGTCGAAGCTTTGCGGTCTGACCTGACTGCCCAAGAAAAGCATCGCAAGGTGGAGGACTGAAACAAACAATGTCACTGCTGCCACTGCCTGGGTCAAGCGTTGGGCTGCGCGCCGTGTCGAGCTCGACACCCCGCCCTGTGAGTTGGCCAAAGCTCCCGCTGACATCCACCCCACTTCTGTCGTCAGGACTCAGAGCAGCGTGTGGATGAATAAGTGGTCTTGCGATTCTGAGCCTGTCAACCAGGATGATTTGGCAGACATCTTGAGCGCCCTCCCCAGGCCGACTCAGGCTTCAGTTGAGCTCTCAATCAGCGGGCGGGACCTGTTTGACGCGGTCAAAAGAATGTCCCACAAGGCCGTCGGCCCCGACCAATGGGGCCCCGAAACCTTGCACATGCCATCTGAGTGGTGGGACTCCTTGGGACGACTCTGGACACTGGTGCTCTCCAGTGGGCAAGTCCCACTTTTGTGGAGACGCGCCGTCGTAATACTTCTCCCTAAAACGCATACCGAGTATCGCCCAATCGCGCTGACCTCTTTCCTTTGGCGAGCGGGCGCCCGCATCCTGTGCAGGCGTATGCAAGCGTGGATTGCATCGTGGTGCTCGCCCCAGGCTGCTGGAGGAGCCCCAGGCAAAGGCACCGCTGACGCACATGGCGTCATCTTGCAGAGCTGGCATCAGGGTGCCAAAGCCTGCATACAGCAGGATTTATCCGCGTATTTTGACAGCATCAGGCTTCCCCAATTGTTGACTATCCTTGATCACATGCGGGCCCCGCCATGCCTGGGCAGGCTGCTGGCCTCCTTCTACAGCGACTCTCAGAGATTGTTTAAAGTCTCTAAGGTCACCAATGACAGGTGGAGGACGTCATCCAAAGGTCTTCTGCAGGGGTGCCCTCTTTCTCCCCTGTGCGCCCTTCTGATCGGCAACGTTTGGCATGCATACGTCACCCGAGGTCCTACCAAAGCACTCATCTTTGTGGATGATAGGCTTCTATGGGCGCCGCCAGGTGCCAGGGACGTGGAAGCAACCCTCACCGATGGGGTGACGCGAAGTAATTTATAGTAATTTCTTTGATAAGGTCATGAATTTACCTGCCGTCCTTCAAAGTGCGCAATTGTCGAGCCTAAGGCCCGCCCCCGGCTGCGCGCTCTTGCGGCACAGTTAGGATACCCGACCCGTCACCGCTTAGACATCCTAGGCCTCACCGTTGAGCTTGACAGTGGGAAAACTGGCTTACTTAAGTTAAGTGTTGATACCCTTCAGGCTCGCCTCCGCGCCCTAAACATCCTGAGCCCCTCTTTCCACGTTGCAAGGGTCGTGTGTTCCAGCTTGGTCTTTGCTGCTCTGGCATGGGCTGCCGGTGTTGCGGCCCCGGAGGCGAAAGACCTCACTGCCATCCGGAAGTCCACCCACCGAGCCCTTCAACCTCAGATCACAGGCGAGACTCCGTGGGTTCTCCTTGCTGAAGTCCACGGGTGGCATTGGGACCCCAAGTGGCTCTTGCAATGGCGGGCTTTGAGTGCTGTGTGGAGACACGTGACAGGAGGCTCAGCTCACAGTGGAAACTGTGTGCAGGCTGTCCTTCCCCATGCCGTCAGCACCGTAGCTGATCTAGGCTGGCAGCTTGAGATGAATGGCGCCGCCGTCTCCAGAGTAGATGATGCCGGGCAGACACGACGTTTTTGTTTTGGTTGGCAGAACATCCATGTTTTGCGTGACTGGCTCACTGAAGAACACCGCAAACGTGGCATCGCAAGTTGTGGGCGTGTCAAAACCTCTTACCACCGTGACGAGGCAGGCCTCGCTACTGGCCTCAACCTTGATGCACCGAACCCGAGCATCCGCTTTGCACTGGCTGGCCATAGGCTCCTCGGGAAAAGTCAGTCATTAGATGTTCGTCGTGCTTCTCTGGCTACAGGCGGCTCGGCCTGGTACCACCGTCAGCGTCTTCCCCCTTTGCGAGCCTCTGAAGTCAAATGCTTGTGCAATCTTTCCTTGCCCTCGCGTGCCCACGTTACTTGGGCATGCCCAAAGACGGTTATGCACAGGCACGGCCTTCAGACCCCTACGAACAGAGTCGAAGAAAGGCTTTTTGGAGCCCCCCTGCCGGAATATCCGGCTGCCCCTGTTGGCAATCAGGTCCCGGCCATGATACAGGCTTTGCGGACTCACTTTTGCCAGGTTCTGACACCAGATGCTGATAACCTTCTCGTTGCCAGTGATGGAAGTCATCACCTTGGTGTGGGCGCTTGTGCAGTGGTGACGGAGAGTTCAGGAGAAAATTTCTCCGCAGGTGATGACGCGGAAGACCAATCTCCTTTCCGCTACGAGATGATCGGTTTGAATGCCCTCCTGCAGGCTCTTCCCCTTGGACAGCGGTACAACAACTCCACTGTGACAATCCTGGTCGATTGCCAAAGTGCCTTGGACTCGGTCCAGAGCCCCGCCACCAGCAAGCTTCGGTGCCTGGCGGAGGAGTCGGCTTCCCTTTTACGGGCACTCCGTAGGGACTACAAAGCAGTACACCTGGTGTGGGTCCCTTCGCACAACAAGCGAGCGATGGGAAGTTGCTGCCATCTCGGCGGCAGCTGCGTCCTCTGCCCTTCTGTACGATCACCTTCAACTTTCGGTTTCCCCTCCCTAGGACGGGTTTCTTTCGGTTTTTAGGCCTTCTCCCTCGGTGTGCGCTGCAAAGCTGCACCCACCCGTCGCCGTCGTGTGCCAAATCGCCTAGCCCACCCCCCTCGCGTGTGGTTCCCTAGTGTTGGTTTAGGCCCACCCCTTAAGGACCGTGTACGCTCCTGCAAGCCCCTCCTCTTTGGGTTTGCTCGGGTTTAGGCCTCTCCTTTCTCTTAGTTGTGCAGTTGGCGTGACCCCTAATCTGCACGAGCCTGCTTGCCCACTCCCCCTACGTGTGGTTTCCCTAGTGTTGGTTTAGGCCCACCCACCTGAATGCCCGGGCGAGCTCCTGCAAGCTCCTCACCCTTTGAGGCTTCGTGCTGAGCCCTCCGAGCGTAGTGAGTGCTGTGCCTCGCCGTCCCACCTCCCTCTGTGGTCCCTAGTGTTTGGCTTAGGCCCCTCTTAAAGCCTGAGCGAGCTCCCGGTGGATTCTCGTTCCCAGATGCTTGGAGCTGGGCTCAGCCGCTTTCCATGTCCCTCCCCTAGTATGTGGGTCTTGTGTTGGGATTAGGCATCACCCAGGTTTTCGTAAGAGCCTTGCTCTGCGATGCCCCCAGCAGTACTGCCCTATTACAGTGCTGGCCTCCCTCCTTGACCGTACTTTCACGTTCCTAGTAGGCTAATCGGTGGTTCCCCCTTCTTGCGCTTGTGCACCGTCCGGTGCCTCTCACGGGACTGTGGAGAGGCCCCTGCAGCCTGCTGATCTTCTTCGTGCTAAGGCAAAATGGAGCGTAGACCCCAGGTCTGCGCTAAAACTCGACGCAACCCTGCCTGGACCTGCTCCTCTAAGCAGGGCTCTCTTAGCGGCTTCGGGCTTTGAAGCACCTTCCTGCACTACCTCGTCGAGGCCTCACGGTGGCTGCTGTGGCTGCTGCGCTGTGGCTGCTGCGCTTGGGCCGCTGCGACGCGGTCTCCTGGAGCTGAGTTCCTACGGCAAGTCCCACTGAGAACGAGCGTAGTTTCTGAAGTGTACGTCGCACAAGCGTAGCCTTAACGTGACCGTAGTCTTGTAGCTTTCTGACTTGAGTCAACTTGGTTACACATGCTAAAGTATGGTGCCGAGGACTCTTCGTCGTAGCAGCCTCTGTCTTCTTGAGACACCTGGCTCTTGTAGTCTCCCCGCTAACGCTTCTTGCTTCGCTTTGCAGTTTCGCATGGGGGAATGTGAAAGTAGCAAGGCCAGTAGCAGCTCTCGCTTCTTGTACAGCCGAGCCTTTCGTTGCACAGTGACGAATGGACAACGAGACGACACGAACCTGCAGCGGCGAGGGACCTGAGCGCCTGCTCTCCACGGTAGGTGCAAGGGCTCTTGTCGTAACACAACTCAATACGGAGAACAGGGTTTTGGCTTGCAGTTAGCTCCAAGCGCTCCAAAACGGGCAACGGCTGGGTAGAGCCGGCTAAAACTGCTGTGCGTGGGAGGGGGCAGGCAATGGCTCCTTCCTCTGGTGGCATGGCCACCTTTTCTTCAGAGATGAGAAGGCGACTTAGAGCTATGACAGCTCAACTACACAAAGACGACAACGACGGCTTGAGTCTACCCCTCAGGCTTTGGGCTTGCGGGCCCGTGGCACCATGGAGCTGGTCAGGCCAGCAAGGCGAAGCTTCCCCTTTGGAAGCGAGGCACAATTTTTGGAATCACTGCCGCCTGGGAGGTGGCAACTGGGGTGCATCCGGGGCGCCTGGGGGCGCCAGAGATGCAAAAGTGGCAAGAGCCATTGGTCTTCTTGTGAGTTTCATTGTGGAGAAGCGACAGGCCTATCTCCTTGGTGCAAGGCAGGCTTTGCAGAGGTTGCTCGCCAAGGGCATCGGTCATAGCATGCTGTGGTCTCCTGAGGGCGAGTTTGGCATCCTGACTTTGGAAGGTGAGCTCTGGCCGGCTGCTGCCTTTTGCAGCACCGAGACCAGCAGAGCTCGTGACATGGCTTGGGGCAGCGAGACTGCCGCTCGGGCCTGTGAAGCTGCTACTTCTGGTGGCGATGAATCAATCAGTGCAGGTGCTGCTGCTGTGGGTGGCGGCAGGACTATCAGTGCCAGCGGATCCTCTGTCCCGAGCTGTGGCAAGGCAGCTGCAGACGATCTTGCTGATGAGGGCGGTGATCCTGCCTACGAAATTCTTGCTTGTGGCTGTGAAGGGACAAGCTGTGTTTGCGATCATGGCGGTGACGGTCAAGTAGGATCTGTGCCCCATAAAGAAATGACGAAGACCCGACAAGGGCTAAACAGTGAGGAAGCGGTCGGCCCCACCCCTGTGAAAAGCCGGTCGAAAGAAGAAAGTGAAGAGCCTGAGAGGCCAATCCCGAGCCCTAACCCGCCACCGGCCCGTTCTGGGCCCCCCTCTGGTAGCCTCGACTGTTGCCATGGCAAGCGGCGAAATGGACTCGGCAGCCAGAGCTCCCTCGACTTCGGTGACGGCGTCGGGGGTAACTTTTGTTGGGAAGAGCTGCTTGATGAGGGCAGCCACGGCATTGCAGTCAACATGGGTGACACTGGTGGTGTCATTCGGGCTCCACCTGCAGGCGCTGGGGCTGCTGCTGGCGGCCAGTTGAACGAGCTCTTCCACATGAAGGGCAAGCACACCGACACGTTCCCCGAGGACCCGGAGGGCGCGATCACTTGCGGCGACGACGTAACAGGGCAACCTTGTCAAGACGAGAGCCGCGGGCGACGACCTGGTGTTGGCAAATCCGATGCCACCTGCATGTGCACCCCTGGGACCCCCCTAAGGTTTAGTCCTGTTCAAGAGACTGCTGCCAACATTGCGGGCTTACACCAAGCCTCGCAAGCGCTTCTGCTGCGGTGTGACAGGCACTCTGAAAATCATGGCAGGGCATCCAGGACAGTGTTCATGTGATCATGTGCGGCAGGTTCCCTTGTGCACAACATGTGTTGCATCTTCTGAACCCTTGCTTGATCCGACTTCCCAATGTTGGTGCTGTGGCGCAACCGGCCGGCCTTATCCGAGGTGTGGTCGGGAACCCTCGAAAGAGAGCGAGAAATCCCACCAAGGACAGGTCAGGACCTCTGCTGCCCGCACGGATTTGCATGATGCCTCTTTTCTTGAAAGTGCCGAAGCTAGCCTGAGGTGCGGTCAAGATTGGTCGAAAGATCCTAGCATATCCCACCGAAGGATCGCTGAAGCAGATTGTGCCATCTTGCATGAATCCCAATCCGACAATACCCAGTCTTCTCCTGCTCTAGCTCCCTCTGCTGCTGCAGGTCGAACGAGTGTGCAAGAGCCCGTGACATCCTCACGAGCGCCCTGCCGGTCTTCACTTCGAGGCTGGCTTCAGTGTTGCACCGCTTTCCTTGATCGTGGTCAGGCTGCTTTCGGTTGCTGTAACTCTGCGTTTCCCCTTATGACTTGTGACCCCAGCCGGGGCAACGGTCCGGATGGTAACATTGAAGCGCGACCCGGCGAGGCCAACCACCCAGGGCCGAGGTTCGATTGCAAGCGGCAGCTCCCAGCACTGAAGGCGCACACTAAGCCTCGAAAACGCTGCTGCCGAAGGACTACAGGTGTTTCGATCAGCGCCCGGTGCCGTGACTGCAAGCGGCTGCTCCCAGCACCGTGTGCTTATGTGAAGCCCCGCAAACGCTTCTGCAACCGTGGCGCTGGCACCCTGCAGGCGAGGGCTGGACATCAGCAACAGCTGCATTCGAATCAAGTGCCGCCAGTTCCCCTGGTTCCTTTTGGGTATAATCCCTTCCGGCCCCAGCCGAACTTTGAGCGCAACACATGCATGACATCCTCAGCCTCCTTGCTTGATCCGACTTTCAAGTGTTGGTGCTGTGGCGCAACCGGCCAGCCTTGCCTGAGGTGTGGTCGAGACTCCTCGGAAGAGGGCGAGAAATCCTGTCAAGGGCGGGTTAGGCCCACTGCTGCCCGCACGGATCCACAGAATGATCTCCTTCTCGAAAGTGCCGAAGCCAGCCCGAGGTGTGGTCAAGTTTGGTTGAAAGACCCTGGCCCTAGCATATCCCACCGAGGGTCAGCTGCAACCACTGGTGCAAACCTGCATGCATCCCACTCCGACAACACCCTGCTTTCCCCTGCCTTGGTCCTCGATGCTACTGCAGGTCAAGCGCGCTCGCAAGAGCCCAGCATATCCTCAGATGCATCCTGCCGAATTTCGTTCCGAGGCTGGCTCCTGCTGTGCCCCTCTTTTCGTGACTGCGGCAAGGTTTTCGCAGATTGGTGCACCATTAGGTTCCCTTTTGAGGTTTGCACCCCCAGCCGGGATCAGTGCCATGACGACAAAACTGGTGAGAGAATCGGAGAAGCCAGACACCCGGGCCCGCGGTTCAATCCCACAGGTGATTGCACTCTGAGCGCTCCCAGCCGGGAGTGGTGTCATGACGACAAGGTTGGCGCCCGAATTGGAGAGGCCAGCCACCCGGGTCCGGGTTTCGACCTGGGGGGGGGTTTCGCTGAGGCACTCAAGCAACAAATCATGCAACTTGTGCAGGAGGCCGTGCAAAAGATCTTAGCTGATCTCAACCTGGGCTCCCTCCTGGGGGGTCAAGTGCCAGTGCCACTGGCAAACAGCCCTTTTGCTCCCTTGCTTCCGAATGCTGCAGGGACTGGCGATGGTGCTCCGCCCAGATCCCGCAGAAAGCGCAAAAATAAGGGGCAACAGCCCCCAGCAGAGCAGCCAGAGCCCAAAGGCAAGGCCAAAGGCAAAGGCAAGCACAAAGGCGAAGGTGATAAGACCCTGCACCCTCCTAAGCCCTCGGCCGAGGCCCCTGCAAACCCCTCTCGAGGTAAAGGCACCGGCGTCACTCCGGAAGATGCAAAAGCTGGCTGGGTCACCGTTGGCCCCAAAGCACGACCGAAGCCCAACGATGAATTCTGCTTGAGAGCACAAGATTGGGATAAGCCCTTGATTGACCCAACCAAGTTTGCTGAAAAGCTTGAAGCGCTCCCCAAGGGTGAAACTTTGACGGGAGTGATTCTGTGCAATTCCGAGCAGGCTCAGCTTATCAAGGCCATGGCGACTGGATGTACCAAGCAATACTCCATTGCTTTGATGTGCCTCGATTCTGCGGGTACCGCCAGGATCCCAGGCCTCGTGAAGGATCAGTTGCAATTCCGCAGAGCCACCACGGGTTTTCTAAAATCCGACCCGGCGAGCACTATCCCAGCGCCTAAGGGTGCCAAGCCCACATTCGCCGTCGTGCGCAAGCCCTCGGTCGTCCTACATGCTAGGATCCCCAAAAGCTTTGCTCCTGAAAAGCTTTGGGCTGCTGTCGCTAAAACACCCTCGCGTGCCATGATGCAGTGGATGGCCGACCACCATGTTAATGTGCTTGATGCCTGGGGCTGGAAAGAAGAACGCCTTACCAAGGACCTCCAGCTTTATGGCCTCCTCAGGATCAGCGAAAGTGACGTAAAACCGGTGCTTGCTTTGTCCGGCATCGACGGCATCTTTCTTGAATGCGCCAGGAGCAAAGAAGCACCGAAGTTGGCGACCAAAATCACTTGGGTTGAGCCTGCCAAGGGCGAGGCACCGGGCGAATACCTAGCTCGCATGCGACGCTTGGCCGGGGACATGGGTCTTGCGCATCGTGGCGGAAAGCTTGGCCAGATCGCACCCCTTGCCGATGGGGAACCCATGGCAAAGATCTGGTCGTTGCCGTGGGTCCCAGCTGACTGGACTGTCGAGCAGGTCACCGCTCTACTAAAAGACTCCTTCACTGAGGTCACCATGCTCAGGCAGTTGCGCAAGAAGGCCTTCAAGGTGTTTTACTTTCGCGCTGCAGCCAAGGAGCCGGATCGAGATCTCATCCCTCTCCCGGCCAAGGAAGGCGACACCGAGCTGACGCTGTGGGCCACGGTTGCACCGCCGCGCACCCCGGTGCGACAGCAGCGACCCTTGAAAGCCTCGTCGGTCCTGCCTTTAGCTCCCCGAGCCTCCATCTTTGATCCGAGGCCCGTGCCTGTGCCTAGTACTCCCACTGAGAATCAAGATGACCAGGCGGAGCAAAAGGAGGTCAGTGCCTCAAAGCGATCCAAGACGATGGCCCGGCCGGTGCCGCAGGGCACCAAGCTGCACTCGCAACCACGTGACGGGGCTTGCATCTTCCACACGGTCTCGGCTGGCCTGTCTTGGCTGCACCGGGAGGGTAAGAAGCGGATCCCCATTGCACGGGAATTGCGCGCAACAACCATAGAACACTTGAAGAAAAACCAAGACAGGTATGAGCCCTACTGGGACCACATGGGACCGGATGGGAATAAACTTGAGAAGTGGTCCGATTATCTTGATAAGTTAGCTTCCGAGTCGGCTTACGGGTCCGACATCGAGATCCGGGCCTTAGCAAAAATTTGGGATATCAAGATCATAGTCATCCCTGAAGCCCCTGAGCTCTACCCCGAAGCGTACAATCCGCAGGCTACTAAGGGCACCATTGCTGTGTGGCTCAGCCAAAGGCACGTTGATCTTTTGTTGCCAGACCCTGAAAATGGCGCATACCCTAAGGAAGTCTTGAATGTGAAGTCCGGACCAGCGGTCGCCTTCCGAGCCGGGGGGGACTCGGCTAGTGATGCTGCCAACGAGACCACCCACGGTATGGACCCAATCCTCTAGGCGTGGTAGGGCCACTCTTTCGAAAGCTTCCCAGCCCGCCACCCTTCGGCCTCCCACCACGGTGTGGACCGACAAGCCTAAGAGTAAGGCCTCTCGGGTTTCTAAGGTTCGCCAGGGTCCCAAGGTGCAAGGTTCCGCCCGGGCCCTCGAGGTCCAAGGTCACCCACATGCTGCAGGCAGTGCAGATGCTGTTGCCCCAGGCCAGGTGCAGGATGCCGTCAGTGAGACTGAGAGCCAGGACCTGCAGGGTTGCGAGACTCAGACTGACAGGGCGAGGGTGTGCACTGCCAGGTGGAGGGCCTGCCCATACCGACCTCTCCCAAAAGCTCCCTCCGACCTCACTTTCAAGTGTGATTTGTGCCCTTTCCGCCGCATATGCAAAAGTGCGACGCAGTACTACAACATCCGGCATAAACACAACAGGAAGGCCCACGACGGTGCAAACCTCCCAGGATTGATCCTTCAACCCCGCATGCAGCGGATGCCAAAAAGACTGTCCCCAGGAGATTGGCGTTGCCCCCTCTGCAAAGAAGGCCTGCGCAAGGAGGTGATGTCTCAGGTTTCCTCATCTGTGTTATGTCAGATCCGCCTGCGACATTGGACAACCACACATAAGGCCGAGGTCACCCGCAGTCAATGGACCGCCCTCCTCAAGGAACAGAGGCCCCAGCAAGGTCCCAAGGACATCGAAGGGCACACTCAGGCCATGCGCTTAAGAACCCTCAACAAGCGCGTCATGGAGGAGGTCAGGACCCCCAGCTTCCCCAGCCTCACCATGTTTGCTTGGCCCCGCTGCAAGAAAAAGGGCAAGTCTGAGAGACTGACAGTTGAGCATGGCTGGTCGTGTAACAGCTGTGGCCGTGCGCTTCGTGGCCGACGTGAGGCTGAGAAGCATGCTAAAAACCCATGCATTCCGGCATCCGAGAAGCTCTGTGCCAAATACGAACGTGAACTTCAGAACCTCAGCAAGTGGGTCGATGAGCCGGGACGTACTGCTCTCCCGCCGCGAATCCATGACTTGATCACGTCGGCCCTCAAGGCTGTGAGGCGACAGAAGCAGTTGCCGTTTTCGTAAAAATCTTAACAGCCAACACCAATCGCACAGGCACTGCGAAGACATCCCTACTCGTGAACCTCATGAGACAGGAATCCGTGCAGTTAGCCTCTTTGCAAGAAGTGGACGTCAATGTTGAGTCTGCAGTCGGCTATTGCAAGCATTGGAAGACTCAGGGCTTCACGGCAGTGCTGGCGCCCTTGGACGCCGACAGACGCCAACACCGTGTTGCTCTGATTTCCTCGATGCCTATCAAGCCTATTGCACTAGGGGGTGTTTTTGATGACTCCAGGGTCGCTGCAGGTCTGATCGAGCTACAACGCCAAGGGCACAAAATGTCAATTTTAGTCCTTGCCGTTTATGGTTACCCTGGTAATCTCCCGAAAACTTCCCTACTTGTGGAAAGTCTTTTTGAGAAAGCCGCCACCTTCGGCGGCCCAGTGCTCGCCGTAGGGGACTGGAATGCTGTTGAGGAGGAAGGTGCCCTCGCTCGCTTCGTGACCTCAGGATGCCTGATCCCACTCGACGATGGTGATCGCAGTGACCTCAGGCACACCAATCCCGCCCGAAACAGAAGAATAGATTATGGCGTGAGCACTGCACACATCCGTGCCGACGCCGTGCTGCACTACGATCGGGCTGATATTTCGGACCATCTCTGTGTCGCTTATAGCTTGAACTTGGAGACTTGGGTGGAGTGTGCCGGCCTCCCTAGATTTAAGCCTGTTGAACAAACGGACCCCCAACTCATCATGAACCGCTTTTGCAAAGCTTGGGAACCACGAGTTTTCGAGTCCTACTTAGAAGCTGCTGACGTGGACCAGGCCCTTGTGCATCTTTATACTGTTGCCGAAACTTGTTTGCGATCGGAAAACCCGACTTGTGACAAGGCCATCAGCCGTGCACTCCTCTGGGATCCTGAGCGCAACGTGTGCCGCCCACACCACACTACGACTGAAGGTCATGCCTCCTTGACGTTGCACACCTTGCGCAAATTGGACAGTCAATTGCGACAATTGCGTTGTCAGCCTTTCGACCACAACCTGCGAATTGCGGTGCGAAGAAAATGCGGGGACCTGCGTCGCCGACTCCCTGACTGCCCTTTCTTTGACCTTAATGATCTTGACGCCACTCTCGCTAGAGTTGAAGCCTTGCGGTCGGACTTGACTGCCCAGGAAAAGCAAATACGCATCGCCAGGTGGAGGACTGAAACCAACAATGTCACTGCTGCCACTGCCTGGGTCAAGCGGTGGGCTGCGCGCCGTGTCGAGCTTGACACCCCGCCCTGCGAGTTGGCCAAAGCTCCCACTGACATCCACCCCACTTCTGTCGTCAATACTCAAAGCAGGGTGTGGATGAATAAGTGGTCTTGCGATTCCGAGCCCATAAACCAGGCAGACCTGGCCGAAATCTTGAGTGCCCTCCCCAGGCCGACTCAGGCTTCAGTGGACTTATCAATCAAGGGGCAGGAACTTTTTGACGCGGTCAAAAGAATGTCCCACAAGGCCGTCGGCCCCGACCAATGGGGTGCCGAGACCCTGCACCTGCCATCTGAGTGGTGGGAAGCCTTGGGACGACTCTGGACATTTGTGCTCTCCAGTGGGCAAGTCCCACTGCTGTGGAGACGTGCGTTGGTAATACTTGTCCCTAAAGCACATACTGAGTACCGCCCCATAGCGCTGACCTCCTTCTTTTGGCGCGCAGGTGCCCGCATCCTGTGCAGGCGTATGCAAGCGTGGATTGCATCGTGGTGCTCGCCCCAGGCTGCTGGAGGAGCCCCAGGCAAAGGCACCACTGACGCTCATGGCGTCATCTTGCAGAGCTGGCACCAGGGTGCCAAAGCCTGCATTCAACAAGACTTATCCGCGTATTTTGACAGCATCAGGCTCCCACAGCTGCTCACCATCCTTGACCACATGCGAGCCCCGCCGTGCCTGGGCAGGCTGCTGGCATCGTTCTACAGTAATGCTCAAAGGTTGTTCAATTGATAAGGTCATGAATTTTACCTGCCGTCCGTCTAAGTGCGCGATTGTCGAGCCTAAGGCCCGCCCCAAGCTGAGTGCACTAGCGGCACAGTTGGGATATCCGACCCGTCACCGTTTGGAAATCTTGGGCCTTACGGTTGAGCTTGACAGTGGAAAAACCGGCTTACTTAAGCTCAGTGTTGACACCCTCCAGGCTCGCCTTCGCGCCCTAAACATCCTGAACCCCTCTTTCGGTGTGGCAAGGGTCGTGTGTTCCAGTTTGGTTTTCGCTGCCCTGGCTTGGGCTGCAGGCATCGCAGCCCCGGAAGCGAAGGATCTCACCGCCATCCGCAAGTCGGTCCACCGAGCCCTCAAACCTCAGATCACAGGCGAAACTCCATGGGTCCTTCTAGCCGAAGTCCACGGGTGGCAGTGGGACCCCAAATGGCTTTTGCAATGGAGGGCCTTACGTGCAGTCGAGAGACAAGTGACAAGGGGTGCAGCTCAGAGTGACAACCCGGTGCAGGCTGTCCTCCCCCATGCCGTCAGCACCGCCACCGACTTGGGCTGGACACTTGAACTCAATGGTGCCGCCATCTCTCGAGTCGACGATGCCGGGCAGACACGACGTTTCTGGTTCGGGTGGCAGAACATCCAGGTTTTGCGCGACTGGCTCACCGAAGAGCACCGCAAGCGAGGCATCGCAAACTGTGGACGTGTCAAGACATCTTACCACCGTGCAGAGGTAGGCCTTGCTATGGGCCTGAATCTTGATGCACCGTGCCCGAGCATCCGCTTCGCCCTGGCTGGCCACAGACTTCTTGGACAGAGTCAGTCACTTGATGTTCGCCGAGCCTCTCTGGCTACAGGCGGTTCGGCCTGGTACCACCGTCAGCGCCTCCCTTCTATGCGTGATTCTGAGGTCAAATGCCTGTGCAATCTCTCCTGGCCCTCGCGGGCCCACGTTACGTGGGTATGCCCAAAGACAGTTGTGCACAGGCAGGGTCTACGGACCCCCACGAACAGAGTAGAAGAAAGGCTGTTTGGAGCCCCCCTGCCGGAATACCCAGCTGCCCCGGATGGCAACCAGGTCCCAGCCATGATTCAGGCTTTACGGGCCCACTTCTGCCAGGTCCTGACACATGATGCCGGCAACATTCTTGTTGCCAGTGATGGGAGCCATCATCTTGGGGTAGGTGCTTGTGCAGTGGTGACGGAGAGTTCCGAAGACACCTTCTCCGCAGGAGATGATGCCGAAGACCAATCTCCCTTTCGATACGAGATGGTCGGTTTAAATGCCCTCCTGCAGGCTCTCCCGAGGGGGCAGCGGTACAACAACTCCACCGTGACCGTCTTGGTCGATTGCCAAAGTGCTTTGGATTCAGTTCAGCGTCCCGACACCAGCAAGCTCCGGTGCCTGGCGGAGGAGTCGGCTTCTTTGCTACAGGCACTCCGTCAGGACTACAAGGCTGTCCACCTGGTGTGGGTCCCATCGCACAACAAACGACTTGATTGGCAACCGCCTCTCAGCTTGGATGATCGCCGGTGCCGTGACCTGAACGACAAGGCCGACCGGGCTGCCAACCAACGACGTGACTCGCGGGCCCAAGGCTCCTCTCGAGTGGAGTGGCATCGCCGCTTTGAGGAAGCTGAGCGATGGGAAGTTGCTGCCATCTCCGCGGCCGCTGCGTCATCTGCCCTTCTTTACGATCACCTCAAACCTTCTGATTCCCCTCCCTAGGATGGGTTTTTGTAGGGTTTTAGGCCTTTCCCTTGGTGTGCGCTGCTACGCTGCACCCAACCTGGTTATCGTAGTGTGCCTTGCCTGCTTGACCACTCCCCTTTGTGTGGTTCCCTAGTGTTGGTTTAGGCCCACCCCCTTAATGCCCGTGTGAGCTCCTGCGAGCTCCTCCTCTTCGGGTTTGCTCGGGTTTAGGCCCCATCTTTCCCCTTATGTAACTGGAGCGAACTCCGATCTGCATAAGCGCGGCCTCGCCTTGCTGCGTCAAGCTGCTGCTGCGGCTGGAGATCACGTTCCTAGGCCCTATGTGGCTCTGCATTGTCCCTGCCTTTCTCTTTTGGTTTCCTTTGGGTTTAGGCCCCTCCCTTCCCCCCTAGGGGTCCCGGGTGCACCTGGTAGAGCTCGGAACCTTGGCTGAGCGCGGATATGCTTACGTCGTGAGCAAGGCTGCTGCTGGCGGGAGTTCTGACCCCAGGACTTTTCTTACAACAAATGCCGCTTGATATGTGGGGCCGTGGCCCATCCTGGGCAGTGACTGCCCTCGAAGTGCTGGCCCCTCGACAGGGGCGGTCTTACCTTTCGTGCGCTTGAGCACCATCCGGTGCATCTCGAGACAGTGGTGATGCTCTCTGCAGCCTGCTGTGAAGAAGCTTTGCCTAGACCGTCCTACGCTGGGCTTGCTTGGCAGCGTCTGGAAGCTCGAAACACCCTCTTGTGCTACCTCGTCGAGGCTCCCCGGTGGCCTCTGCGGCTGCTGCGCTGGGACTGCTGGCGGCTGCTGCGCTGTGGCTGCTGTGGCTGCGGCGGTCTTCTGGAGACCGAGTCCTGAGTTCCTGCGGCAAGCCCCACTGAGTACGAGCGTAGCCTTGACGTGTACGTAGTCTTGTCGTTTCCTCCTGGAGTCAACTTGGTCACACATGCTAAAGTATGGTACCGAGGACTCTTCGTAGCAGCCTCTGTCATCTCATGACACCTGGCTTTGCTGTATATACTCTCTTTTGACCATCATGCTTCGCTTTGCACTTTTGCATGGGGGAATGTGGAAGTTGCAAGGCTAGTCGCAGTTACAGTCTCTTTTGCTGTACAGCCGAGCCTTTCGTTGCACAGTGACGAATGGACAACGAGACGACACGAACCAGCAGCGGCGAGGGACCTGCGCGCCTGCTCTCCATGGTAGGTGCAAGGGCTCTTGTCGTGACACCACTCTTTACGGAGAACAGGCGTTTTGGCTTGCAGTTAGCTCCAAGCGCTCCAAAACGGGCAACGGCTGGGTAGAGCCGGCTAAAACTGCTGTGCGTGGGAGGGGGCAGGCAATGGCTCCTTCCTCTGGTGGCATGGCCACCTTTTCTTCAGATATGCGAAGGCGACTTAGAGCTATGACAGCTCAACTACATAAGGACGACAACGACGGCTTGAGTCTACCCCTCAGGCCTTGGGCTCGCGAGCCCTTAGCACCATGGAGCTGGTCTGGCCAGCAAGGCGAAGCTTCCCCTCTGGAGGCAAGACACAAATTTTGGAAACAATGCTGCTTGGGAAGCAGCAACTGGGGTGCATCCGGGGCGCCAGGGGGCGCTAGAGATGCAAAAGTGGCGAGGGCCATGGGTCTTCTTGTGAGTTTCATTGTGGAGAAGCGACAGGCCTACCTCCTTGGTGCGAGGCAGGCTTTGCAGAAGATGCTCGCCATCGGCATTGGACCAAGCATGCTGTGGTCTCCTGTGGGCGAGTTTGGCATCCTGCCTTTGGAAGGTGAGCTCTGGTCAACGGCTGCCTTTTGCAGCACCGAGGCCAACAGAGCTTGTGACAGTGAAAGAAGTGATATGGCCCGGGGCAGCGGTGCTGCCAACAGGGCCGGAGAAACACTCAGTGCAAGTGCGGCTGCAGTGGGCGGCGGCGAGATTATCAGTGCTTGTGATTTCTCGGCTGCGGGCTGTGGCGAGGAAAATGGAGACAGCGATCTTGTTGCTGTGAGCAATCATTTCGACAGTGATGCTTTCACTTGTGGACATGGTGAGACAGACTGCCCTGGCATTTGTGCTGCTGTGAGCGGCGATCGGCAAGCCACGGCATGTATCGCTGCTGGTCCCTTTCTTGATGGCCACATTTGCTGGGAAGAGGTGCACGATGAAGGCAGCCACGGCATTGCTTTCAGCATCTACGACTCCACCATCGACGTTCCTGCTTTTAGGTCTAGGGGGAACCGGACCCAAGAACCGAGAAGAACAATAAAAGATCCGCGTGAGGACAAAGAGTGTTGTAGAGTAGGTAAGGTGTCTGTGTCACGTCGACCAGATGCCGGGGACCGGACCCTAGAACCGAGAAGAAACAATCAAGATCCGCTCGAGGACAAAAAGGGTACACATGCTAGCTCCACCGGCCCGCCCATGGGCCCCCCGGGGCCTTCAGCCTCGCAGTGCGGAAGCCATGGCAACAGTGTTGGCTTTCAGGCTCCTCCCGCTTGCGCGGCGGCGGCTGCTGGCGGCCAGTTGAGCGAGCACTTCCACCCGAAGGGCAAGTCCACCGACACGTTTCTCGAGGACCTGGAGGGCACGATCACTGGCGACGGCGACGCGAGAGGACAGCCGTCCCAAGACGACAGCCGCGGGCGACGACTTGATGTTGGCAGCTCCGGTGCCACCTGCATGTGCATCCCTGGGACCCCCCTAAGGTTTAGTCCTGTTGGGTTCCCCGGTACTGCGACGAAGCTGCATCGCAAGAGACTGCTGCCAACATTGCGGGCTTACACCAAGCCTCGCAAGCGCTTCTGCTGCGGTGTGACAGGCACTCTGCAAATCATGGCAGGGCATCCAGGACAGGGTTCATGTGATCATGTGCGGCAGGTTCCCTTGTGCACAACATGTGTTGCTTCTTCTGAACCCTTGCTTGATCCGACTTCCCAATGTTGGTGCTGTGGCGCAACCGGCCGGCCTTATCCGAGGTGTGGTCGGGAACCCTCGAAAGAGAGCGAGAAATCCCACCAAGGACAGGTCAGGACCTCTGCTGCCCGCACGGATTTGCATGATGCCTCTTTTCTTGAAAGTGCCGAAGCTAGCCTGAGGTGCGGTCAAGATTGGTCGAAAGATCCTAGCATATCCCACCGAAGGATCGCTGAAGCAGATTGTGCCATCTTGCATGAATCCCAATCCGACAATACCCAGTCTTCTCCTGCTCTGGCTCCCTCTGCTGCTGCAGGTCGAACGAGTGTGCAAGAGCCCGTGACATCCTCACGAGCGCCCTGCCGGTCTTCACTTCGAGGCTGGCTTCAGTGTTGCACCGCTTTCCTCGATCGCGGTAAGGCTGCTTTCGGTTGCTGTAGCTCTGAGTTTCCCTTTGTGGCTTGTGACCCCAGCCGGGGCAACGGTCCGGATGGTAACATTGAAGCGCGACCCGGCGAGGTCAACCACCCAGGGCCGAGGGTCGACTGCAAGCGGCAGCTCCCAGCACTGAGGGCGTACACTAAGCCTCGAAAACGCTGCTGCCGAAGCGCTGCAGGTGTTTCGATCAGCGCCCGGTGCCGTGACTGCAAGCGGCCGCTCCCAGCACCGTGTGCTTATGTGAAGCCCCGCAAACGCTTCTGCAACCGTGGCGATGGCACCCTGCAGGCGAGGGCTGGACATCAGCAACAGCTGCATTCTAATCACGTGCCGCCGGTTCCCCTGGTTCCCTTTGGGTGTAATCCCTTCTGGCCCCAGCCGAACTTTGAGCGCAACACATGCATGATATCCTCAGCCTCCTTGCTTGATCCGACTTTCAAGTGTTGGTGCTGTGGCGCAACCGGCCAGCCTTGCCTGAGGTGTGGTCGTGACTCCTCGAAAGAGGGCGAGAAATCCTGCCAAGGGCGGGTTAGGACCACTGCTGCCCGCACGGATCCACAGAATGATCTCCTTCTCGAAAGTGCTGAAGCCAGCCCGAGGTGTGGTCAAGTTTGGTTGAAAGACCCTAGCATATCCCACCGAGGGTCAGCTACAACCACTGGTGCAGCCCTGCATGCTTCCCACTCCGGCAACACCCTGCTTTCCCCTGCCTTGGTCCTCGATGCTACTGCAGGTCAAGAGCGCTCGCAAGAGCCCGGCATATCCTCAGATGCATCCTGCCGAACTTCGTCCCGAGGCTGGCTCCTGCTGTGCCCCTCGTTTCTTGATTGCGGCAAGGTCTTCGCAGGTTGGTGCAACATTAGGTTTTCTTTTGGGATTTGCACCCCCAGCCGGGATCAGTGCCATGACGACAAAACTGGAGAGAGAATCGGGGAAGCCAGACACCCGGGCCCGAGGTTCAGTCCCACAGGTGACTGCATTCAGAGCGCTCCCAGCCGGGAGTGGTGTCATGACGACAAGGTTGGTGCCCGAATTGGAGAGGCCAGCCACCCGGGTCCGGGTTTCGACTTGGGGGGTGGTTTCGCTGATGCACTCAAGCAACAAATCATGCAACTAGTGCAGGAGGCAGTGCAAAAGATCCTTGCTGATCTTAATCTGGGCTCCCTCCTGGGGGGTCAAGTGTCAGTGCCACTGGCAAACAGTCCTTTTGCTCCCTTGCTTCCGAATGCTGCAGGGACTGGCGACGGTGTTCCGCCCAGATCCCGCAGAAAGCGCAAAAATAAGGGGCAACAGCCCCTAGCAGAGCAGCCAGAGCCCAAAGGCAAGGCCAAAGGCAAAGGCAAGCACAAAGGCGAAGGCGATAAGCCCCTGCACCCTCCTAAGCCCTCGACCGAGGCCCCTGCAAACCCCTCTCGAGGTAAAGGCATAGGCATCACACCGGAGGATGCCAAGGCTGGCTGGATCACTGTCGGTCCAAGAGCACGACCGAAACCCAATGACGAATTCTGCTTAAGAGCACAAGATTGGAATCAGCCCCTCCTTGATCCCACAAAGTTCGCTGAAAAGCTTGAGGCGATCCCACAGGGTGAGAAACTGACAGGCGTGATACTGTGCAACTCTGAGCAGGCTCAGCTTATCAAGGCCATGGCAGCTGGATGTACCAAGGCTTATTCCGTCACTCTGGTGTGCCTCGATCCTGCGGGAACAGCCCGGGTCCCAGGCCTCGTGAAGGATCAGCTGCAATTCCGCAAAGCCACCACGGGCTTCCTTCGTTCTGATCCGACAGATGCTGTCCCGGCACCTAAGGGTGCCAAGCCCACTTTTGCCGTTGTTCGCAAGCCCTCTGTGGTCCTACATGCGAGGATCCCGAAAAGCTTTGCCACCGAAAAGCTTTGGGCTGCTGTTGCCAAGACACCCTCCCGTGTCATGATGCAGTGGATGGCAGACCACCATGTCAATGTGCTGGACGCCTGGGGCTGGAAGGAAGAACGCCTCGCTAAGGACCTCCAGCTGTATGGCCTTCTCAGGGTCAGCGAAAGTGACTTGAAGCCGGTGCTTGCGCTCTCTGGCATGGACGGCATCTTCCTTGAATGCGCTAAGAATAAAGAAGCACCGAAGCTTCCCACCAAAATCACTTGGGTTGAACCTACCAAGGGCGAGGCTCCGGGTGAATACCTTGCTCGCATGCGGCGTTCGGCTGGGGACCTGGGTCTCGCACATCGTGGAGGCAAACTCGGCCAAATTGCACCACTTGCCGACGGCGAGCCCATTGCGAAAATCTGGTCGGTGCCGTGGGTCCCAGCCGATTGGACTGTCGAGCAGGTCACCGACCTGCTAAAAGCCTCTTTCACAGAAATCGCCATGCTCAGGCAATTGCGCAAGAAAGCTTCCAAGGTGTTCTACTTTCGTGCTGCAGCCAAGGAGCCAGACCGGGATCTCATTCCCCTCCCGGCCAAGGATGGCGACACTGAGCTGACTTTGTGGGCCGCGGTTGCACCTCCGCGCACCCCGGTGCGACAGCAGAGACCTTTGAAAGCTTCGTCGGTTCTGCCTTTGGCCCCTCGCGCCTCCATCTTTGACCCCCAGCCTGTGTCGGTGCCCAGTGCCCCTGCTGAGAACCCAGATGGCCAGGACGAACCAAAGGAGGTCAGTGCCCCGAAGCGCTCCAAGACCATGGCCCGACAGGTGCCACAGGGAACCAAGCTGCATCCGCAGCCGCGTGATGGGGCTTGCATTTTCCACACGGTTTCAGCTGGTCTGACATGGCTGCACCGAGAGGGCAAGAAGCGCATCCCCATTGCACGAGAGTTGCGCGCAACCACCATCGAACACTTGAAGAAAAATCAAGACAGGTATGAGCCATACTGGGACCAGATGGGCCCGGATGGCAACAAACTTAAGACGTGGTCCGACTACCTTGAAAAGCTGGCTTCTGAGTCGGCCTACGGGTCCGACATAGAAATTAGGGCCCTTGCAAAAATTTGGGATATTAGGATCATAGTAGTGCCCGAAGCCCCCGAGCTCTACCCCGAAGCGTACAACCCACAAGCTGCCATGGGCACAATAGCAGTATGGCTCAGCCACAGACATGTCGACTTGCTCTTGCCAGAAAATGGCACATACCCCAAAGAGGTCTTAAATGTCAAATCAGGACCAGCTGTCGCCTTTCGGGCCGGGGGGGACTCGAACAGTGATGCTGCCAGCACCTTGAAGCGACCACCCACGGTATGGACCCAATCCTCTAGGCGTGGTAGGGCCGCTCTTTCGCAAGCTTCCCAGCCCGCCACCCTTCGGCCTCCCACCACGGTGTGGACCGACATGCCTAAGAGTAAGGCCTCTCGGGTTTCTAAGGTTCGCCAGGGTTCCAAGGTGCAAGGTTTCGCCCGGGCCCTCGAGGTCCAAGGTCACCCACATGTTGCAGGCAGTGCAGAGGCTGTTGCCCCAGGCCAGGTGCAGGATGCCGTCAGCGAGACTGAGAGCCAGGACCTGCAGGGTTGCGAGGCTCAGACTGATAAAGCGGTGGTGTGCACTGCCAAGTGGAGAGCCTGCCCGTACCGACCTCTCCCGAAAGCTCCCTCCGACCTTACTTTCAAGTGTGATTTGTGCCCGTTCCGCCGCATATGCAAAAGTGCGACGCAGTACTACAACATCCGGCATAAACACAACAGGAAGGCCCACGACGGTGCAAACCTCCCAGGATTGATCCTTCAACCCCGCATGCAGCGGATGCCAAAAAGACTGTCCTCAGGAGATTGGCGTTGCCCCCTCTGCAAAGAAGGCCTGCGTAAAGAGGTGATGGCTCAGGTCTCCTCATCTGTGTTGTGTGAGATTCGCTTCCGACACTGGACGACCAAGCACAAGGATGAGGTCACCCGCCAGCAGTGGACCACCCTCCTCAAGCAGCAAAATCCCCAGACAGGTCCCAAGGACAGCGCTGGACACATTCAGGCCATGCGCTTGAGAACCCTCAATAAGCGCGTAATTGCTGAAGTCAGGGCCCCCAGTTTCCCCAGCCTCACCATGTTTGCTTGGCCCCGCTGCAAGAAAAAGGGCAAATCTGAGCGATTGACTGTGGAGCACGGCTGGTCGTGCAACAGCTGTGGCCGTGCGCTTCGTGGCCGACGCGAGGCCAAGAAGCATGCCCAAGGCCCATGCATTCCGGCATCCGAGGCGCTGTGTGCCAAATACGAGCGTGAACTGAAGAACCTGAACAAATGGGTCGATGAGCCGGGGCGTGCTGGCCTCCCGCAGCACATCCATGAGCTGATCACGTCGGCCCTAAAGGCTGTGAGGCGGCAAAAACAGTTGCAGGGTTCGTAAAGGTCTTGACTGCCAACACCAATCGTACCGGCACTGCAAAGACGCCTTTGCTCGTGAGCCTCATGAGACAGGAATCCGTGCAATTAGCATCTTTGCAAGAAGTGGATGTCAACGTTGAGTCTGCAGTGGGCTTTTGCAAACACTGGAAGACTCAGGGATTCACTGCAGTACTGGCGCCTTTGGACGCCGAAAGACGCCAACACCGAGTTGCTCTGATCTCTTCGCTGCCTATCAAGCCTATTGCATTAGGGGGGGTTTTTGACAGCTCCAGGGTTGCTGCAGGTTTGATCGAGCTACAACGTCAAGGGAACAAAATGTCAATTTTAGTCCTTGCCGTTTATGGTTACCCTGGGAATCTCCCGAAAACTTCCCTACTTGTTGAAAGTCTTTTTGAAAAAGCGGCCACCTTCGGAGGCCCTGCGCTGGCCGTAGGAGACTGGAATGCCGTAGAGGAGGAGGGTGTTCTCGCTCGCCTCGTGACCTCAGGACACCTGATCCCGCTTGATGATGGCGATCGCAGCGACCTTAGGAACACCAATCCCGCCCGCACCAGAAGAATCGATTATGGAGTGAGCACCGCGCACATCCGTGCCGACGCCGTGCTACACTACGATCGAGATGACATCTCGGACCATCTGTGCGTCGCTTACAGTTTGGACCTGGAGACCTGGCAACAGTGTGCCGGCATCCCTAGATTTCGGCCTGTGGAACAAACGGACCCCCAAATCATCATGAACCGGTTTCGCGAAACCTGGGAACCACGAGCTTTTGAGTCCTGTTTGGAAGCTGCTGATGTTGACCAGGCCCTTGTGCACCTTTATAGAGTGGCCGAAACTTGCTTGCATTCCGGAGATTCGAGCTGTGCCGAGGCCGTCAGCCGTGCGATGCTCTGGGATCCTGTGC
The DNA here is from genome assembly GCA_905221615.1 of Symbiodinium sp. CCMP2592. NCBI lineage: Eukaryota > Dinophyceae > Suessiales > Symbiodiniaceae > Symbiodinium > Symbiodinium sp. CCMP2592. Next base: position 68,757 of record CAJNDT010001123.1, read on the forward strand.
GCAACGTATGCCGCCCACACCACACCACAACAGAAGGTCATGCCTCCTTGACGTTGCACACCCTGCGCAAATTGGACAGTCAACTGCGACAGCTGCATTGCCAGCCTTTCGACCAAAATCTAAGGACTGCGGTACGAAAAAAATGCGGGGACCTGCGTCGCCGACTCCCCGAATGCCCTTTCTTTGACCTTAACGACCTTGATAGCACCCTCACTAAAGTCGAAGCTTTGCGGTCTGACCTGACTGCCCAGGAAAAGCAGATCCGCATCGCCAGGTGGAGGACTGAAACAAACAATGTCACTGCTGCCACTGCCTGGGTCAAGCGTTGGGCTGCGCGCCGTGTCGAGCTCGACACCCCGCCCTGTGAGTTGGCCAAAGCTCCCGCTGACATCCACCCCACTTCTGTCGTCAGTACTCAGAGCGGTGTGTGGATGAATAAGTGGTCTGGCGATTCTGAGCCTGTCAACCAGGATGATTTGGCAGACATCTTGAGCGCCCTCCCCAGGCCGACTCAGGCTTCAGTTGAGCTCTCAATCAGCGGGCGGGACCTGTTTGACGCGGTCAAAAGAATGTCCCACAAGGCCGTCGGCCCCGACCAATGGGGCCCCGAAACCTTGCACATGCCATCCGAGTGGTGGGACTCCTTGGGACGACTCTGGACACTTGTGCTCTCCAGTGGGCACGTCCCACTTTTGTGGCGACGCGCCGTAGTCATACTTCTCCCTAAAACGCATACCGAGTATCGCCCCAGCGCGCTGACCTCGTTCCTTTGGCGAGCGGGCGCCCGCATCCTGTGCAGGCGTATGCAAGCGTGGATTGCATCGTGGTGCTCGCCCCAGGCTGCTGGAGGAGCCCCAGGCAAAGGCACCAATGACGCACATGGCGTCATCTTGCAGAGCTGGCATCAGGGTGCCAAAGCCTACATACAGCAGGATTTATCCGCGTATTTCGATAGCATCAGGCTTCCCCAATTGTTGACCATCCTTGATCACATGCGGGCCCCGCCATGCCTGGGCAGGCTGCTGGCATCTTTCTACAGCGACTCCCAGAGATTGTTTAAAGTCTCTAAGGTCACCAATGAAAGGTGGAGGACGTCATCCAAAGGTCTTCTGCAGGGGTGCCCTCTTTCTCCCCTGTGCGCCCTTCTGATCGGCAACGTTTGGCATGCATACGTCACCCGTGGCGGTCTTACTAAGGCGCTTATCTTTGTGGATGATAGGCTCCTATGGGCGCCGCCAGGTGCCAGAGACGTGGAGGCGGCCCTCGCGGATGGGGTGACGAAAAGTAATTTCTTTGATAAGGTCATGAATTTTACTTGCCGTCCCTCAAAGTGCGCGATTGTCGAGCCTAAGGCCCGCCCCCGGCTGCGAGCCCTAGCGGCACAGTTAGGATACCCGACCCGTCACCGCTTAGAAATCCTAGGCCTCACCGTTGAGCTTGACAGTGGGAAAACTGGCTTACTTAAGCTACGTGTTGAGACCCTTCAGGCTCGCCTTCGCGCCCTAAACATCCTGAGCCCTTCCTTCCACGTTGCAAGGGTCGTGTGTTCCAGTTTGGTCTTTGCTGCTCTGGCATGGGCTGCCGGTGTCGCAGCCCCGGAGGCGAAAGATCTCACTGCCATCCGGAAGTCCATCCACCGAGCCCTTAAACCTCAGATCACAGGCGAGACTCCGTGGGTCCTCCTTGCTGAAGTCCACGGGTGGCAGTGGGACCCCCAGTGGCTCTTGCAATGGCGGGCTTTGAGTGCTGTGGGGAGACACGTGACAGGAGGTTCAGCACACAGTGGAAACCTTGTGCAAGCTGTCCTTCCCCATGCCATCAGCACCATAGCTGATCTAGGCTGGCAGCTTGAGATGCATGGCGCCGCCGTCTCCAGAGTGGATGATGCCGGGCAGACACGCCGTTTTTGTTTTGGCTGGCAGAACATCCATGTTTTGCGTGACTGGCTCACCGAAGAACACCGCAAGCGTGGCATCGCAAGTTGTGGGCGTGTCAAAACTTCTTACCACCGAGACGAGGCAGGCCTCGCTACTGGCCTCAATCTTGATGCACCGAACCCGAGCATCCGCTTTGCACTGGCTGGCCATAGGCTCCTCGGGAAAAGTCAGTCCGTGGAAGTTCGTCGTGCTTCTCTGGCTACAGGCGGCTCGGGCTGGCACCACCGTCAGCGTATTCCCTCTTTGCGTGACTCTGCAGTCAAATGCTTGTGCAATCTTTCCTTGCCCTCGCGTGCCCACGTTACTTGGGCATGCCCAAAGACAGTTCTGCACAGGCAAGGCCTCCAAACCCCTACGAACAGAGTCGAAGAAAGGCTTTTTGGAGCCCCGCTGCCGGAATATCCGGCTGCCCCTGGTGGCAACCAGGTCCCGGCCATGATACAGGCTTTGCGGACCCACTTTTGCCAGGTCCTGACACCAGATGCTGATAACCTTCTCGTTGCCAGTGATGGAAGCCATCACCTTGGTGTGGGTGCTTGTGCAGTGGTGACGGAGAGTTCAGGAGACACTTTTTCCGCAGGGGATGATGCGGAAGACCAATCTCCCTTTCGCTACGAGATGATCGGTTTGAATGCCCTCCTGCAGGCTCTTCCCCTTGGAAAGCGGTACAACAACTCCACGGTGACAATCCTGGTCGACTGCCAAAGTGCCTTGGACTCGGTCCAGAGCCCCGCCACCAGCAAGCATCGGTGCCTGGCGGAGGAGTCGGTTTCTCTTTTGCGGGCACTCCGTCGGGACTACAAAGCAGTACACCTGGTGTGGGTCCCTTCGCACAACAAGCGACTCGACTGGCAACCACCTCTTGATCTTGATGATCGCCGGTGCCGTGATTTGAACGACAAGGCAGACCGGGCAGCCAACCAAAGACGTGACTCACGAGCTCATGGCTCCTCTCGAGTGGCGTGGCATCGTCGCTTTGAAGAAGCTGAGCGATGGGAAGTTGCTGCCATCTCGGCGGCAGCCGCGTCCTCTGCCCTTCTGTACGATCACCTTCAACGATCGGCTTCCCCTCCCTAGGACGGTTTTCTTTCGGGTTTTAGGCCTTTTCCCTCGGTGTGCGCTGCAAAGCTGCACCCACCACGTCGCCGTCTTGTGCCAAACCGCCTTGCCACCCCCCGCGTGAGGTTCTCTAGTGTTGGTTTAGGCCCACCCCTTAAAGACCGTGTGCGCTCATGCAAGCCCCACCCCTTAGGGTTTGCTTGGGTTTAGGCCTCACCTTTTCCTTAGTTGTGCAGTTGGCGTGACCCCGACTCTGCACGAGCATGCTTGCCCACTCCCCCCTATGTGTGGTTTCCCTAGTGTTGGTTTTAGGCCCACCCACCTGACTGTCTCGACGAGCTCCTGCAAGCCCTCACCCTTGAGTCCTCGTGCTGAGCCTACCGAGCGTCGTGAGTGCTGTGCCTTGCCCTACCACCTCCCCCTGTGGTCACTTGTGTTGGCTTAAGCCCCTCTTAATGCCTGAGCGAGCTCCCGATGGATTCTCGTTCCCAGATGCTTGGAGCTGGGCTCAGCCGCTTTCCATGCCACTCCTAGTATGTGGGTCTTGTGTTGGGGTTAGGCCTCACCCAGGTTTTCGTAAGAGCTTGCTCTGAGATGCCCTCAGCAGTACTGCCCTTTAACTGTGTTGGCCTCCCTCCTTGACCGTACTTTCACGTTCCTAGTAGGCTAATCGGTGGTTTCCCCCTTCTTGCGCTTGTGCACCGCCCGGTGCCTCTCAAGGGACTGTGGCGAGGCCCCTGCAGCCTGCTTTCTTTCTTCGTGCTAAAGCAACAGGGAGCGTAGACCCCAGGTCTGCGCTAAAACTTGACGCAACCTGCTTGGACCTGTTCCTCCAAGCAGGGCTTTCTTGGCGGCTTCGGGCTTCGAAGCACCTTCCTGCACTACCTCGTCGAGACCTCACGGTGGCTGCTGTGGCTGAGGCGCTGTGGCTGCTGCGCTGGGGCCGCTGCGACTGCTGCTGTCTCCTGGAGCTGAGTTCCTACAGCAAGTCCCACTGAGAACGAGAGTAGTTTCGGGACCGTAGTCTCGTAGCTTCTGACTAGAGTCAACTTGGCTACACATGCTAAAGTATGGTGCCGAGGACTCTTCGTCGTAGCAGCCTCTGTCTTCCTGAGACACCTGGCTCTTGTAGTATCCCTGCTAACGCTTTTGCTTCGCTTTGCTGTTTCGCATGGGGGAATGTGAAAGTAGCAAGGCCAGTAGCAGCTCTCGCTTCTTGTACAGCCGAGCCTTTCGTTGCACAGTGACGAATGGACAACGAGACGACATGAACCTGCAGCGGCGAGGGACCTGAGCGCCTGCTCTCCACGGTAGGTGCAAGGGCTCTTGTCGCACGACACAACTCAATACGGAGAACAGGCGTTTTGGCTTGCAGTTAGCTCCAAGCGCTCCAAAACGGGCAACGGCTGGGTAGAGCCGGCTAAAACTGCTGTGCGTGGGAGGGGGCAGGCAATGGCTCCTTCCTCTGGTGGCATGGCCACCTTTTCTTCAGATATGCGAAGGCGACTTAGAGCTATGACAGCTCAACTACATAAGGACGACAACGACGGCTTGAGTCTACCCCTCAGGCCTTGGGCTCGCGAGCCCTTAGCACCATGGAGCTGGTCTGGCCAGCAAGGCGAAGCTTCCCCTCTGGAGGCAAGACACAAATTTTGGAAACAATGCTGCTTGGGAAGCAGCAACTGGGGTGCATCCGGGGCGCCAGGGGGCGCTAGAGATGCAAAAGTGGCGAGGGCCATGGGTCTTCTTGTGAATTTCATTGTGGAGAAGCGACAGGCCTACCTCCTTGGTGCGAGGCAGGCTTGGCAAAAGATGCTCGCCATCGGCATTGGACCAAGCATGCTGTGGTCTCCTGTGGGCGAGTTTGGCATCCTGCCTTTGGAAGGTGAGCTCTGGCCAACGGCTGCCTTTTGCAGCACCGAGGCCAACAGAGCTTGTGACAGTGAAAGAAGTGATATGGCCCGGGGCAGCGATGCTGCCAACAGGGCCGGCGAAACAATCAGTGCAAGTGCTGCTGCAGTGGGCGGCGGCGAGATTATCAGTGCTTGTGATTTCTCGGCTGCGGGCTGTGGCGAGGAAAATGGAGACAGCGATCTTGTTGCTGTGGCAATCATTTCGACAGTGATGCTTTCACTTGTGGACATGGTGAGACAGATTGCCCTGGCTTTTGTGCTGCTGCGAGCGGCGATCGGCAAGCCACGGCATGTATCGCTGCTGGTCCCTCTCTTGATGGCCACATTTGCTGGGAAGAGGTGCACGATGAAGGCAGCCACGGCATTGCTTTCAGCATCTACGACTCCACCATCGACGTTCCTGCTTTTAGGTCTAGGGGGAACCGGACCCAAGAACCGAGAAGAACAACAAAAGATCCGCGTGAGGACAAAGAGTGTTGTAGGGTAGGTAAGGTGTCTGTGTCACGTCGACCAGATGCCGGGGACCGGACCCTAGAACCGAGAAGAAACAATCAAGATCCGCTCGAGGACAAAAAGGGTGAACATGCTAGCTCCACCGGCCCGCCCATGGGCCCCCCGGGGCCTTCAGCCTCGCAGTGCGGAAGCCATGGCAACAGTGTTGGCTTTCAGGCTCCTCCCGCTTGCGCGGCGGCGGCTGCTGGCGGCCAGTTGAGCGAGCACTTCCACCCGAAGGGCAAGTCCACCGACACGTTTCTCGAGGACCTGGAGGGCACGATCACTGGCGACGGCGACGCGAGAGGACAGCCGTCCCAAGACGACAGCCGCTGGCGACGACTTGATGTTGGCTCCGGTGCCACCTGCATGTGCATCCCTGGGACCCCCCTAAGGTTTAGTCCTGCTGGGTTCCCCGGTACTGCGACGAAGCTGCATCGCAAGAGACTGCTGCCAACATTGCGGGCTTACACCAAGCCTCGCAAGCGCTTCTGCTGCAGTGTGACAGGCACTCTGCAAATCATGCCAGGGCATCCAGGACAGGGTTCATGTGATCATGTGCGGCAGGTTCCCTTGTGCACAACATGTGTTGCTTCTTCTGAACCCTTGCTTGATCCGACTTCCCAATGTTGGTGCTGTGGCGCAACCGGCCGGCCTTATCCGAGGTGTGGTCGGGCACCCTCGAAAGAGAGCGAGAAATCCCACCAAGGACAGGTCAGGACCTCTGCTGCCCGCACGGATTTGCATGATGCCTCTTTTCTTGAAAGTGCCGAAGCTAGCCTGAGGTGCGGTCAAGATTGGTCGAAAGATCCTAGCATATCCCACCGAAGGATCGCTGAAGCAGATTGTGCCATCTCGCATGAATCCCAATCCGACAATACCCAGTCTTCTCCTGCTCTGGCTCCCTCTGCTGCTGCAGGTCGCAAAAATGGTCGAAAACCTGCAACATCCTTGCAAGCGCCCCGCCGATCCTCGTCTGGAGGCTGGCTCCTGCGGTGCACCACTTTTCGTGATTGTGGTCAGGCTGTGTTAGGCTGTTGCAACTGTGAGCTCCCTTTTACATTTTGGAGCCCCAGCCGGGGCAACCAGCACGAGGGCAACGCAGGAGAGAGAATCATTGAAGCAAGCCACCCAGGGCCGAGTTTCGATTGCAAGCGGCAGCTCCCAGCACTGAAAGCGTACACGAAGCCTCGGAAACGCTGCTGCCGAAGGGCTACAGGTTTTTCGGTCAGTACCCAGTGCCGTGACTGCAAGCGGCCTTTCCCAGCGCAGTGTGCTTATGTGAAACCCCGTAAACGCTTTTGCCACAGCGTCGCTGGTACCCTGCAGTCGAGGACTGGACACCAACAACAGAGCTTGTCTAATCAGGTGCCGCCGGTTCCCCTGGTCCCCTTAGGGTGTAGTCCCTCTTGGTCCCAGGCGAGCTTTGAGCGCAACGCATGTGTTACATCTTCAGCCCTTTTGCTTGATCAGACACACAAGTGTTGGTGCTGTGGCGCAACTGGCCAGCCTGGTCTGAGGTGTGGTCGAGTCTCCTCGAAAGAGGGCGAGAAATCCTGCCAAGGACGGGTTAGGACCTCTGCTGCCTGCACGGACCCACAGAACGCTCCTTTTCTTGAGAATGCAGTGGCCAGCCCAGGGTGTGGTCAAGATTGGTTGAAAGACCCTAGCATATCCCGCCGAGGGTTGGCCACAACGGCTTGTGCAGCCTTGCATGCACATCACCCCGGCAATACCCAGATTCCTTCTGTTCTGGCCAACGATGCTGCTGCAGGTCAAGAGCGTTCGTCAGAGCCCGGAACATCCTCAGCAGCACCCTGCCGATACTTGTCGCGAGGCTGGCTCTTGCACTGCCCCACGCTTCTTAATTGCGGTCGGACTGTTGCCAACTGGTGCGCCTTTGGATTCAACTTTACAGCCTACACACCCAGCCGGGGTAAGTGTCACGATGACAAAATTGGGGAGCGTATCGGAGAAGCCAGCCATCCCGGCCCGAGCTGCAACCCTACTTGTGGTCACAGTCTGCGCACTCCCAGCCTGGAGCAGTGCCATAACGACAAGGTTGGCGCCCGAATTGGAGAGGCCAGCAACCCAGGACCTGGTTTCGACTTAGGTGGTGGCTTTGCCGATGCACTCAAGCAGCAAATCATGCAGCTTGTACAGGAGGCGGTGCAAAAGATCCTAGCTGATCTTAACTTGGGCTCTCTGTTGGGAGGGCACACTCAGGCGCCGATTGCAAACAGCCCTTTTGCTCCTCTGCTTCCGAATGCTGCTGTGGCCGGTGACAGTACCTTGCCCAAACCTCGTAGGAAGCGCAAAAAGAAGGGGCAACAGCCCCCAGCAGAGCAGCCGGAACCCCAAGGGAAGGCCAAAGGTAAAAGCAAGCACAGAGGCGGAGGTGAACAGGCCCAGACTCCCCCTAAGCCATCTCTTGAGGCCCCTGCGACTCATTCCCGAGGCAAGGGCATCGGCATCACACCGGAGGATGCAAAGGCTGGCTGGGTCACTGTTGGCCCAAGAGCACGACCGAAACCCAATGAAGAATTCTGCTTAAGAGCACAAGATTGGAATCAGCCCCTCCTTGATCCCACAAAGTTCGCTGAAAAGCTTGAGGCGATCCCACAGGGTGAGAAACTGACAGGCGTGATCTTATGCAACTCTGAGCAGGCTCAGCTTATCAAGGCCATGGCAGCTGGATGTACCAAGGCTTATTCCGTCACTCTGGTGTGCCTCGATCCTGCGGGAACCGCCCGGGTCCCAGGCCTTGTGAAGGATCAGCTGCAATTCCGCAAAGCCACCACGGGCTTCCTTCGTTCTGATCCGACAGATGCGGTCCCGGCACCTAAGGGTGCCAAGCCCACTTTTGCCGTTGTTCGCAAGCCCTCGGTGGTCCTGCATGCGAGGATCCCGAAAAGCTTTGCCACCGAAAAGCTTTGGGCTGCTGTTGCCAAGACACCCTCCCGTGTCATGATGCAGTGGATGGCAGACCACCATGTCAATGTGCTGGACGCCTGGGGCTGGAAGGAAGAACGCCTCGCTAAGGACCTCCAGCTGTATGGCCTTCTCAGGGTCAGCGAAAGTGACTTGAAGCCGGTGCTTGCGCTTTCTGGCATGGACGGCATCTTTCTTGAATGCGCCAAGAATAAAGAAGCACCGAAGCTTCCCACCAAAATCACTTGGGTTGAACCTAGCAAGGGCGAGGCTCCGGGTGAATACCTTGCTCGCATGCGGCGTTCGGCTGGGGACCTGGGTCTCGCACATCGTGGAGGCAAACTCGGCCAAATTGCACCACTTGCCGACGGCGAGCCCATTGCGAAAATCTGGTCGGTGCCGTGGGTCCCAGCCGATTGGACTGTCGAGCAGGTCACCGACCTGCTAAAAGCCTCTTTCACAGAAATCGCCATGCTCAGGCAATTGCGCAAGAAGGCTTCCAAGGTGTTCTACTTTCGTGCTGCAGCCAAGGAGCCAGACCGGGATCTCATTCCCCTCCCGGCCAAGGATGGCGACACTGAGTTGACTTTGTGGGCCGCGGTTGCACCTCCGCGCACCCCGGTGCGACAGCAGAGACCTTTGAAAGCTTCGTCGGTTCTGCCTTTGGCCCCTCGCGCCTCCATCTTTGACCCCCAGCCTGTGTCGGTGCCCAGTGCCCCTGCTGAGAACCCAGATGGCCAGGACGAACCAAAGGAGGTCAGTGCCCCGAAGCGCTCCAAGACCATGGCCCGACAGGTGCCACAGGGAACCAAGCTGCACCCGCAGCCGCGTGATGGGGCTTGCATTTTCCACACGGTTTCAGCTGGTCTGACATGGCTGCACCGAGAGGGCAAGAAGCGCATCCCCATTGCGCGAGAGTTGCGCGCAACCACCATCGAACACTTGAAGAAAAATCAAGACAGGTATGAGCCATACTGGGACCAGATGGGCCCGGATGGCAACAAACTTAAGACGTGGTCCGACTACCTTGAAAAGCTGGCTTCTGAGTCGGCCTACGGGTCCGACATAGAAATTAGGGCCCTTGCAAAAATTTGGGATATTAGGATCATTGTAGTGCCCGAAGCCCCCGAGCTCTACCCCGAAGCGTACAATCCGCAAGCTGCCATGGGCACAATAGCAGTATGGCTCAGCCACAGACATGTCGACTTGCTCTTGCCAGAAAATGGCACATACCCCAAAGAGGTCTTAAATGTCAAATCAGGACCAGCTGTCGCCTTTCGGGCCGGGGGGGACTCGACCAGTGACGTTGCCAGCACCCTGAAGCGACCACCCACGGTATGGACCCAATCCTCTAGGCGTGGTAGGGCCGCTCTTTCGCAAGCCTCCCAGCCCGCCACCCTTCGGCCTCCCACCACGGTGTGGACTGACATGCCTAAGAGTAAGGCCTCTCGGATCTCTAAGGTTCGCCAGGGTTCCAAGGTGCAAGGTTTCGCCCGGGCCCTCGAGGTCCAAGGTCACCCACATGCTGCAGGCAGTGCAGAGGCTGTTGCCCCAGGCCAGGTGCAGGATGCCGTCAGCGAGACTGAGAGCCAGGACCTGCAGGGTTGCGAGGCTCAGACTGATAAAGCGGTGGTGTGCACTGCCAAGTGGAGAGCCTGCCCGTACCGACCTCTCCCGAAAGCTCCCTCAGACCTTACGTTCAAGTGTGATTTGTGCCCTTTCCGCCGCATATGCAAAAGTGCGACGCAATACTACAGCATCCGGCATAAACACAACAGGAAGGCCCACGACGGTGCAAACCTCCCAGGATTGATCCTTCAACCCCGCATGCAGCGGATGCCAAAAAGACTGTCCTCAGGAGATTGGCGTTGTCCCCTCTGCAAAGAAGGCCTGCGTAAAGAGGTGATGGCTCAGGTCTCCTCATCTGTGTTGTGTGAGATTCGCTTCCGACACTGGACGACCAAGCACAAGGATGAGGTCACCCGCCAGCAGTGGACCACCCTCCTCAAGCAGCAAAATCCCCAGACAGGTCCCAAGGACAGCGCTGGACACAGTCAGGCCATGCGCTTGAGAACCCTCAATAAGCGCGTAATTGCTGAAGTCAGGGCCCCCAGTTTCCCCAGCCTCACCATGTTTGCTTGGCCCCGCTGCAAGAAAAAGGGCAAATCTGAGCGATTGACTGTGGAGCACGGCTGGTCGTGCAACAGCTGTGGCCGTGCGCTTCGTGGCCGACGCGAGGCTGCGAAGCATGCTAAAAACCCATGCATCCCGGCATCCGAGAAGCTCTGTGCAAAATACGAGCGAGAACTTCAGAACCTCAGCAAATGGGTCGATGAGCCGGGACGTACTGCTCTCCCGCCGCAAATCCATGACCTGATCACGTCGGCCCTCAAGGCTGTGAGGCGACAGCAGAAGCAGTTGCCGTTTTCGTAAAGATCTTGACAGCCAACACCAATCGCACAGGCGCTGCCAAGACGCCCCTACTTGTGAATCTCATGAGACAGGAATCCGTGCAGTTAGCCTCTCTGCAAGAAGTGGACGTCAATGTTGAGTCTGCGGTCGGCTTCTGCAAGCACTGGAAGACTCAGGGCTTCACTGCTGTGCTGGCGCCTTTGGACGCCGAAAGACGCCAACACCGAGTTGCCCTGATTTCCTCGCTGCCCATCAAGCCTATTTCACTAGGGGGTGTTTTCGATGACTCCAGGGTCGCTGCAGGTTTGATTGAGCTACAACGCCAAGGGAACAAAATGTCAATTTTAGTCCTTGCCGTTTATGGTTACCCTGGTAATCTCCCGAAAACTTCCCTACTTGTGGAAAGTCTTTTTGAAAAAGCGGCCACCTTCGGCGGCCCAGTGCTAGCCGTAGGAGACTGGAATGCAACAGAGGAGGAAGGTGCCCTCGACCGCCTTGTGACCTCAGGATGCCTGATACCACTTGACGACGGTGATCGCAGTGACCTCCAGCACACCAATCCTGCCCGCACCAGACGAATAGATTATGGTGTGAGCACTGCGCACATCCGTGCCGACGCCGTGCTGCACTACGATCGGGCTGACATTTCGGACCATCTCTGTGTCGCTTATCGCTTGGACTTGGAGACCTGGACGGAGTGCGCCGGCCTCCCTAGATTCAGGCCTGTTGAACAAACGGACCCCCAACTCATCATGAACCGCTTTTGCAAAGCTTGGGAGCCACGAGTTTTTGAGTCCTACTTAGAAGCTGCTGATGTGGACCAGGCCCTTGCGCAGCTTTACACAGTTGCCGAAACTTGCTTGCGATCAGACAACCCGACTTGTGACAAGGCCATCAGCCGTGCACTTCTCTGGGATCCTGAGCGCCACGTGTGCCGCCCACACCACACAACGACTGAAGGTCATGCCTCCTTGACGTTGCACACCTTGCGCAAATTGGACAGTCAACTGCGACAACTGCGTTGTCAGCCTTTCGACCACAACCTGCGCATTGCGGTGCGAAGAAGATGCGGGGACCTGCGTCGTAGACTCCCTGACTGCCCTTTCTTTGACCTTAATGATCTTGACGCCACTCTCGCTAGAGTTGAAGCTTTGCGGTCGGACTTAACTGCCCAGGAAAAGCAGCTTCGCATAGCCAGGTGGAGGACTGAAACCAACAATGTCACTGCTGCCACTGCCTGGGTCAAGCGGTGGGCTGCGCGCCGTGTCGAGCTCGACACCCCGCCCTGCGAGTTGGCCAAAGCTCCCACTGACATCCACCCCACTTCTGTCGTCAATACTCAAAGCAGGGTGTGGATGAATAAGTGGTCTTGCGATTCCGAGCCCATAAACCAGGCCGACCTGGCCGAAATCTTGAGTGCCCTCCCCAGGCCGACTCAGGCTTCAGTGGACTTATCCATCAAAGGGCAGGAACTTTTTGATGCGGTCAAAAGAATGTCCCACAAGGCCGTCGGCCCCGACCAATGGGGTGCCGAGACCCTGCACCTGCCATCTGAGTGGTGGGAAGCCTTGGGACGACTCTGGACATTTGTGCTCTCCAGTGGGCAAGTCCCACTGCTGTGGAGACGTGCGTTGGTAATACTTGTCCCTAAAGCACATACTGAGTACCGCCCCATAGCGCTGACATCCTTCTTTTGGCGCGCGGGTGCCCGCATCCTGTGCAGGCGTATGCAAGCGTGGATTGCATCGTGGTGCTCGCCCCAGGCTGCTGGAGGAGCCCCAGGCAAAGGCACCACTGACGCTCATGGCGTCATCTTGCAGAGCTGGCACCAGGGTGCCAAAGCCTACATTCAACAAGACTTATCCGCGTATTTTGACAGCATCAGGCTCCCACAGCTGCTCACCATTCTTGACCACATGCGGGCCCCGCCGTGCCTGGGCAGGCTGCTGGCATCGTTCTACAGCAATGCTCAAAGATTATTCAAGGTCTCCAAAGTCACCAATGGAAGGTGGAGGACGCCTTCTAAAGGTCTTCTGCAGGGGTGCCCCTTGTCTCCCCTGTGCGCCCTTTTGATCGGCAACGTGTGGCATGCTTACGTCACCCGGGGCGGTCCCACCAAGGCGCTTATCTTCGTGGATGATAGGCTCTTATGGGCGCCGCCAGGGGCCAGGGACGTGGAGGCGGCTCTCGTGGATGGGGTGACGCGTAGTAATTTCTTTGATAAGGTCATGAATTTTACCTGCCGTCCCTCGAAGTGCGCGATTGTCGAGCCTAAGGCCCGCCCCAAGCTGGGTACACTAGCGGCACAGTTGGGATATCCGACCCGTCACCGTTTGGAAATTTTGGGCCTCACTGTTGAGCTTGACAGTGGGAAAACCGGCTTGCTTAAGCTGAGTGTTGACACCCTCCAGGCTCGCCTTCGCGCCCTAAACATCCTGAACCCCTCTTTCGGTGTGGCAAGGGTCGTGTGTTCCAGTTTGGTTTTCGCTGCTCTGGCTTGGGCTGCGGGCATAGCAGCCCCGGAAGCGAAGGATCTCACCGCCATCAGGAAGTCGGTCCACCGAGCCCTCAAACCTCAGATCACAGGCGAAACTCCGTGGGTCCTCCTAGCCGAAGTCCACGGATGGCAGTGGGACCCCAAATGGCTTTTGCAATGGAGGGCCTTAGGTGCAGTTGGGAGACATGTGACAAGGGGTGCAGCTCAAAGTGCCAACCCGGTGCAGGCTGTCCTCCCCCATGCCGTCAGCACCGCCACCGACTTGGGCTGGACACTTGAACTCAACGGCGCCGCCATCTCTCGAGTCGACGATGCCGGGCAGACACGACGTTTTTGTTTCGGGTGGCAGAACATCCAAGTTTTGCGCGACTGGCTCACCGAAGAGCACCGCAAGCGAGGCATCGCAAACTGTGGACGTGTCAAGACCTCTTACCACCGTGCAGAGGTAGGCCTTGCTATGGGCCTAAATCTCGATGCACCGTGCCCGAGCATCCGCTTCGCCCTGGCTGGCCACAGACTTCTCGGACAGAGTCAGACACTTGATGTTCGCCGAGCCTCTCTTGCCACAGGCGGTTCGGCCTGGTACCACCGTCAGCGCCTCCCTTCTATGCGTGAGTCTGAGGTCAAATGCCTGTGCAATCTCTCCTGGCCCTCGCGAGCCCACGTGACGTGGGTATGCCCAAAGACAGTTGTGCACAGGCAGGGTCTCCGGACCCCCACGAACAGAGTAGAAGAAAGGCTTTTTGGAGCCCCGCTGCCGGAATATCCGGCTGCCCCTGGTGGCAACCAGGTCCCGGCCATGATACAGGCTTTGCGGACCCACTTTTGCCAGGTCCTGACACCAGATGCTGATAACCTTCTCGTTGCCAGCGATGGAAGTCATCACCTTGGTGTGGGTGCTTGTGCAGTGGTGACGGAGAGTTCAGGAGACACTTTCTCCGCAGGGGATGATGCGGAAGACCAATCTCCCTTTCGCTACGAGATGATCGGTTTGAATGCCCTCCTGCAGGCTCTTCCCCTTGGAAAGAGGTACAACAACTCCACGGTGACAATCCTGGTCGACTGCCAAAGTGCCTTGGACTCGGTCCAGAGCCCCGCCACCAGCAAGCTTCGGTGCCTGGCGGAGGAGTCGGCTTCTCTTTTGCGGGCACTCCGTCGGGACTACAAAGCAGTACACCTGGTGTGGGTCCCTTCGCACAACAAGCGACTCGACTGGCAACCGCCTCTTGATCTTGATGATCGCCGGTGCCGTGATTTGAACGACAAGGCAGACCGGGCAGCCAACCAAAGACGTGACTCACGAGCTCATGGCTCCTCTCGAGTGGCGTGGCATCGTCGCTTTGAAGAAGCTGAGCGATGGGAAGTTGCTGCCATCTCGGCGGCAGCCGCGTCCTCTGCCCTTCTGTACGAGCACCTTCAACGATCGGTTTCCCCTCCCTAGGACGGCTTTCCTTTCGATTTTTAGGCCTTTTCCCTCGGTGTGCGCTGCAAAGCTGCACCCACCACGTCGCCGTCGTGTGCCAAACCGCCTTGCCACCCCTCGCGTGTGGTTCCCTAGTGTTGGTTTAGGCCCACCCCTTAAAGACCATGTGCGCTCATGCAAGCCCCACCCTTTCGGGTTTGCTTGGGTTTAGGCCTCACCTTTCCCTTAGTTGTGCAGTTGGCGTGACCCCGACTCAGCACGAGCATGCTTGACCACTCCCCCCTTTGTGTGGTTTCCCTAGTGTTGGTTTTAGGCCCACCCACCTGACTGTCTCGACGAGCTCCTGCAAGCCCTCACCCTTGAGTCCTCGTGCTGAGCCTACCGAGCGTCGTGAGTGCTGTGCCTTGCCCTACCACCTCCCCCGGTGGTCACTTGTGTTGGCCTAAGCCCCTCTTAATGCCTGAGCGAGCTCCCGATGGATTCTCGTTCCCAGATGCTTGGAGCTGGGCTCAGCCGCTTACCATGCCACTCCCAGTATGTGGGTCTTATGTTGGGGTTAGGCCTCACCCAGGTTCTCGTAGGAGCTTGCTCTGAGATGCCCTCAGCAGTACTGCCCTTTAACTGTGTTGGCCTCCCTCCTTGACCGTACTTTCACGTTTCTAGTAGGCTAAGCGGTGGTTTCCCCATTCTTGCGCTTGTGCACCGCCCGGTGCCTCTCAGGGGACTGTGGCGAGGCCCCTGCAGCCTGCTTTCTTTCTTCATGCTAAAGCAACAGGGAGCGTAGACCCCAGGTCTGCGCTAAAACTTGACGCAACCTGCTTGGACCTGCTCTTCCAAGCAGGGTTTTCTTGGCGGCTTCGGGCTTCGAAGCACCTTCCTGCACTACCTCGTCGAGGCCTCACGGTGGCTGCTGTGGCTGAGGCGCTGTGGCTGCTGCGCTGGGGCCGCTGCGACTGCCGCTGTCTCCTGGAGCTGAGTTCCTACAGCAAGTCCCACTGAGAACGAGAGTAGTTTCGTGACCGTAGTCTCGTAGCTTCTGACTAGAGTCAACTTGGTTACACATGCTAAAGTATGGTGCCGAGGACTCTTCGTCGTAGTAGCCTCTGTCTTCCTGAGACACCTGGCTCTTGTAGTATCCCTGCTAACGCTTTTTGCTTCGCTTTGCTGTTTCGCATGGGGGAATGTGAAAGTAGCAAGGCCAGTAGCAGCTCTCGCTTCTTGTACAGCCGAGCCCTTCGTTGCACAGTGACGAATGGACAACGAGACGACATGAACCTGCAGCGGCGAGGGACCTGCGCGCCTGCTCTCCATGGTAGGTGCAAGGGCTCTTGTCGTGACACCGTGAGTACGGAGAACAGGC
>CAJNDT010001124.1:0-84256 GCA_905221615.1 Symbiodinium sp. CCMP2592
GTTGAAGTTGAAAGGCATGTTTTGTGCATAATATGATGACTTATAATGATGGAGAAACAATTATGTGCTTCGGCCCTGCCATATATCATATGCAGACAGGCCGCCGTCGTACAGCCGTCTGCGACGGGTGTAGCCCTCGACTTGCTTCCAAGGAGAAACATCGTTGGCGTGCGGAGCTGGGCGGGTGTGCTCCTCGGTTTGACGCCAGCCAGCTGTAGCACTCAAGTCGCCAGAGTTGAGGATGACGTCGCTGTTGCAAGCCAGACACCAGTCGCATATATACTTGCGAGTGTAGTTGCGACAGAGTTCATGGCTCTTCATGTGGGCTTCCTGGTCCCCTTTCCAGAATGCGAAGACGGCCTTGACCGGACAGCGTTTCCCAGCTCGCCGCTGCCTGTTTCTGAATTGCAGGCTTATCTAGCTCCATGGATATTTCTGTAAACCCCGAAACCATTAATCTGGACAAGGATACAGTACCCCTGCCTTGTGGACATCTTTGGCCACTCGTTGCCGTCCCAGTCGTGCATTGGAAAATATCCTTCTTTCAGTGACTTGAGGTCCCACGATATTATCCTGGCAATAAAAGTACGAGTTTGCTTCGCAATCCGAGATTGCACACCAATGATGCAGAACCTGCTGATCTCGGACCTTTGGTTGGTCAAGGCTGAACACCACGACCAAAATACCACAGTCTCTCGCTTCGTGGTTGGCACACCGTCTTCATGAAAAAGCAGCGGATAAGGATAATCTCTGAGTGGTCGATCAGGCCCTTGTAGACAGGATCGATCTCGCGGTCCCACCATTCTCGCACAGATCCAAAGCCTTCAAGGCAGGAGGAAAGGAGCCCGCGCTTGCTCAACTCCGCCAAGACATCAGAAGGCAACACGATCGAAGCAGGTGTTGTTACCAACCTCAGAAGCAAATGAAACGGTGCCGTGTTGGACATGGTGAAGGTCGTCGGCAGGCGCAGCTTATAAAAGGACAGTGTAACATACCAACCAAATGCTTCGGACACGGGTCTGCTTGTCTTCCCTCTCTGCTGTCGTGCTGAACACAGGAAGTTGCACCTTGACGGGGTCGAAAGGGAGCCGCATCCATTTGTAGGCATCCCGTTCTTGTGCAGAGGACGCCATCTGCAGGAGGTCCCGTCTCTTCACACCGTCGTTGGCAAAGGCTTTCGCCAGTTTTTGGCTCTTAGAGTAGCTCATTGCCTTAGATACCATGGGTCGGAAAATGTGCAACGTTGCTTGATTATACGGCTTGTTCATCCTCACGGACAAGTAAGTAATATTCTCACCTGCAATTCCTGGCTGCTCCTTTGCCCACCTCTTCGGCGAGCATGCGAGCTCCATGAGATTGGAAATCGTCTGTAGATCTGCGGAAGCAGGTCAAGTTAGAGCATGCTACATCAGCACATGAAGTAACAAACGTGGCAGAATCACATCTTCACTCGACGCTTGCCCTCGCAGATCGTTTCGTCCATCCCCGCATTGTCGTACCTGCCAATCAAAAAATGCTCCATTCTGGTAGCAGCAGAGGGACAAAGCTTGGAAGAGGATCCTGATGCAGCATGTTTTTTGCAGCTCGCCGCTGTGGTTCCGTACAATATACCTGTATAGGCTGCTGGTTCATCCAGCGCCTTGTGCGTATGTGCATGTTCACTGCAGTCGCAGTGATCGTGAGCACGATTGCACATGCTTTCAGATGTGCCCCCAAAAGCACGTGCAGGTCTTGGCCCAGTTCTTCCATCCGGAGCACACACAGACATATATATATATATATATATATATATATACGCCAAATACAGTACCTTACTGTCATAGACTCTGCACGTGCAACTAGCATAACCCTTGGAAAGAGGAGACCTCCTCCCCTATATGTAGCTGCACCGGCAGAGATCTCAATCCTGATCTGCACGTGCAGAACCCTGCACTATGATCCATTGGATCTACTGCTTGTCTTTCCTCTTTCTGCTAGCCTTGGCTTTGGGTTCCTTGGTCGGGCCCAAGGCTAAGTTGGCAGCTTTGATCAGCGAGGCGGCCGTCTTGATGGTTCGCTCCTGTTCAATGGAGCAAGCAAAGAGATGGTACTACGTATAGGTCATGCAAGAACACAATCTTAACGGACCGTGACCTGCTTCAGCACAAGGAACTCGCGGCCCAAAGGGAGGTAGAGCTGCTCGTCCTGAACCTGTTTCTTCATCAGGTCGCTGACCTGGTCCCACACATTCCTGGGAAAGCATATGGGAATTCAAGTCATGGGAGATGTCAGTTTGCATTGTCGATTTGGCTGCAAACAAGGGGGCTGGAACTTCTGCTCATAAGCCGTCAGCTCCTCCAAACATTTCGCAGCGTAGACGTTGCCCTTGAGCTGAGTAATCATCTTGTGTGTCTCAGTCACCTTGGCCATGACCTTGTTGCGGAGGTCTGCAGCTTTCTCATGGGTTGTCAGGGGCTCCATTCGCTGCGGTTTCCCTTTTCCAGGTTTGGGTGCTTTGCCCTCGTCACTCGGTGACGGAGTAGGATTCGAAGCCGGAGTTCCAGGCGGAGTTCTGGCCGGCGTCGATGGGGCAGAGCCACTGCCGATCGATGGCCTTGCTTGGCCACTCTTTGCCAGGGCTGACCTTGCGAGGAGAGCATTATAATAAGGAACTTGTTGCAGACACATTACAAAGATGTGGAGTTGACTAATTTAGAAGAGAAGGTGCTGCACATTGCCAGATACTCTCGAGCTGTTGGATCCGCTGTGTCCAAAGCACCGCCCGAGGAAGTTGTCTGACCTCCATTTTTATAACGAGTTCTACCACATGAGTGCAAGCATGACACTTCCACGTACACAAATGCAGCAGTGGCACGGTCCAGGGAGTTCGTCTCGACTTCCCTGGCTGGATCTTAGAATATTGGGACAGAAAAGCAAAAAAAGATACACATACACGAGGCCCTTGGACCGTCCTCGTCGACAAAGAGTGCAGATACAGCTTGGCACCCGTGAGGTTCGGATCGTCTTGAACCAAGCCCTGCTCCTGCTTTTCCCGCATGACTCTTGGAGCGTCCGAGCCGTACATCTTCTCCAGCTGGATGGCCGTAAGAGGCGTCAGTTTGGCTCTCTCTTTGCGGGCCTTCTCCTGCACACTCTCGATATGGTAGTGGGCGGCCACCTGCTCGAGGGAGCCGGCTGATTGCACCAAGGCGTCGATCAAGGCCGACTTCTGATCGTCGTCTTGCACGGCAGCAGTCAGAGCCGGCGGCAAGGACAGCAGCCGAGCCGGGTTGTTCGAGAGTCTCTTCAGGAGGTTAGCAGCTGCACGGCGAGTGTAGCCAGAGCCAGACCTGCTGCTGTGCACTTTTGCGGCGGGCAGCTCAACTTCTGCAGGAGCAGACAGCTGTTCACCGTTGGCTTTGGCCGGCACTGTTGACACCTGCGTGGGCGGCTTCTCCTTTTCGGCATGCACCTTCCAGCCGAGCTCTTCCAAGGCCTTGTCGGCCTTGTCCATGGATTGCCTGGCAACTGAGTCCAAGATGGACTTCTCTTTGCCAGCTTTCAGAGCCTGGAGTTGCTCTTCAAGCATCCTAATCTCGCTGCTTTTTTGCTCAGCGGCTCCCGGATTCGGGGCCGTGGGCTCAAGCATCCTAATCTCGCTGCCTTTTTGGTCAGCGGCTCCCGGATTCGGGGCCGCGGGCTGGGGAACTGTCCCTTGTGGCTTCGGGTGGCCGGCGTTGAAAGGTTCCGTACGTGCTGGCAGGGAAGTTTCAGGAAGGCCGTCCTCGGGCCGCTGCTCGGCCTTTCTCTTCTTGGCTTGCTCAAGCATTGCCAAAAGCTTCTTTCTTTTCTCCGCTTTGAATTCTTGGACCTGCGTGGCAGTACGGAGTTGATCTCCAACACTGCAAACATGATAGAAGGAAGAGGTTCGGCCTCGTGATCTGTCCAGCCCTTAAGGGGATTGCCCGCCGCATTGGTGTTCTCAGCCTGGTTTTATATAGTGTGCTTCTAGGCACAACCGCAACGGACGAAAACTCTTGGTCTGTTGAGGAAGCTCGACCTGGGAATGTGTGGAGAAGGACATGGCTGCGACTGTATAGCTACAAATTAAACTCGTCTCGGCACCTCCTTCCTCTTCTCCTCCTCCTCACATTTCCTTTCCGCTGCAATCCGCTCTTGAAGCTCGGCCTGCGTGGAGAATTGCAGGCAAAGCTAGTCCAGCCGAGGCCAATGGATTGGTTCCAGAGCTGAAGCAAGGTTTGGGGCTATCGCCAAGCACAGCCAACCAACCGACAGCAAAGAAGGTCTAACAAGCACCCCCGACGAAACCACCGACACCTGGACAAGCTGAATAGCCTGCATATAGAAACGTAGTTAATTTGGAAACAAGAAGAGGACCTGCTTTGTCTTCTCCTCCTCGGCCTTGGCTCTTGCGAGCTGTTCTTTGAGCTCGGCCTGGTGGACATGGGTGCGACAACATCGATCAGCACATACTGTTGCAGTCCCGAGTACATTATAGATTTTCTTGCTTTGCACCTCCTTTCTCTTCTCCTCCTCCTCCTGGCGTTTCCTTTCCGCAGCAATCTCCTGTAGAAGCTTCTCTTTCAGCTGCGCCTGGACATGTGTAAACTACCGAGGCCTCTAGCTGCTGTGATTTGGACTGTTCAGTACATCGACATATTGATATCTTTGGTTTCGGCACCTCCTTCCTCTTCTCCTCCTCCAGGCGGTTCCTTTCCGCGGCCGCCTCCTGAAGTTTCTTCTCCTCCTCGGCCATGGCTCTTGCACGCTGCTCTTTGAGCTCGGCCTGGACACGGGTGCGACAACACCGATCAGCACATACGCTACTGTGAAGTGCAGTCCCAATTAAGTACATTATTACAGGTTTTCGTGATTCGCACCTCCTTCCTCTTCTCCTCCTCCTCCTCCTGGCGTTTCCTTTCTGCAGCAATCTCCTGTAGAAGCTTCTCTTTCAGCTGTGCCTGGACATGTGTAAACTACCGATCGAGGCCTCTGCTGTGATTTGGACTGTTCAGTACATCGACATATTGATGTTTTTGGTTTCGGGACCTCCTTCCTTTCCTCGGCCATCTCCTGAAGCTTCTTCTCCTCCTCGGCCTTGGCTCTTGCAAGCTGTTCTTTCAGCTCGACCTGCACATGGGTGCGACAAGATTGATCAGCACATACTGTATCGTGCATTGCTGTCCACTTTTCCTGATTTGCGCCTCCTTCCTCTTCTCCTCCTGCAGACGGTTCCTTTCCTCGGCCATCTCCTGAAGCTTCTTCTCCTCCTCAGCCATGGCTCTTGCACGCTGTTTTTTCAGCTCGGCCTGGACACGGGTGTGATAACATCGATGAGCGCACATACTCTATTCTGAAAGGCAGTCCCGAGTACATTACTTATATTTTCTTGTTGTGCACCTCCTTTCTCTTCTCATCCTCCTCGTGTTTCCTTTCCGCAGCCATCTCCTCTTGAAGCTTCTTTTCTTCCTCGGCCTTGGTTCGTGCAAGCTTCTCTTTCAGCTCGGCCTGGACACGGGTGTGATAACATCGATGAGCACATACTCTATTCTGAAAGGCAGTCCCGAGTACATTACTTATTTCTTGTTGTGCACCTCCTTCCTCTTCTCATCCTCCTCGTGTTTCCTTTCCGCAGCCATCTGTTCTTGAAGTTTCTTTTCCTCCTCGGCCTTCGTTTTTGCAAGCTCATGTTTCAATTCGGTCTGGGCACAGAGGCAACAACACAGGCACATACGTGAATTGGGCGGACAGGCACGAGCTCCTCCCTCTTCTGCTGCTCCAGCTTGTTCGTTTGTTCTTCTTGAAGCTGGGCCTGCGTCGAGAGCACAACGAAGCGGAGCAGCATGCACACAAACAGCAAGCATCCTGACTTGGAAGCAGGACGACGGCCTGCTTTGTTGGCTCGGCCTTTGCTCTTGCGAGCTCTTCTTGCGATCGCCAACTTCTAACTGCTTCTTCCAACCCCTGATAGACTGCCTCCTTGAAGTCATCCGGGTTCAGTGTCTCGGCCTCTGACACAGGCACCTGCAGGTTGATCAGGCGGAGCTAGACACATTGAACAACATGCACATGGAGGTTATCTTCAACTTTTCTGGCCTCGCATTCTTTCGACTGCAAGCCCTTCTTCTGGGCTTCCAGCTCTTCCAGCAGCAAGGGCACCTCCCCGGTCATTTCCTGGGATCTAATTTGACAGTGCATCCAGGAAACTATCTACATGAGATGAGAGAGTGCAGGTCCTGATTAGTCAGCTGGTCGATCTCTGCTTCCAAGGCCTCTGGGCAGACCCCAAAGTGGACAGGATGCATGGGTTCTAACAGATGTGCATATCTTATTCACGAATCTGGCGAATAAGCGTAAGGCCTTGATCAAGTCATCGTCGCTGGGAAAGTCGGAACCGCAGGTTCCCAGAGTCAACTGAGTGTCCTGAAGCTGAGTTTCCGGAAGCCGGCCAGCTTCACCCGGCGCCACATTGCCATCAGCCAGTCCGGCGGTGCATGCCGAAGCCAGCGTGCGTCCGAACTGCCGCGGATTTGTTGCTCCTTTGTCCTCACGGAGCAAGCCTTCCAAGAGTTCAATCTTCACATCTGCCATGACAGCTCTAGAAAGAGGCACGTGGCAGTGCAGGGCTACACTTAAGCCTTTGCTGCAACAGTTGAGAGTGCAATCGTTGCATATGCATCGGATTCATGTCGGTGCCATGGTGGCATTGAGGTGGCGGTGGGGCTTCCTATACGGCTCTCGGTGGGGCTTGGCTCTCGGTGGGGCTTCCTACACGGCTCTCGGTGGGGCTTGCTTGGCTCTCGGTGGGGCTTGTTTGGCTCTCGGTGGGGCTTCCTATACGGCTCTCGGTGGGAGGTGGCGGTGGCGGCGGCCATAATTGGTATGAGGTCGCGGGTGGTGGTCCGTCCTCAGCCACGGCCGGTCACGGCCGGTCACGGGTGGTCACGGGTTGGTCACGGGTACTGTCCTTCTGGCGCTATATGTATTTAGTCGAGGTCACGGGTCTGACGATATTTCCAGGTCACGGGCGGTCACGGGTTGGTCACGGGTGCTCCGGGTTGGTCACGGGGTGGTCCCGTGTCAGTGAAGGGTGTCTTCCGGCCGGCATGACCAACATATGTCACATATTAGACATCCTGACAAGGTCGGGTCGGGTTGTTGTACCTAGGAGTTTGGTCCTGGATTCCAGGACAGTTTACACTATAGAAATTTGAGTCCTGGATTCCAGGACAGTTTTCCTATTGGGCAATTAATTATAGGGGAGCTGACTGTTTGGTTGGGTTCATGTATATATATATATATAGATGGACGATGGATACAGGGGGAGCACCTCCACCAATAGCCAAGGGAGCAACTCCACCCGAGGCCATGCAGTAGATTGGGAGGTTTAGGGTTATCGACAAGCACAGCGGACCAACCGACGACAACTGCGCAAGACAGCAACGGAGCAATGCGGTAATTGGTTTTCTCCTTTAGCATCCTGAGTGCCTGGATCACTGTCGCTTCCAAAGACCCTTTCTCAGCCAGCACAGAGTGGAACCAATTCCCATGAAATCGCGATCGTTGGCCCGGGCGTAGTCCAGCAGCGATGCCTAGGATTTTTTTCACTAAGTAAACATTGCAGAGAGGTCATGTGGCTCCACTGAGCGGCATGAAGATCCGCCATGGATTTGTCTCCACTGGCCCGGAGACCCCTCATTTTGCGTTCCATCCTGCGTGTATCACATGCATGACCAAAAAAGTGAAGACCACATGCATGAAACAAGGCGTACGGGTCCCATCTGACCGAAGCTGCTTGCGATTCCGCAGCCACCATTCGCATATGGTTGTACCAAACCTGACAGGGACTTGAGCATGTCTAAAGTGCGGCCCTTTTGCATCACGAAACACGCATGCAACTCTCGAAGAGGCAGCCTTTCCGGGTAAGCTTGCGAAGCCTTGAGACCAGGCCCCCCACATGTTTTGCGGATGCCTTGGGAGTTCACGTACCTAGGTGCAGGAGAAGATAGAATCAACTGCATTCAAAGTGGGAAGCCAGCTTTACTGGAATCCTGGAAGTAGTGTATGGTGGTTCGATACTTGCACAGCTCAGGACAAGCAGCTTTTGCATGACAGGACCGTACTTGTTGCAGGAGCGAGCTTCGGAGCCGGGAGCACTGGAAGTCTCGAAGGCATCGGACATGTCTTCGTTCGAGTAAATCCAAATTGGTTTCAAACTGTGAGCCGCAAAGGTTGCCAAGGAAACGCTATGCCTGAGAAGTTGAGCTTTGACATGGCCTTCTTGCTCCCTGGCAATGAACCACTTCATGAGATATTGAAGGTCCCAGTGAACCTCCAGCTTGGAGTTGAAAGGATTCTCCAGCGAGAAGACTCCTCCCCGGGCCCAGTGCAGCAAAAGGATGGCCGCTGTGATGCTGGCCAAGGCAGACCCCTGTTGAACATAGGGATATTGAGAATTTCCTTGTGGGAAAAAGGCGCTGCGGCGATGAGTTCCGGAATTCGGCCAGCAGAAGGACGTGCAGACAGTGCCACAATGCACCAAGGATCCTGGTTCCATGAGCAGCACTGTCATGAAGGCGAGCACCACGCCTGGAGGCGAGAGAAGGTCGTGCATCAAGGAGCCTTAGGAGCGGCATTACACAGGACATGCAATTATACATGGCTATGCAGAGGAAGTCGTGCAACCCGAGAATCGTTCAACATCAATGGCTTTGGCATTGTAGCCTTCCCGTCTCCATGCCCCAGCGAGCACAGCAACTCCTGCAAAGAACTCCGTCATTTGCAGATGCCCGGTGGGCAAGTCCTGCAACATCAGGTAGCGGGAAAAGTTGCATATGTGAAAAAAAGATTGACAGACACATTGGCATTCCAGGGTTATAAGCCTCGCAAAGATATAGGCAGCCTTCCAGCTGGACCACGAAGCACATCATTACCATCTCAACCAAAACCTGGATGAAATCTGTGGAGAGGCCGGAGCAGAAAGAGGAGAGAAGAATCGGAGAGAAGAGGCGTTTTTTTTGCATCCGCGAAGCCCAAGGAACTCCCAAGGACACCAGACCATGGAGCTCTCTCAGTCGTGCCACATCCAAGCGTTTCATAAAATGTTCCACGGCCACAAGATCAGGTGTATAGTTGAGCTCAGCAGGGCCAGCCATCAAGGCAGCTGTGATCGGTGCAAAGTGAAAACAACTCATCAGTCCACGACAATGATCTTGAACACATGCTTCTATCTAAACATCTTTTGGCGGGTTGGCATAATGGTCATGCATGTGCACAGTTTCCTTGGAGGCTGTGATTCTTTGGGACATGATTCTAATTAAGCCTTTGATCCACTGCGATGATGGAGAGTTCAGCAAGTATTATATGTGAATCAAGAAACATGAAGCATGGCATAGCCCGGGGCACAGAGCGGATTGTCTTCGGCATCCCAGCCGCTGCTCCAAATCATCATCGAGGGCACGGCCTACAAAACAGCAACGAAGTTTGTCCTGTCTCGCACATGGAAAGCATGGAGTGGAAGCATGCCTGCAGATTTATTTGGTTCACATGCAATGTGCCTTTTCTCATGCTTTACGTCGGCTTCCCTGAAAAGGGGCCGGGCTCATGAGGCACGTCGGCTTCCCTGAAAAGGGGCCGAGCTTAGCAGTTTCCACCCATCATAATACACAGCGGTTCCCGTCCGGGAGCTGTTTCCATCCATGATAATAATACAAGGAGCCGGCCCTGGATTCCAGGGCCGGCTCAGGGAGCTTCAAGCTTGTGCTTGTTCACAGTCTGGACGGCCTCCTCCTCCGTGATTTCTTTCTTCCGCAGCTGACCCATGGCGACCTCCACAACATCCCTGTCGCGGCACTGCACCAGCTGCTTGTCGATCGACTTGTTCTCCGAGTCTTTGACCCTCTTCACCAACGCAAACATAGTTTTGCCATGTCTCTTGTGAGGCTTTATCAGGTAATGCGGGCCGTCATCCGCAGTCGGCCTGGAAGCCGCCTTTTTGGCCGCCGCCTTCTTGCGTGCGGCTAGCCGTCGCTGGTTAAGCGGAAGCACGGGTTCGGGGGCTTCTGCATCCATGCCCTGGCGCATCTCCTGGCAGCATGCAGGCATTTCAAGAAAGTATAGAGGAAAATGTATGATGCGGCTGAAGTGCCTCCAAGTACTCAGGCTCTGGGGTGTAGGAGACTTCACCGGACACGTCAGACTTGCGTTTCGTAGCAGGTCCGCGGGCATCAGCACTGCTAGCCTGACATGCGATCGAGGCATCCAAGGAAACAGGATGTTATAGCCAGAAGCAGCAGAGAAACAGGAGCATCCTCATCCTCACTTTCAAGAATTTCCAGTGTTTTGCCCGATAGCGACGAGAGGATATTGTTCCTGCACAAGGCACTCAACATAAGAAGCCACACGGTCGGATTCCATGCCTGCCTAAGGGATTGCACCGTGATCTCCCCCGGCACGGCGGACCTGCCCGGAGCACAACCCATGCCAAGTCCAACTTGTCAAACCTGCTATGTGCCTGCTCTGTGACGATGATGCCGTGGACGGCTGCATGATCTCCGGCCTTCGGAAGCTGGGTTATTTAGGGTTTAGGGTCGTCTCGAGGTTTTAGGGATTCAGGGTTCCTGAGGTATATACGGTTAATTGAAGATGCCAAATGACTGCCGCCATGTTCATCGAAATCACCTGTATGCACTAGAGGCCTGGGTTGCGCTGACGACGAGGATGCCTTTTCGGGGTCAGCACTTGGCCTGCAGTGACCCGAGTGGACAGACACACGAAGTGACAGTCAACAAAGGCAACGTAGCCATTATGAGTTCAGCTTGCAACTGAGAGTCTCGTTTTTGAAAAGCTCCCGGCGCACCGTAGATCCATCTTCGTTGAAGAAGAGTAAGAAATCGTCCGGGGGCGATTTTGGATCCCTGCATTCCACTGATCCATCCTCTTTGAAGAAGAGCAACTCGTCGTCGTCGTCTTCCAAGTTTTCCTTGGATTCCTGCGTCCGCATGGCGGCGATCATCTCGAAGAGCTTCGGATTTACGGACATCGCAGAAGCCGGCCATTCCTTTGATTGCCTCTTAGCTTCGTACTTCCAGACCCGGCGAGTCTTCCTCAGTTCGGCAAAGAGAGCTTTAACGTCGAAGGCGAGCACCTCCATCATTTTCTGATTCAATTCCACGTGCTTCGGGCCATCCCTTTTGAACACTTCTTCCAGGATCGACTGCAACCTCACATGAATGAAGACACAGCGGGCAGTGCATGGTCACAGCAGACCCGCGACAGCAGACATTCATGGCTCTTTGAAGACAGACCGCGTCTCCACAGACCAGGTCGCCGCCGGGTATTTTCGGATCAGTGGCATCAGAATCCAGTACGACTCCTTGCAGCTGGGTGCGGTATCCCAAGCCTACCTCAAGCAAGCACAACTGGCCAACCGACAACAAGCTCTAGCTACCTACCTCCATGCAAGCACAACCGACCTACCTCAAGCAAGCACAACTGGCCAACCGACAACAAGCTCTAGCTACCTACCTCAAGCAAGCACCCCCTCCGTGAGACTCAAGTGCCTCTTAGATTCCACTTGCATCTCCCGCGTGATTTTTGCAGCGTTGCCGGCTCGATGAAACAGCTGAGCCGGATCTCCGCGGAGGAGATCCGTGGTGTCGAAAGGACAGGATACCTCCTACACAGGTAGCTACAGGATAATGCGTGGGAAGTATGAACAATTCTATTTCCAGCGGAAGCATGGACGAATGCATGGATCCCATCCTCGAGCAACTCCATCACCTGCTCCTTTTCCAAAACCAAATCTTTGATGCGAGGCATGGCGCAAAATCCGGACACGTGCCCAGACTTGCCTAGGGCAAAGCCCGCGTGCATACACATGAAGGCTTGTAGTTTGGATACTGGTTTACAACGGCTCTGCCTAGCTATTGGGTATTGTTTTATCCGCCCTGGAGTTCCAGGGCCGATTTGGATAGGATGCGCACACGACATGATCAAGCATGCACCCTATATGCCACGAAGGCAATCAGCTATAGGGCCAGATATGGCAAAGTGCATTGCAAAGATGATATAGCGGCAATTCACAGCTAGATGCATATCACAAACACACATGCAGACCCAAACAGCCGTGTTGCGGCAACAGTCCCCGCCTGCCAGTGTCTTGCGTTTGCCCATGGCCACGCTCCACACAAGCTGTCGACGAGATCAAAGCCCTGGCTGGGGCAAAGTGGGGTTCAAAGGTTAATTATGCTCATGAACTCTGGCACAATCTCGTGAAAAGAGGTAAGGGTAAATGGGGGTGGCGGAATGCCAACGCCCCGTGAACAGAGGTAAGGGTAAATGGGGGTGGCAACGGGCGCGGCAAATGCCGACGGCCCGTGAAAAGAGGAAAGGGTAAATGGAGGGTGGCAAACATCATCTCCCCGTGAAGAGGCCAAGCGAGAAACTTACTAAAGCCAGCGGACATCTGAGGATTCGACAGCCTTTTCTTCTGTTGTAGATGTCCTGCATGTCACATACATTAATGACAACACAAGCGACATTAAGCACGAGGCTCTGAATCATTGAGTTCCCGGCGTCCGGCCGTCGTGTTGACTCTTCGCCTCCTGATCACGAGAAGGGACAAGGCAGGCGAAGCGACAGAAGAATGAAACGACCGAGAAGCACACAACGAGCTTTTTATATCCCGCCGCCAAGAGCAGCCTTCAAAAACTCATCGGGCAGAGCCAAACTCCACGGTCAAGGATGGTTGGTTGGAGGGGGCGTAGCGTTATTCAATTATATTTCGGTCGGAGTTTGGCAGCCCTAGTCCGAGTCACCCCAGTCCGGGGAATCGGACTTCGGGGAATCGAACGAGCAGCACATTGTGCTCACTCTGGGCTTCTTGCGGACAGGCGTCCTGGCTAGGGCTTAGGGTTTGGAGGGTTTAAGGTTTAGGGTTTTGGGTTTAAGATTTACACTTTAGAGTTTAGGGTTTGCGGTTTAGGGTTTTGGGTTTCGGGTTTAGAGTTTAGGGGTTCTGGGTTTTGGGTTTAGGGTTAAAATAGGCAAGGATCTGTGCGGAAGCCGGCGACTCGGGCCGTCGTCGAAGGCAAGATAGCAAACTGCTGCCTGGGTTCGGGTTTTTGGTTTAAGGTTTAAGGTTTGTGGGGGTATCTGGTTTTTTTTTGGGATCCAAGGGGCATCGTGGCCCCCAGTGCCGTGGTGGCACCCAGTGCCGTGTTCGAGGGCGTCATCACCGGCATCCTGGGTTGGCATCGGGTTTGAGGTTTAAGGTTTGTGGGGGTATCTGTTTTTTGGGATCCAAGGGGCATCGTGGCACCCAGTGCCGTGCTCGAAGGCGAGGGCGAAGTCATCGGCAGCCTGGGTTGGCATCGGGTTTGAGGTTTAAGGTTTGTGGGGGTATCTGTTTTTTGGGATCCAAGGGGCATCCTGCCACCCATTGCCGTGCTCGAAGGCGAGGGCGAAGTCATCGGCAGCCTGGGTTGGCATCGGGTTTGAGGTTTAAGGGTTGTGGGTGTATCCGGGTTTTGGGATCCCAGGGGCATCGTGGCCCCCATTGCGGCGCCCAGTTCTGGGGCCGTGCTCGAGGTCATCGGCATCCTGGGTTGGCATCGGGTTTGAGGTTTAAGGTTTGTGGGTGTATGTAAGTTTTGGGATCCAAGGGGCATCGTGGCCCCCATTGCGGCACCCACTGCTGGGGCCGTGCTCGAGGTCATCGGCAACCTAAGTTGCAGCTCGGGTTTAGTTTGAGGTTTTCAGGGTTTGGAGTTTTAGTAATTGAGACAAGGATCTGTCCATAAGGATCGATGATGCCCTCGTGGATGGTCGCCATTGTGCGGTGGGCCGCCGGCGTCGAAGGCGAAAAAATAATGCTTGGCGTCCTGAGTTGTGTGTTTTTTGTTGTTTTTCCCTAAGCCCTAAACCCCTTAAAGCCCAAAGCCCTAAACCCTAAACCTAAAATAAAGTAGAGCCGCACCGGGGGTGTTCGCAGAGGGCCATAGTTGGGTGTCGAATGGTGCAGCCAGGGCGGGGACGTTTCTATGAAACGTCCCCGGCCATCATATCTCCCGGAAGCGGTCTCGAACCTCGGGGTTAGTGTGTGCCCTATGTAAACCCTAAACCCTAAATCCTAAACCGTCGACCCTAAATCCTAAACCGTCAGCCGAGCGACACCCATTTTCCCGTCAAATGAATGCCAGGCGGGGGCGTCCGCGGCCCCACCAGCTGCAGCCAGGGCGGCGTCGCGACGGGCGGGGGACCCGGCGGCGTCCGCGGCTGCAACTGCCCGATCTCAGGCGGGATGCCCTGAGAGTTTAGGGTTTCGGGTTTAGGATTCAACCCAAAATCCTATACTGCCCTAGAACCTTTAAACCCCACCAAAGAGGCAAATAAATATGGAGCCAGGACACGTGCAAGGGCAGAGCCCTCACGAAGGGCCCCGGGCCTCTTGCCGTGGAAGCAGCGATCCGCATCCTTCTTTGCGACCGGCTTTCGATGGGAAGCATGGCGTAGCCTAAACCCCGAAGCCCTGCCACGTGCAATGTAGCCTAAGCCCTGCATGAAGCTGCCACATGCAATGTAGCCTAAGGTCTGATCCCTAATGTAGCTTAAGCCCTGAAGCTGCATGATTCTGTCATGATCATGTCACATGCCTATAGCTGGAGACAGCTGCGGAATCATGCATGGCCAAAGGTCGTGCGAGGCAGCAAACTTTTCAAGACGAACGTGAACCGGAATGCAGTCCTCAGGAGTCCAGCCACCAATCATCCAAATCCAATCACCAATCATCCAAAGGTCCTGCGAAACAGCAAGAGATTCAAGACACATATTGCGAGAATCGGAATGCAGTCCTGGAAAAGGATCTTAGGGCCGAAGTTCTCGATGGCAACAATGGCTGTGGCTTGGAAGAATTAAAGGTTTTGGGTTGTAGGGCGTCAAGGTCTTTAAGGGTTTAGTTATCGGATGAAGTATGTTTTTGAGGAAAGCGTTCTTTGATCTAGGCTGCCGAGGCAGACTCTAGACTCTAGATCGATTACGACAATGCAGCTTTGAGCATTCGAACGGGATGAGTGCCTTCGGGCAAGCAAGCACGAAATCAGTCTTTAGACAAGCATGCTTGCACCCAAGCGGTCGCGTTTTTCCGTTCCCTCAAGCATTCAATCACTTCCCCTACTTGATTCCAAGAAGCTGCTTCAAGTCCTCTTGAGAGAAGATCTCGCCAGAATCCGAAACGAACACATCCAGGCCGAGTGCTTGCATGGTTCGTAGGTGCTGCTTGGCTCGCTCCTTGAACTCCTCTGATATGCCTTCCTGTTTGCTGGGCCGGCCGACCTGAGACGATCCACTCGAGCGATCCCCACGAGGGCTCCTCGAGGATGTTCGACCGCCTGCGGACGATTCGGCGTTTGGCCCACTGTCGGAGCTCGAGCGAACCCCACTCGGACCATTGTCGGAGGACGATCGACCGCCTGCAGATCCGCCGGCACTCGGACCGAGCAGAAAGCCTCTTCGCATTACGGCAGGTCAATCTATTCAGGGATCCCTTGAGTGATTGAAATCGCTGCAGCAAGCAACCATTGTGAAACATGCAAGGTGCCCAACCGACCAACCAGCCAAGTCAAGCGAGCAATCACGCTAAAACAAACAAATCGACCAACCGACCAAGCCAAGCAAGCAATCACGGTGCAAAAAGCAAGGTGCCCAACCGACCAACCAACCAAGTCAAGCGAGCAACCATGCTAAAACAAGCAAATCGTCCAACCGACCAAGCCAAGCAAGCAATCACGGTGCAACAAGCAAGGTGCCCAACCGACCAACCGACCAACCAACCAAGTCAAGCGAGCAACCATGCCAAAGCAAGCGAATCGACCAACCGACCAAGCCAAGCAAGCAACAAGGGTGAAACAAGGGTGAAACAAGCAAGGTGCACAATCGGCCAACCAACGGCTCTCGGTGGGGCTTCCTACTGCTCTCGGTGGGGCTTCCTACGGCTCTCGGTGGGGCTTGCTTGGCTCTCGGTGGGGCTTCCAACGGCTCTCGGTGTGGTTTCCCATACGGCTCTTGGTGGGGCGACGAGTTTTCCGGGGCTCGGACTATTTTTTTCAAGGTCGCGACTATATTTTGCAGGTCCCGAGGGTCCCGATGATATTTTCCAGGATCCCGACGATATTTCTGGATTCCCGACTATATTTTTGCAGGTCCCGAGGGTCCCGACGATATTTTCCAGGATCCCGACGATATTTCTGGATTCCCGACTATATTTCCGGAGTCCCGACGATATTTCCGAAGTCCCGACGATATTTCCGAAGTCCCGACGATATTTCCGGAGTCCCGACGATATTTTGGCCAGAAATGCATTCCCGACTATATTTTGGGTTGCTTTGATGTCCCGACGATATTTTGCCAGCCCCGACGATTTTTTTTCGGAGCCTGACGATAAAATATAGCCAAAAGCATGTCCAGGGAGGGCTGCGCGATGCTGCCAGCCTCGCAGAATGTTGAAAAGCGCACGCAGGCACAGATTGTGCACGAGCGGCGGCAGCAGCACGGAGTCCCAGGCTGGAGCATCGTAGCCCTGCTCGCGCAGGAAAATAGGAGGCCGGCGTGATGCTTGGGTTAGAGCCCTGGTTTACGTTGGTCTGGGGTGGGATTGAATTAAGGAACTCAGGGCTGAACTACCGGGTTTTGGGTCTAGCCAGACTTGAGTCCAGTACTAGCAAAAAACGGAGACACAAAAGGGTTTCAGCCCGTGACTCAAAAGTGGACTTATACCCTCAAGGCACCGAACTTTGCACCCCGGTAACCCGTGTTTGGGGTTGGCTTGCCCCGCCAGCCAAGGCCCGGACTGCGACCGGATCTCCAACCTCGCTGAGGCTGCGCTGCCAATTGCGCAGCGTGTAGTCCAGGTAGCGTACGTGTAGCGTGAATGAATCGTGCCAGCATGAAAGGGTGCTGGAAAAAATTGTGTGCGGGCCCTCAGCAGCCCTGGCGATTGATTCCATAAAACACGCCATTTCCCGGAAGGGTGTTCAGTCCGGGCCCGCGCCAGTTTGCCATTTAATGCCAAGCACCTGTGGGGAATTCGTGTCAGACATAAAATAGAGATCAAACCCCAGGCCGGACATTGTACAGCTGAGTTCAAGCGAGCCATTTCCAAGCTCCCGGCCACGGCTCGGCCGGAGATCCCGTTGGCTATGTTCTGCCAGTAGCACACCCATGCGCTTCATTTTACAATATTATATAGATGTGCAACCGATCGAACCCACGACAGCCATTAGAGTTTTTTTTGGGGGGGTGACAGGTTTGCCCCAATATCCCAGGGGGTTCCCTGCTCACAGCCGCGCTCCTCCTGCGATGGGGGCGGCATGCACTTCCTCGTTCGTGTTGTGCTGGTTTACGGCTAGGAGCCAGCCTCCTGTCTGGCACGGCCAGCGCGGACAGGGGAAATGCCGCTCCTCAGCGACGTCCTTGCTGACTCTGCCGCACCGCCCCCTTTTGCCAGCCACGTGCCCCTCGTTGTGGACGGCCGTATCAAACGAAGTGTGTGGAGAAAAAGTTGGCAAACCGGCGATATGATGCTTGAACTGACGTTCATGATCGTTCATTCATGTGTGTTGAAACCCACTGTTTTGATGTACGTGTTTTGTTTAAGTGCGCTGAGAAGTAGTAAAAATTTCCGTTTTGGGCGCACACAACGGTTTCCATGTTCTTTGTCGCTCACTCAACCCGACAAAGCTTCACGATTTCGGTGAAAGCAGCGGTGGCGATGTTTCTCCGATCAAAACATTCGGGGTTTAGTGCCCTCAGATTTAGTAACATTGTTTACTGAGATATAGTGGTACAGATTGGAGTCTATATCCACCATTAGCTATAGGATTTCACTGTTCTCATTCGCAACTTATGGTATCAATCTCAGTCTTACTTTCAATAGTTTAGCTATATCAGTTCTGTCATCAACATTAACACTTAAATAATTTGTGTATTACTCGTCACACCGTGAATTCATTAGGTTGATGTTAAGCTACATAACCACGACATAATTAGATCAATTAGGATTACATCATTTAAAATGTTAATAGTTCTATCAATATTAACAGGTGTGGTGTTTTACTAATTAAGGTTATTAACAGATATGCACTTTAATACAACAGCATTTGATTCATATTCGGAGGTGATGCTATGTTCTATCAATACTTGAATTGGTTCTTTGGAAATCCAGGAGTCTATCCTTCCAGCTTTTGGTAATCAATAGTTTAACTATAATCGGAGAATCTTAGCTATGAGCCTATGAGTTGTCTTTGTCTATTGGGCCAAATTAGTTTGGGCACATCATATGTTTACAAGTAGTATGGAACAGTGATACAAGAGCTATAACTTTACAGATTAATACATTGGTTATATTTTCATTACCAGCTTGTTCGTTAAAATCATTCAGTTGGTACTCTACATATCTGGACAAGTAATGAATGTCTACTGATACTATCTCACAGCTAGTGTTATCTGTTACATTATATCTTTCATATAGTCTGTCCACAATAGGTGGTTCAACCGGTATTCGACTTGGTAAATTAGTGCTACTGGTATAGATGTTCATGATTCTTATTGTGTTGTTGCACTTCTTTACTATGTCTTATTATTAAGTACAACCAATGCTACCCTGTTAGGATTATTACGTGTATTGTCAGGTGCAGTATTAACATGACTTACTAACACTAGATGAACAGCTATAGGTATTGGCATGAATGGTTGAGGTTAGCTGTGTGTAGTATCAAGTTAAGTTATCTAAGTTGTTCATTGTAGTTGTGTTCTAGTGATATTATGTGAAGGTTTACACCATTACATCTCAGTGGTTTCTCATGTTCAAGCCTAGTAGAGTACAAGACTAAGGAGATCCATCAATATAGTGGTTGGAAAAATACGAGTTCACGCTAGTTTCATTCTTTATCACTACAGTCCTTTCCAACCAAGATAATTTAATAGGTATTGGGGAGGTCACCGGAAGCTTGTCATGAATCGCGAGTGTTATGCAGATATGAGTCACCGGAAAATAGAGCTAGGCTTGAGTACGGAACGTCACCAATCACAAACTGTATACGGTATGAGTTCAATAATTCTGTGATGGAGCGCGTGACTGACGCGGTTCATTGAACTGTCTATTAGGCAGCCAATGTGCCTCAAAGCGTCGTCGCAATTGATACGACCGTCTTTGGAATCCGGTTACCAGAACCAAAACAACCAAAACCAAAAATACCAAAAGGACCTAAAAACAATTCTTTCAAAACTCTTCCACTTGTGTATATTTCTAAGACCATTCTGGAAGAGCAGTGAAATAATTGTTTCTTGTTTGTTTTATTTGTTTTTTTTGTTGTGTTTTTTTTGGTTTTGTTTTTTTTGACTTTTTGTTTTGGTTTTCAATTTTGTCCCAGGAAAGGGTCTGGTGTTTCTTAGGGTTTTAATTACAGCAACGCCCCTAAGCGCAAGAATTGATAGCGATGTCGTCGAGGAGGCGGACCTGAACTGCGCATAACTGCGCAAAAAGCATAGGCAGAGTTCGACGCCCGAACCTATATGGTTTTCGCGAACGAAGGTAAACAGCGAAAACGCAGCGGGCAGTTTTCGGCTTCAAACCAATGTTTCTTATTGTTTCGGTGCCGTTGTGGAGACAGCCTCGATTCCCCTGACGACCAGGTACGGGGCAGTGTCAGATGTGTTGGGAAGGGTTGCTGCATGCGTGTACGGCGAAGCTGGGGCACGGGTGTCCTCCAGCGTTCTGTTCGCGCAGCGCGCGCTTGTTATAGTCTTTGCCTGAGTTGCCCCTGGCGGATGAGCGCGACGGCACCGAGCCACCTTTGAGTGATCTGAGTGACCCACCAGTCGACAATGGACTGCCATTGTGGTTGCAGCGAGCGCACGCGCAGAACTTACTGGAATTGCCGGTTCCGTTTTGCAGCTCCTGGCGGAGCCGCGTGCCCGTAGAAGGCCTGGACGCGGGTTTGGTCTGCCGCACGGATGGAAACAGGACCAACATTATAGGTGTGGGAGAATGAAAAACGTTCATGCTCTTGCCCGGTTTCGCGTCAGGAACGCAGATTGTTGTTGCATCCGTCGCCGTCGACATGGCAACTTAGATTGCTCAAGAGCTGAGTATTTTCCAAGTTAGTTCGAGTTAGTTAGTTCGCTGTGTCGACAATGCCGCGTCACCGACAACAACGGGACCCTGATGACAACGACAGCATCGATTCCGGAGAAGATGATGGTTTTCCGAACATCGGTGACATGGCAACCGATTTCGATCGTGCTGTGTCAACAGGCAGCGCCATCTCATTTTCGAGAAGAGGTGAGATTATCGAAATACCATCGGAGGCTGATGGTGATCACCTGGCAGCGAGGAAGTTGGCTATTTCGGCAGGGTACTTTCAACGTGCTGGTTCCGACAGCGCTGATGTCAGTATTGTTGAGCGAGGAAGATCAACTTTGTCAGCGCACAGGGCATTCGGCTGTGCAAAGAAACTGGTTCGCAGTCGATATTTTGCGCATTTTATGGTCGTCGTCGTGTTGCTTGATGCGGTTTTGACTGCGAGCGACATAGACTCTCGCGCAGCTGGTGTTGACACGCCGCCGGCCGTGTTAGCCGGTTCCTCTGTATGCTTGGCGCTGTACACGGTGGAACTGCTCTTGCAGCTGGCCGTTCGAGGCGATCCGAGTGGCAGTGACATTCTTGTACGGCATGAACTCCAATCCATTTCGAAGTGCATTGTGCAAGACCTGCATGGGTTGTCAATGTAGTGTTCTTTACGAGCCTCGACCCCGTAGCATTTCTCTCGTGATTCATGTGGTTGATGGTTGATCGTCGGTATCTGTACAGTTGTTGTTCGAACATTTTGAAGAGTCTTGCAGTGCTACAGACTTCGAGTTGGTAGCGAACTATTAAAATAGTGTTTGCCTGAAGGATCTAGAAAGTCTGCACATGTGTTGAGAGTGATTTCTTGCTTTCTTGTTGGGAAGCTCCGTCCGTTTGTGCATGATTGTCGTGATTGTCCTTGTCAGGCCCACGAATTTTCAAGGACTGGCTGACGAGACTGGACGTGTTTATCATCGCATCCGGTTATGCCGATGTTTTTCTGGGCATGATGCTTCATGCGGACGTCCTCGACTCGATTGGGATTGTCAGAGTCTTGAGACTTAGCAGGATTGTACGCCTGATGCAGCTAATGCGCAAGAACAGGTCTTTACGAGAGTTGCGTAAGCTCGTGACTATGCTCGCGACGTGTTTCAAGACGTTACTTTGGTCCTTCTTGTTTCTGTCCTTGGTGATGACCGGGTGGGCAATGCTGATCGTTGAGCTCATCAACCCGTACGTCCTCCAGATGCAGGCGTCTCATCCTTTTAGCAATTGCGAAGAATGCAGGCGGTCGACCACATCGGTCATGCACGCCAATTTGATGCTATTCAAGACCGTAATTGCTGGAGACAGTTGGGGCCTCATCGCAGTGCCCATGATTGAAAGCCATCCTGAGACTGCCATCATCTTTGTTGGGGCGTCCTTGACCTTAGTCTTCGGCGTACTCAATTTGATCGTGGCTGAAACCAAGCAGACATTTCAGGATCTTTGTGATTTTGTTCTAGTCAGCTTGCTTGTTGTCGTCGTGGCTGTTTTGATTGTAGTGGCTATTGCCATCACATCTACCAGCAAGGTAGTCGTTGATACTTTTGCAGAGACGCGTGAGAACGATGTCGTCAACTTGGCACAAGAGATGGAATTCAGCATGGAGGATGACCAGCAGATTTTGAAGCAAATCTTCCGAAGGACGGGAATGATAGTTCGATCCTTGTTAATTTTTGTGCCCCTACAGCAAGGCTCGCGGGTTTGTCGAGTGAACATACGTAGATGAACATTCATTCTGGTTGACTTGTGATGCCTGTACCCGATTGACTGAAGAATTGCATGTGTGCAGACCAGACGAATAGAAGATTGAAAGAAAGGATCGACACGAACAATGATGGCGAGCTCACTCTGGATGAGTTGCTGAATGGAGCCCGTACAGATGCCGAATTTCAGAGCAGGCCTTTGGCTTCAAGTCATGTGTCTTTGCGCATCGAGCTTTGGTCTGCGGGTGCACTCAAAGAATAATCCCTGAAAGCACACCACTGAAGTACTCGTAGATCTGATTCACGGGTGTACTTCGGAGAAATCGTGGTGTTTGGGACCATGTTGAAGATTGGCGCATGAAAGAGCCAGGAATGGACTGTGTCCAAGCCGATGTTAGAAGGAACTTTATAGGATGTCAGATGCCAAGTTTTGCATTGCCGAAGGAAGACTTTGTTGTGCGAAGTATGCCATGACAGTTCTTTCCTTGAAGGCTTCGAGTCATGGACATTGACGAAGTGGATCTGCAGCAATTCTTCGACATGATCGACCTCGACGGCTCTGGCTCCATCGAGGAGATGCCGGCAAAATGAAGTAAACTCTGAGAGGCTGTGTGTGCTGCTTGGTTTCAGGGTTTCCCCTGTCAAGGCCGACGAGTTTGTGATCCCTTTGAGCCGCTGGGTGCACGATTCCAAGACTGCACCGAGATTTATCAAGTACAATCTGATGCGGGCCATGGCCCAACAGGCCGAACTTCTTTGTGTCCATGTCGAAAGAAGCTACAAGCACACCCAGTCAACTGTGATGTGTCTTCCCTCGCAGGAAGAGCTGCTCAAGTACTCGCATCAGCATTTCGCATCTATTTCTGAAAATCTCCAGGCCAAAACCAAGAAGCGACATGCGGCAGAACTTGAGATATGTTACCACGGATTCGATGCTGTGTCAGGAGATAAGCCGTGAGCTTCGAAAAGGCCGACGGCCGTTTGTCGCAGCCAAGCCACGGCGATCTTCCGATCCTCCTGTCGTCTCAGTCTCAGTTGATTTTAGTTTTCGTGGCTCCGCAACACGCAAAGACACCTCGGCAAGGCCCTATCCCTCGATTTATATGTGACTATGATTATGGTTCGTGTACCTTACAGAGGTATCCCCTCAGGTCTAGTGTCCAGGACCCAGGGTCCCGAGAACGCAAGGTCTGAAATCCGCGCTTCGGCATGTTGGACCCTTTGCGCCGGGCGGACAGACCCGCACTAAAATCGCTTGACAGAAACTTTTTAAAAGCGCATGGACTCCCCGCGCGTTCCTGGTATATTCGTGGTT
The DNA here is from genome assembly GCA_905221615.1 of Symbiodinium sp. CCMP2592. Lineage (NCBI taxonomy): Eukaryota > Dinophyceae > Suessiales > Symbiodiniaceae > Symbiodinium > Symbiodinium sp. CCMP2592. The sequence goes on from CAJNDT010001124.1 coordinate 23,186, forward strand.
GTAGCATATGCTCAGACTGAATACAGGTCATCCAGCACCGAAATCGTGAGTTTTGTGTCTTGTGGTACCTTCTAGTGAAAATCGTTTAACAAAAACTGGTTTAGGGCGCATGGCTCCAGACTCGTACTATGAGTGGCTTAGCATATCACCACATTGAGCTACAAGTCAACCACCGAAAACGTTGAAAAGGAATGTAACCGAGTAGCACACAAAAGCGTGAGAGCCTCCCCGATCCCCTGAGCCCTGGGCTGCCCTCGCGCTCCCTCGCTCCCTCTATTTTTATCTGCGTCTGCGTGCATGGGCGTGTCGTTTCCCATGTCCTGGCTTACATAGTCATCTCAGATTTTTTTCGGAAGCCAGGGGATACCACTTGGAATAAGGCCTTCGCTGGACGGATCGTTTTGCACAGTCTGGCCCTTGAGTTGAACCCACCCAAGCTTTGACGCAGCATCCAACCAAATTTCCACATCTCGCGTGACAGGTTTGCCGAGTCTCAAGTTGCGATATACACACACATATACACACACACATATATATATATATATATATATGTATGTGTATGTGTATGTGTATATGTATATGTATGTGTATGTGTATATGTATATGTATATGTATATGTATATGTATATATGTATATATGTATATATGTATATATGTATATATGTATATATGTATATATGTATATATGTATATATGTATATATGTATATATGTATAAGTATAAGTATATGTATGTAAGTATATATATATATATATATATATATATATGGTCGCCACCCCCCCGTTGACAGACCATACCCTTTCAAGCGAGTCGTAGCGCATGGTCTTGCATCGGATGGGTCACAATCAGCCCTCCTGAGAATCTCGCCCCTAAGTTTCAGGATTTCTAAAATTTCCAAATTTCTATCAAAAATTCCAAGATTTCCAAAAGTTCGCCCTTATGTTTTGGAAAAATCCTGCCCACTAGGTCTAGGGATTTTGGAAATTTTGGCCTCCTGACTTCTGAGAATCAGTTCCAAGAATTCCAAAATTCTCGACCCTAAGCTTCAGGATTTCTTGAAAAAATTACAAAATTTCCAAACATTCCAACATTTCCAAGAAGTTCGCTCTTATGTTTTGGAAAAATCCTGTCCACTAGGTCTAGGGATTTTGGAATTCTTGGAGTTGATTCTCAGAAGGGCTGATTGGTACCCATCCGATGACAGACCATGCACTACGACTCACTTGCAAAGGCAAAGTCTGTCGATACTCATGCCCATATTTAGACGAATATCTATATGTATACATATACATATATGTATATTTATGTCTTGATACTGCCAATACTGATAATGACGTTGATCCTTTGTTGAATGCCCAAGCTAATACCAGCATTAATACTCATATTACACTTTCATAAAGCCTAGTACGAATATGCATAAAACAAATACGAATATTGATTACTATTGACATTAATACTCCTACGAATATCAATAATCATATTCATATTGATATTAGGGTATATACATACCAATACTAATGCACACCTGCATTTACTAATGCATATAAATTGAATGCAAATACTTTAACTCATTCATGTATTCATTTGTTAGTATTTTCATGTGATCAAGAGTAATTCTACTACGAACATTCCTGCGAATACAAATCATCATATGAATATTATAGTACTAACGCTAACACTACTAGTAATACGAATCACAATATTTATGCTAAAGTCAATACTTACATAACTTTTGATACTCCTCCGAATACGAATGCGTATACTCTTGTGGTGTTAGCAGTAATGCTATCACCAATACTAGTACGGACATTGACAAACTGTTGAGTATTCAAGATAATGCCATTATTATTACCAGCATGAACACATATATTACGGCAAATACGGCTGTGAATAGTCCTATTACTAGTATTAACATAAATACTCCTACGAATACCAATTTATATTCATATTGATATGAATACTAAGACCATTACCACTAGACACCTGCATATACGAATGTACATAAGAATGCCAACCACTATCTGAAATACAGAGATATATATATATATATATATGTATATATCTGCTCTCCCCCCCGAAGAACTACCGCGGAGGTGGCGCGATAATGCCACCAATCCTGCGAGGTTTAGGCTTCTATTGTATGATCCAGGCTTAGTGTTAGATTTTGATGTTCGGAGGGGACAGCATATGTATATCGGCAGCCGCCTTCATTCTCAATTGTTCTGACCCTTCTCACAGATACTCTGACATATGATTTCCCAACCATGAAAGTCATGTCTGTCGGAATACCCGAAGCTCAATATGGGCACAAGCATTAGCTCCCAACGTAGCCTGCGATACAGTTTCAGATCCAAGCCCCAGCAATACGTATGAATGATCGTCAGCATTGACTGACTCCTATTCCTAAACAACCATATCCTAAGACTATCCCTGCCATTCGACCTTACATGGGGGCCAATGGTGACAGTAGTCTACCACTTCATGTTCACCCACAAATGGTGCACGTCTTCGTGCGTATGGATTAACATGTTATGTCGACTTGTAACCCCATTATGTATACATCCCCATATCAATCTCATGTCGAGCTGAAGGTTAATACAAGGTTAGTACAATCACATACATCAGCTAGACTGGCCCCCTGATAGTCTGGAAGGATATTGCCGTCCCCCCAAGATGGACCTTGCTCGCAAACTTAATGTTGCCCATAAGCTGTTCCTTGTGCCGGATACTTCCTTCAACTGCAACCCACGTAATGGCCATTGGCCTCATCAACAAGTTAGTGCATCCAGATGTAGCTGTGGGTTCCCATTCAAGTGTCCGAAGTTAAAAGCCACGGCATCCCCGTTACTAGTTACTGTTCGTATTAATACATGTAAGCTAAATACTGCCCAAACATTTGCTTCAACGGTTGCCGTCATATTCATGCTAATATTAAACTACACGAAACGGATTCCATTAAGAACCGCGATCCTTGCTGTCTTCACTCTGGTGTTCCAAAGAGGATGGCCCTTCGATTTTTAGGGGTTATACCAGCATTTGTTTGTTTACCTCAACATATAGTACATGGCGCCCCCTTTCTCACTGTTAGACTTGCTGTCGGACTTGCCCGTATGCGGTATGTACATTTATGTGTCTATATACACATAAATGTAAAGAATCAGGTTAAACCTGTACTAGGTACCAACAAAGTGACGAAGATCATTAGCTGACTCCTGCTTCCAAACAACATCAACCCTAACTATATCCTTGTCATTCGCCGTTATGTCAATGGTGACCGTAATATTCGCCCTGACAGCAGCCCTCAGGCCATCCATAGTAAGCTTAGTACCACACAGAATCTGACCCCGATGTTTAATATTTAATGTACAACTTCAGTCAGCTAGAAGACATCACGCGGTAGCTGTGATAACCAGCTCCCTATCGACCCCAAAGTTGACCCGAATATTGTCTTGGTTACTACCCAATATATTGTAAAGTATTAACGTTGACGGAATCGCATCCCAGTAATACGAATACTCTAACCTTAAACGCAACACTTGTTCGTAACGTGAAAGGCACACTCTTCGCTAGAAAACCTTGGTTTTGGAGTGAAAAACCAACCTTTTCCCAGGAAAAAGATGGTTTTGACATGAAAAACCAACTATTTCCTAGGAAAAAGATAGTTTTGGAGGGGGAAACCAGTTTTTTGTTTTCCTAGGAAAAGGTGGTTTTGGGTTGCAAAAACCAATTTTGCCTAGAAAAACATTGTTTTGGAGTGAAAAACCAAGTTTTAATCGGAACAAGATGGTGTTGGTGTGAAAAACTTATTTTTCCTGGGGAAAACCAAAAAACAATCTTTTTGGAGTCCTGCCGTATAGTTTCCCAAAAGATGTTTTGTTGTTTTTTGTGTTTTCCCTAGGAAAAAGTTTGTTTTTCACACCAAAAACCATCTTTTTCCTAGGGAAAACCCAAAACTTTTTCCTAGGGAAAACAAAAAAACATGTTTTTCAAGTCTGGCCACATAGTCTCCCAGAAGATGTTGTTTTTAGTTTTTTTGTTTTCCAGAGGAAAAAGTTAGTTTTAGGAGGAAGAGCACAGTGTTGCTGTTAAGCGTGTGCTCGCGTCGAAACGTCGAACTTGAACGAGCTGACTGATACGCTCTCTTGAAATGAAAGGTTGACTTCGGTAGTCTTTGATAGATACTGAATCCGGACTTCACGTCAAACCTTAGCGAGTTGACTGACACGTTCTCTTGGAATGTGAGTTTGATTTCGGTAGTCTATGAGAGATACAGAATCTTGACCCTCCGGAAAAGCTGGTTTGGCATGGTATTTACGATACAAAACGAGGGTAGGTAGTTCTTGGGGGGGGGTTACCATATATTTGTATATATACGAGTGCATTCATGTACTAATGTTTTAGGCTTTGTTGTGTATGAATATACTATACTACTATGCGAATATACCAATATACGACTACTGCAATATGCAAGTATACCGACGTAACAAATTAGTATACAAATATGCCAACATACTGATGTACTTGTAAATGATGAAACAATACATGAATATAGTACACATACTAGTAACCTAATATACTGTTAATATATTAGTGTACTCATGCACCAGTTGTGCTAACCTCTCAAATATACTAATATACAAGTATACACTATGTTACTGCTCGAATACACTAATGTATTGATATACTAATCTGCTAATATACGAAACTATCAATATACCAACATATCAAAACAAATTCTACTATTGATCCTAGTACTAGCGCTTCTGCGAATATTAGCTGATATTAAACCCAGCATTAAGACTGATAATGATACTAGCAATGGTACTGTACCATTACTGGCCTTGACACTGGCACTAACACTAACACCAACACTAACACGAACAACGAGCACTAATTTTTATTTAAGCATACTAATATTGATATGTATACTTACACTAAACCCGAATACTAATACTAATACTCGTACTAGTACGCATCCTGATATCAATACTGCCGTAACTCATGTGCCGCGCGTCTGGTGCATGCGTACTCAGTACATGGCATGTCAAAGTATACGTTGTATATCTACTGTAAAGGTTTCACTTCACAGATTATCGGGTGTCGTGTGTTAGATACAATATCTCAGCCGAGTCACCTTCACCTGCCAAGAATATAATACTGTCACAAGAGCATGGTCTGTCAACGGGGGTGTGAGCATATACATACATTATATATATATGTATATATATATGTGTGTGTGTATATATGTATACATATACAACAGCAAGTCAGCGATCATCAAACCTTAATCCTTGCGAGATGCAATGTGCTTTGAGCATGGCGGCTGCGGCCTGCCGGTCCTCCTTAGCGGACACTTGAAAGACCAGAACTCCAAGATGCTCAGCAGTTGTTAGTCGTGTGTGGTTCTTTTGATTATGAAGCAATGAATTTCTGCCTGCCTGTGTGGTCACACGTTACACGGGTTGTTCGTCAATGGCATTGCCACAGCTCGCACTCGTATGCCGCTTTGCTGTGGTTTATTGTCAAGTCCAATGCACCTCAGCGTCCGTGGCTTGCACCCACCAATGCAAGCATACATATATTTATTTATTTATTTATATCTACACTTTGTATATGGATGTGTATATATATATGCTTATCTATCTACCTCTATATATATATACACACATATTTTTATTATATACACATATTATTCTATTGGGTTTGTTTCTCCGCCGCTGTCTCCACGTGGGTGCATGGTCAGTGGAATTGGATGGGGGACAGTTCAGGCCAAGCGCGTCTCCTTCGACTCCGAAAGCTCGCAAGCATCCAACGCATCGGTGCCTGAGTCCAAGGCCCAGGACCGTCTCAGCGAGTAAGAGGCGCGCGTCATCTTCCCTGCGTGTTGAACCCTGCTTTCGATGCAGGACACCTTACGCGAGCGAGCTGCGGGCATCATGAGTGACCCCCACCACTCTGTTTTCCAGCGCAAGCTTGACAAGCTGAAGGCGGATCTTGAGATTTCTTTGCAGGCGGGGTGTAGAGCAGTACTGCTTTTGTTGCCACAAGAACCGCTGGCGGCAGTGGAAACATGATTCAACCGACGGAAAGCTGCGGTCCCTGTCATGATATTGTGCTGCTTTGACCAGCAAGAGGTGGTGTCTCGCTCAAGTTCTCATGCATGTGACACGAGCACGTATGGATCAGGCAGCCATGGGGCAGCTGGATGCATGCTTCCGCGAAGCCTCCCTGGGGTTGCAGTCCATGCCACCCACCCTCACATCGCCGGTGAATGGTGAAGACGGTTCTCCACGACGGAGTTTGGTGAGGCTCGGGAAGCGCATAACTGCCATAGCTCAACAGATCTTTACGTCGGTGTGGGAAGATGTAAGCGAAACGAAACTCAAACATGGATGGTCAGTGTCTTGCGATGACCGTTCTGTGCAGGAATTCGCAAGCTGAGGGTGCACAGGATGCAATACCGAACCCAGCCAGTGATCTTGAGCACAGTAAAGCTAAAGACAGAATGCCCAGCAAGCTTTCAAAGAAAGCCACCGGAGGCATCGATGAATCTGAATTAGTTTCTGGCGACCCGCCACTAGCTAGAGTCCACATACGAACCATGGAAGTTTGAGCAGTGCAGAAGCTTACCCTCGACTTGCACCTGACTTTCCTTGTCCTACAAGTGAGCCTTTGTTCATGTTCTCGCACTTTCCGTCGAGGGAGGCACTGAGCAATTGCTCGCCCTGCGATCTGCAGCACTGATATGCAGTGGTTTCTTCCATGAATAGCCAATCAGGCTGCTTCGAGGTGTGCGCCGGTCTTTCACCGTTAACACATGTTTCGCGCTCTAGTACAGTCACACTCACATGTCTTTACTGCAGTTGTTGACTATGGTGGCACTCAAATCGACTTCTTTTTCGCGGCCTGCTATGCTTTCCATCAATTCCAGGTCACACGAAGATTTGAAGACGTGTTTCAATTGTAGCTCGTGCAGAGCACAGCGCTCCGAGCGGCTTGGCGCCGCAAAATGAGAGCCTGAATTCCTAGGCACAAAACAGTGGTCACAACCGCCAAGCTGGATAAGATGCCATCGACAGCAAATAGACATGCCATCATAGTCGCAAGGAGCCCTTTCAAAAAACTGTCGCTGTTTGGCTCTGGTGGATGCGTGCCTGCGTTGCTGAAGTTTTCGCCAACAGGTACTGCATTTTAAAGTCTGTCTCGTTGTGGCAAGCTTGAAAAGAAGCAGCACATAGCAGCAGCATAGACCCACACCTGCCCCACTAAATGAGTCACAGTGACACCATAATTACATGCATAACCCAAGCAGCGCATGGCTAATGCTCAGCTTCGTTGATATAGAGCGCTTGCACCACAGAAGGCACTTCCAGGAAAGGGCCAGGGCCTGGCAAGCAAATGGGAGCGATTCCGAGCTGCATCCTTACTATATCTCTGTCAGGTTCAATGTTAAGTTCATCGCCGTTTCAGGTGATTAGCATGCGTCATCTAGGCATGTTCGTCAAGCCTCAGAGACAGACATAGCATGGTTCATAGCGTGATCAAGTAAGTTAGCGCACACCACAGGTCGTGGCAGTCTGCAGTGGCAGTTACATTTTGCAGTAGTTTTGCCTCACCCAAACTCGTTCTGAGGTTTGGCAGTCGGAGTTGTAGTCGCCGTCGCAGCCAGACCAGTAGCTGTGATTTGGTAGTCGTCGTAGTACAGGTAGTACTGCAGTAGTCGTCGTCTTCGCAGTCGTAGTCGTCGTAGTACTGGTCCTAGTCCTAGTCGGTAGTGCTGTAGCCGTAGCGCCGCAGCAGCAGCAGCGGGAGGAGAAAGAGGAGCAGTAGCAGTAGTGGTGTGGCAGTGGCAGCAGCAGGAGTAGGAGTGGTAGAAGTAGAAGTAGAAGTAGAAGCAGAAGCAGAAGCAGAAGCCGAAGCGGTAGCGGTAGCGGTCGTGGTCGTGGTCGTGGTCGTGGTCGTGGTGGTGGTGGTGGTGGTGGTGGTGGTGGTGGTGGTGGTGGTGGTGGTAGTGGTGGTAGTGGTGGTAGTGGTAGTGGTAGGAAATACTAGTACTAGTGGTGGTGGTAGTAGTAGTAGTAGTTAGTAGTAGTAGTAGTGTCAGTGTAGTAGCGAAGTAGTATATATAGAAGTGTATATAGTAGTACGTATAGGAGTGTAGCGTAGTAGTGTGGTAGTAGTAGTAGTAGTAGTAGTAGTAGTAGTAGTAGTAGTAGTAGTAGTAGTAGTAGTAGAAGTAGAAGTAGAAGTAGAAGTAGAAGTAGAAGTAGAAGTAGAAGTAGAAGTAGAAGTAGAAGTAGCAGCAGCAGCAGCAGCAGGAGGAGGAGGAGGAGGAGGAGTAGTAGTAGTAGTAGTAACAGCAGCAGAAGCAGAAGCAGTGGTAGTGCCAGCTGAAGCTCAAGGGCTTGCAAGCAGAAGACTGTTTGCACACTACTAGACCTACTACGACGACGGCGAGGTTTAGATTTCAGTTCAGGAAACAAGAGTTTAGAGCTTGTTTGCAGTGTGCCCCTCGATAGAGGCCCTGCTGCAAAAGAGTTATTTAGGGCTGCTGCGGGTAGGGGCAGCAGTCGTGGTCGTAGTGGCGGTGGTGGTAGTGGCAGTGGCAGTAGGTTTAGCAGTGCCAGTGGCAGTAGCCGTAGTAGTCTCAAGCGGTGGAGCAAACAGTTCCACCCAGAGTTTCCCAAACGAGAAGCTGCCAAATGACATGATACGGTGCGGCAGGTTCCAAGCGGCTTCGTTGAGCGCATTGGTATACTGAGCTGAGGTGTGTGCGTTGATGATGCTCCATCAGCCAAAGCTTCCTTCAACGTTGAGGCAGCGTGTTCGAAATTTGCTCCGTGCGAGTCCATTTGCATCGGATAGCGGCACACCTCTGAAGCTCGTTTTAGCCGTTCATGACTGCAGGAACACAAGTTCATGTGAACATGCTCTGACCACCTGTGCTTGTCCCGAAGTAAGCAATTTCTGTTTAGGAGCTGGGTTGAGGCCGGCCTACAGTGCTTCCAGTTTTTGGGGTTTGCACTTCTAGTCAAGTCCCTTCTTGTCGTGGGTTGGCTGCAGAGGTTCTCTTGCCTGAACTGTGCTCCATTTGTCAGGCATCGCCTGATCAGGATGCTGTCGAGATTAGCAGTTTCAAGTTCAACAGCCCGACGCTCGGTGGACTGTGTGACTGTGCGATTTTTCGTCATAGTCATGCTAGTTTCCTTGCGTGAAATAGCTATGCTGCGAGGCAAGAGCCAAATCGAGTTCATCACAGATGTGGAAGGCCGCCTCGGGCTTGCGGATCACCTCTCCAACCCAAGTTTTCAGCACGACGTCCATGTTGTCAGCGATACAGGCGTGCACGGTTCAGGGGCCCATGTGTCGCAGCAGCGTTATGTAATAGAGCGTGCAAAAACTGGCACCAACAGCATTCCAGCCGGCGATGCCTTCTCTCTAGCATGGCGCATGCAGGTCATTGGGAGTACTTCCTGCGCTTCATTGACCGGAGCAGCATTCTGTACTGGGATGGTGAGGAGAGCCGTTCTTTCTTTCGAGATTTTTCCTCTTGACTCGTACAGCAGTGCAGGTGCGGATTGGCATGTGTCTTCGTGCGATCCAGTAGCAAGCCTTTGTTTCCTCTAGGTTGCTGTTTGCTTGGCGTGCAATTATGCAGGACCGCGGTGCCTGGGGTCTCCGACTTAGAAGAGGGACAACCAAGACGACAACCACGACGTTTTCGACTACTAGTGACTCTGCAACTGCTACTTCTACCTGCCAGTAGTCTACTACTACTACTACTACTCCTCCTACTACTCCTACTACTCCTACTCCTATGTAGTAGTAGCACTACTACTACTACTACTACTACTACTACTACTACTACTACTACTACTACTCCTACTCCTACTCCTACTCCTACTCCTACTCCTACTCCTCCTACTCCTACTCCTACTCCTGCGCCTACTCCTACTCCTACTACTGCTGCTACGACTACGACTACGACTACTGCTACTAATACTACTACTCCTACTTCTATTGCTACTCCTACTTCTACTCCAACTCCTACTCTTACTACGGCTGCTGCCACCGGTAATGCTACTGCTGCTACCACTACTACTACTACTACTACTACTACTACTACTACTACTACTACTACTACTACTACTACTACTACTACTACTACTACTACTACTACGACGACTCTGCCACTTACTATCGCTACCACGACTAACTTCTACTGCTGCTCCTGCTGCTGCTACTACTACTAACTACTACTACCTCTACTACTGCTGCTACTACTACTATTGTGGATGGAGGAAATCTTGCACCGCTTGTAAGATATGTTATGTAGCTTCACCCCGTGCCCTCTTCTGAACATTGCTATGAACACAGTGCTTTACAAGATCGTTCCAATGAGATTAATCTTGCACCGCCCCAAGAGGTCTGTCGTCAATGTTGAAAAGGGGGTGCGGGATTGTTGCTCGGATGTGTACTCGAAACAGTGTGTGTAGGTGGTGCAAGATTTCCTCCATCCACCGTAGTACTACTACTACCACCACTACTACTACCACTACTATCACCACTACCAGCACTACTACAACTACTACTACTACTACTACTACTACTACTGCTACTACTATTTTCCCATTGCTATTATTATCCCTATTACTCTTACTGCAACAACTACTACTACTACTACTACTACTGCTACTACCGCGACTGCTACTGCTTTCAGATTCTACCACTACTGCTAGTACTGCGCTACTACTACTACTACTACTACTACTACTACTACTACTACTACTACTACTACTACTACTACTACTACTACTACACTACTTCCACTTCTACCACTACTACCACTACTACTGCTGCTGCTGCTGCAGCTGCAGTTACTACTGCACTACTACTACTACTACTACTACTACTACTACTACTACTACTACTACTGCTACTGCTACTGCTACTGCTACTACTACTACTACTACTACTACTACTACTACTACTACTACTACTACAGAACTACTACTGCTACTGGTGCTGCTAGTGCTACTGCGACTGCGACTACCATTACACTACCACTGCTGCAGTGTTCACTTTACCACTGGTTCTGCTGCCTTCGTGTGGCATCTGCGGCGACCAGCTCTTGATACGCTGAGGTCCTGGCCTGCTACGGTTACGACGTCAGGGGGTGCTCGTCTTCGGCGGTGATGCGATGCTTGGTTGCAGGGTTCCACAAACTCTTCATGGAAGGCACCATGGCCTAGCCTTCGGAAGCCTTCTGATGTTGCGGTGGGCAGAGGAGGTGTTTTTGTTGATTACTTTGCACCTTCTGCAAACTGAGGCCAGACAAAGGCTTGCACCCGAGTCTTGCAAGCTCTTGCAGCCTTTGACCTCCTTTTCTTGCAGTGATGTAGCGCATCCGCATGCGGTAGATTGCCTGGCAGTTGAAGTTGTAAAGTCTTGGGGTCACGACGCATTCTGGCCCGTTGAGTGCTGAAGGTCCTGGGGACATCCGTTTCATCAAGACGTTGCTCAGTTTGAGAAAGCGCTTCCCCAACCAGGCTGAATCAGGGCATGGTACTGTCGAAACAGGACGTTTTGCGCGTGTAGTTTTTGGTGATGTCACATGTTCTTACCATTAGCATTACTAGTTGCAGTAGCAGTAGTGTAGGAGCATTACTGGTGAGAGCAGTATTGTAGAAACTGCAGCAGGAGCAGCAGCAGTAGCAGTATCAATAGAGGAGCAGTACTAGCAGGAGCAGTAGTTGCTTCAGGAGTAGCAGCGGCAGTAACAGGAGAAAGAGCAGCAGCAGGAGTAGTTCTAGTAGTAGTAGTAGTAGTAGTAGTAGTAGTAGTAGTAGTAGTAGTAGTAGTAGTAGTAGTAGTAGTAGTAGTAGTATTCATTCAGAACGCGCACCGAGTACGATGTCTGCGAGAGGGCTGAGGCATGCGACCACTGTGGGACCGCACGGAGGCTCCAGCGAGCTGGGTCTCGTCACGCGTTTGGTGACCCTCCTAATCTAAAGCTAACAAATCGATCTGTGTGCTCGAGTAGTAGTAGTAGTAGTAGTAGTAGTAGTAGTAGTAGTAGTAGTAGTAGTAGTAGTAGTAGTAGTAGTAGTAGTAATACTGGTAGTCGTGGTAGTGGTAGTTGTGATCATAGTAGTAGTCGTCGTCGCAGCAGTAGCCAACGCAGTAGCAGGAGCCATAGCATCAGCAGCAGCAGCAGTGGTAGTAGTAGTAGTAGCAGTAGTCGTATAGTAGTATAGCATCGAAGGCTGGAGGATAACCTGTAGCCTGCGCAGCTTGTTTGGATTCCGCACATATGCTTGGATCCGAGATTCGCAAAGCTGCTGTCTGGGCATGCATGTCACTTTTGAGTACTTCGGCGGCATCTGCTTGTGCACCTGGACGATCGGTCAGGTCTATTTCATTCTGGGAAATCGCGACCTCATGAAGCTGCGTGCAATCCTTAGCTGAACGTTAGTGTTGTGGGCAGTCGGGACAAGACGTGCTTCGCTTCCGTAACCACACCTGGGAGACTGGATTTGCGGGGGCCAGCTATCCCACCGTGGCAGGAGTTGAGCAGACAGCTCTCGACACACCTGAATGAGAACTCGAGCCTTCATGTCTGCTGAGGTTTCATGGCTGAGCTCAAGGAAATAGAGGCCAAAGTGTGCAACATGATGTCCTTGGAGATGTTTTTGAATCCATCGAGATAGTCATGGGATGGTTCTATTTGGCAAGTCACCGCTTGTGCATCTTTGGGTTTACAGCTATGGTAAAAGTACATGTGCTCTGAGTCTGTCGGCTGCCGCTCGTATTACCGTGTTGATGGCATTGATAGCGCACGCTTCCCAGGACAGTGCCGTCCGAAGAGCGAAAGGAGCGAATAATTTATCCTCCCACACGATTGGAAGCCAGGAGCCAGGAATGGTATGGACTCCAAGCTGGGACAGGCCTCGACGCGATTTCAGAAAGCTAATCGGAAGTAGCGTAAACATGCAGCCAACTAATGTCTTGATTTTCCTCCCCTGCAAAGGTGTACGGTTGCAACCATGAATTTTCGGGACTCCATGTAGCCGGGGTTCATCCGACGTACAAGTTCGCAGTATTTGGTGCAAAACTCTCCAGTGCTGCAAGGCTTTTGTGAATCTTTGAACATGTGCAGAACGTCAGCTCTGTGACGTCAGAGTGTGCCAGGAAAGCGATATCTTTTGAACAGTTCCTGGAGGCCAGCTGTTTCCGATTTATGCACAGTCGTGCAGTCTTACCGGGCACCAGTGGCTACTCAGTCACTTAGTCACCATCGAGCAGAGAAAACGAAGTCATTTCAGAAGAGAATATGAGACGTTCAGGGGACACTTTCGCGATGCCTGCAAGGCCATCCAACTGCATGGCGACATGTGGTGGCGGATTGATGATGCTTGAACTTAGGCTATCTCATGGGAAAGAGCTTCGATAGGATAGCCGAGCCATCGAGCAAGTATTAGCTTATCTGCTCAAGCATGTCACACAAAACTGCCACGATCCGTTGTAATCAGCTGGTGGCACCTTTGCCGAGCGGTGCTCTAAGCTTTTGGCGCTGTGAGGATCGAAAAGGCGAAAACATCCAGCGCGACTTGATCGGCAAGCTGATGCTTTGCAGCATTCAAAGACATGCTGGCTCCTGCAGCCCGCCACAACGTGATACCTCCTCCAACCTAAGAAATCCTAAGAATCTCTGTTCATTTTTCGGGTCCCGGTCTTAGTGAAGCACTGACGGAGCTGGCTGTTTATCTGAGGAAGTGGCTTCTGCATTGCACCATGGGTTGCCAGGCGTCGCAGCTTGCAAAGAAAGACACAGAAGTTTGAATTCATTACATTCAGAGCGAAAGGACGCTTGTATCCCCTAGGCCCTAGCCTGTTTCTTCAGTGTAACAATGTGAGCTGGTGTCTAACTCCATGAGCTGTGCAGTCTTAACTGACATGTGCTCCGCTGGGGCTCAGCTCGAAGAACTGTTTTTCTGGATGCCGGGCAACAGGCTTCGACAGACACACTAAAGGTGGTCTGGCAGCCATGCAGCGCACGGCAACCTCGGGCAGCACATCCTCGGAAGGCTTCGACCTCAACGTCAAGACAGAGTGGGAGAGGGAGGTCAGCGGAGCAAGCAATACCAGTGTCCTTACCTTCACCAACAGAGGCGAGATCAAGGAGAGTACTGGCGATGAATCCCAGCAGCACAAAACGAAGAGCAAGGGCATCGCCACGGAATACTTCAAACGCTCCGAAACAGATGCAGATTCCTTCACACTCAAGGGCAAGGTTTTCGCGCAGTCTGAGAAGTCTGTCGCCTTGACAGTCTGTCAGGGTTTCTCTCGTAAGATTCTCCGGAACAAAATGTTTGCACATTTTATGGTTGTCATCGTCGTAATGGATGCATTCCTGACCGCGACGGATATCGATTTCAGAGCTCGTGGTGAGACGCCTCCTGGGCTGGTGCTGGGTTTGTCGACGATGTGCCTGAGCTTGTACGCCCTCGAGCTCTTGTTTCAAGTCTTCGCACGAGGTGGGCGAGTTCTGCTTGCTCCCGCATTTAGGTGGAATAGTACTTCTAGTAATATCTACTGCGCGCAGTGCACCGTTCATTCTGCTCCTTTGCGGGAACCGGGTGTGGCGCCCAAGACTGCGAAGTTGTCCGGCTCCATCGCCAGATGAAGATGTATCACTGGTTCCCACGACCCACCACCACATGTGGAAAACGTGCAATACGTCATGCTGTAATTGTAATTATATAGTTGCGAATCGAGCACGTCCACGCCATGTAGCTGGGTCATGGCAGTCAGTGTTCGCTGGTCGTCGTGCTTTTGTCAACGATTGTACTTGTGTAGCCTTTATAGGGCAAGGTCGTGATAGCACTTGTGTCGAGGACGCCGGGTATTGCACGATTGGCTGGCTTGGATGGACCTGATTATTATCGTGTCGGGCTGCGTCGATCTGCTAGTGAGCGCCTTTGTGAAGATTGAGTTTCTATCCAAAATCGGTGCCATGCGAGTGCTGCGCCTGATTCGGATCGTTCGGCTGCTGCAGCTTCTGCGCCGAAATCGATCCTTGAAAGAGTTGCAGAAGCTGGTAAATATGTTGGCCACCTGCTTGAAGACGCTTTTATGGTCTTTCGTGTTTCTGTGTCTCGTGATGACTGGCTGGGCCATGCTGATGGTTGAGATCATACACCCTTATGTGCTGGAGCTACATGAAGTATTCAGCGATTGTGAGCAATGCATGCGGGCCACATCGACGGTAATGCAGGCAAACTTACTGTTGTTCAAGACGGTCATTGCCGGAGACAGCTGGGGTCAGATAGCCGTGCCAATCATTGAGTCCCACCCTGAGACCTCGATCATTTTTGTTGGATCGCTGCTTACTCTAGTCTTTGGCGTTCTCAACCTTATAGTTGCCGCCGAGAGCTCAGTCTTTGCCTGCAAATGGCGTAGGGCGTGAGTCCGTAGTGCTGCAGAGTGGCCCGTTACACGTGCCACTCGAACGGCCAGGTAGTTGTGGACACTTTCGCCGAAGTTCGGGAGAATGACGTCGTCAACTTGGCCCAAGAGCTGGAGTTCAACATAGAAGATGATCAGAAAATCCTCCGACAAATATTTCACCGAATCGACGCAGATGAGGACGGATCTGCCAACAGAATGTTGTAGTTGCTAGGGGACGGTGGAAAGGGGGGAGGAGGGAGTTCGCGCACTTCTGGGTTGGGAGAGCGACGAGAGAGAGAGAGAGAGAGAGAGAGAGAGAGAGAGAGAGAGAGAGAGAGAG
This sequence comes from Symbiodinium sp. CCMP2592, assembly GCA_905221615.1. Lineage (NCBI taxonomy): Eukaryota > Dinophyceae > Suessiales > Symbiodiniaceae > Symbiodinium > Symbiodinium sp. CCMP2592. The sequence continues at coordinate 38,976 of CAJNDT010001124.1, forward strand.
AGAGAGAGAGAGAGAGGGAGGGAGAGAGAGGGAGAGAGAGAGAGAGAGAGAGAGAGAAAGAGAGAGAGAGAGAGAGAGAGAGCGAGAGAGAGAGAGAGAGAGAGCTGGTGCCCAGTGCGACAGCAAAAAAGTGCAGTTCGGATTGTTCTTTATTCAGCTTTTGTCCGATTTGACGGACCCATTTTCGAGACCAAAAAACCCGTCGAAAACTTGTGCACCATAAGGGGCCTCCCCTGTTGGCGCTGCGCTTGGTAAGGTTTCAACTTGATTGTTTGAAAGGAATACGTGTTTAAGACAAGCATTAACTGGCTACACTTTGGAGCTCTCCGGCTGCATGTTGCTGAAGAAATAATCGCTCCGCGTCCAGATTGTGCGATTCCAAAAATGAGCTCGCAACTGGTTCGCCAGCACCCTTTTGCAGGCCCAAAGCTGCGACCGTTTTCTGAGCCCTCGGGAAATATACCAATAGTCAGAGGCACTAAAAACGGGTCCGAAAACCGGACCCATTTTTGAGCCCGCTTCTCACTCTTTTTCTGAATTCTCAACTCCAAAAAAATGATCACCGTTTCTCTTTTTGCTTACGCAGCCACTCCTGTTCTGTGGCTTAGCTATGAAATCGAACAAATGCAGAAAACTGGGGAGGCCTCTGTGGCGCACACGTTTTCGAAGGGTTTTTCCGCTTCGAATATGAGCACGTCAAATCTGTCAAAATGAAGGTCGAGACAAGGTCCGGAAATTCGGAAGGCTTCCCACATGGGGTTTCTGCTAAAACAGCAAAAAAAACTGGCGAGAGCCAAGTGAGCCCACGTCGTGCATGAGGGGGTTTTGGAGTTTCACCGTGCACAAATTCCGAACTGTTAGCCGCACCTCTCGACACCACAACTCTGCATAGCTCAAAAAGCCCTGTGTAGATCTGGTGGAGATATCTTCCAGAAAATTCCACTGCTCTTGCATGATCTGTTCCGGCGCCAACCAGTGCGACAGCAAAAAGTGCAGTTCGAAGTGTTCTTGGGAGCAACCAGCCGGTCTAGCAACAGCAAATGCAACCAGAAGCAAGGCAGAGGCAAGGAATGTTGCAAATGGAGTCTCTGCTAAAAATCATAGCGCTGCAGCCAACAGAGATGCAAGCAGCGCACACACCCACCGCCGGCAGCAGCTCTGACCCGCCACCACAACCACCAGTGCAGGTGCAGTACCACACCGCACCACCACCACCCAATGTACACCATGTTGCAGCCCACATGCTCCAGCTGCAGCTCGACATGCTTTCAGCAATCGAAGCTACCGGTGCACACAGCCCTGTCCCGGACACGGTCAGAGACCTACATGAAGTACATCGCCTCCTGCTTGAGGGCACCCAACGCTTCTACAGCCAAGCCACAGCCCGCTGCTGGGCCAACGTGCACCGCGGCGAGGACCTGGCTGAGAGAGCGGAGGAGCCGATGCACAACGTGATAGCAGCCACGACAGGCCAACACACCCTGCCTCAGCACTTCCGCGACAACCTCGACAGGGTGGTACACTTGTGCGAAGAGGCTGCGGCCGCACACGAGGAGGCTTGGGGTGCACCAGGAGAAGCCGAGGCACACTTGGCAAGGGCTGAAGAGATCAGCTCACCCGCAAAAAAGGCCAGGCGTCGCGAAGCGGACGTCCTGGCACATGCTGGAGGGGCACCACGCCAGCCGACGGTGGGGGACCAAAGGCCAGAGCTCCCACTGAAAGCCCTGCACACGCTGCGCCGCTTGCAACCTTTTTTGCATGGGCAGATGCATGAGATGGCCCAGGCGGCAGTGATCGACCTACAGCAGTGGTCGACACAGTACTTTGGAGCACCAATCCAGCTTGTCGTGACCGACAGTGAGGGGTCAGAGGCTAGCACAGCGGGGCACCAACCCGCGGGACACGACCCAGGACAAGACCAACCGCGCAGACCGCACGGCTACGAAGCAGTGGCACCAGCGAGAAGGGCAAGACCGGGGACAAGACCAACGACGACCCCTACTACCAGAAGGTCACCAGCCGCAACAAGGAGGCCACGACCAGGGACAAGAGCTTCCGCAAGCCCTACTACCCGAAGGCACCATGGCTCCCACCTTTCGAGCCGACGACGACACCAAGCGGCGCAGGACCACTCGGGGCACCAGCTCAACACGAAGTGGCACCAGCCCCGCAGACGACACCAACGCAAGACGACGACACGGAGACAGGCGCTGCCGTGGTGCGCTGCGACGCCACACCTGGCCGCCGACCTTCCTCGAGCCGGGGAACCAGCTGAAGACGACCTGAGCCCCAACAGGGCAGAGTCACTTTCTTTGCCGACGTGAGCCTCAGGTGACCCACCACTTCTCACACCGAAGGTGGACCCAAACTTTCCCTCAGCCTGTTGCGTACCTGCTGTGCTTTGTGAGAGAGAGGGAACGAGGGGCACCCACCACGCACAGGTTTCAGGGTTGAGCGGAAGGTCACAGGCAGGCTTCCGTTCGGTTTGAGGCAGGGTGGACAGGCGGGTAAGGTTGAGGTAGGGCACCAGTCCAGCAAGGGGGGGCACCCGACTTTCGGCAAAACACAATTATTACACTGCTTCTGGCCTATGTGCTTTTCTCGCGGACCACGCCGAACGGGAGCCCTCCTTGCCTTTTCGAGTGACGTGGGGAACCCAACCCTTGTTTGCACCTGTGTCTTGGTTCCGTGCGAGGGTACCCCACCACTCACCTAGGAGCACCACGTTCTCTGTAAAGTCCGAGCCCATCCAATCCAAATGATGGATGGGGCAGCGCGCCCGCGCGGGGCGGGAGGACTGCTCCCGCCTCAAGCCCCTAGCAAAGCAAAGAGAGCTGGTGCGCAGGGTTGTGGGGGTCACACCTCGCCAAACCACACGCTCAGCAAGCAAGCAAGAGAGAGCGAGCGAGCGAGCAAGATGGAGAGATGGAGGATGATTACCTTTGTGCGGGCCACTCAGCACCGTCGTGTGACAAGCCGCTTGAGCAATGCCTTCTGGACGGCTGTATCCTCGGCAGGGATGGGTACAGGGATCTACCTGTACCAGTTCGCTCTGGTAGTACAGCGACGCGTGCCCAGCAAATCCGAGAGATAGATCAAGCCATCCGGGAAAAGGGCATGGAGTTCTTAGCCCGCACGGAAACTTCATTAACAAGTAGCCTTTGCTTTGATCAGTAAAGTTCGGGTTCGGTTGGGTTCGGTTCGGTTCTGTTAAACCAGTATGAACCGGATGGCGGTTCGGTTCCCGTGCGGTTCGGTTCGCGGTTCCTACCGGTTCGGCGGTTCATGCTGGCCCCGGGACGGGGGAGTACAGGTTTTTGGAACATTTGGGGCCTGAACGTGCTGAAAACCTATACTCCCCCGTGCGCCCGCGGCAATGCAGGGGAATACAGATCATGTGCTGTTTTTGTATGGTGGGAAGGAACCCTACATTCGTTACTTTTTCGGATATGCAACAAGCAGGGTTGGGGGTGCCGGGCCGGGGACGCGGGGGAGTACAGGTTTTGGAATATTTGGGGCCTGAAAGTGCTGAAAACCTGGACTCCTTCGTGCGCCTGCGGCAATGCAGGAATACAGATCAAGTGCTGTTTTCGTATGGTGGGACGAATTAGCTCCATTCGGTGCTTCTTCGGAGAAGCAACAAGCAGGGTTGGGGGTGCTGGGCCAGGGACGCGGCGGAGTACAGGTTTTGGAACATTTGGGCCCTGAAAGTGACCGTGCGCCCGAAGCAATGCAGGGGAATACAGATCATGTGCTGTCTTTGTATGGTGGGAAGGAACCCAACATTCGTTAATTCTTCTGAGAAGCAACAAGCAGGGTTGGGGGTGCCGGGCCGGGGACGCAGGGGAGCACAGGTTTTGCAATGTTTGGGGCCTGAAAGTCCTGCAAACCTGTACTCCCCCGTGCGCCCGCGGCCATCCAGGGGAATACAGATCATGTGCTGTTTTTGTATGGTGGCAAGGAACCCTCCATGCGTTGCTTCTTCGGAGGAGAAGCAACAAGCAGGGTTGGGGGTGGTGGGCCGGGACGTGGGGGAGTACAGGTTTTGGAGCATTTTGGGCCTGACAAAGTGTTGAAAACCTGTACTCCCCTGCGCGCCCCCAACGCGGATCTTGTGCTGTTTTTGTATGGTGGGAAGGAAAGATCAAACGGTCTTCGTTGTAGAGGCAAAGGACCCGACAAGAACCAAAAGAATCTGTGAGGAGGTCTTGGCTTGCTTTCGGGGCCTTAAATTCTTACAAAGCTGATTCCAAAAAGAGCCAGGCACAAGAAGTTGTTCGATGGGGCTTTGCAACCATCTCTGGCTCCTCTAAAGCATTGTTTCCGTTGTGGACACGGCCAAAGCCGGAAAGTTGACGACAGAGTCTCCTGCGATCCATGGTTCCGTTGTGGAAAAGAGGAGAAGCCAACACAAATCATAACAGTCTTTTGTCTACGTTGGAGGGTCAAAAATAAAGCTCAGAAGCCAGCTGATGAAAAAGGCAAAGGCAAGGGCAATACCAAGAGCAAGTCTAATCTTGGCAGTGGGGCTGAACATGAGGATCTTGGCGTGCTTGGGCCCAAATTATTCGCAAGAAAGCAATGCCAAAGCTTGATCTGCATGACCGACCGACGACGATCTCAAGGAGTGCAAGGACAAAGCTCTTTGTCTAGAATCTAGAAGGCGTCGCCACTTTGTGCAGATCACAAGCTTCGCTGAATAGTCAGGACTTGGCGGTCTTACACAACATATCGCAACATTGGCTGGCTTTGCTTACCAAAGATCCCTGGAGGAGGCCAGCCTTTGACTCTGCCGGTCAGTTCCTGCGCCGGGGTCCCGTTTTTTGATGAGGTTACACTCGCAGCTCCCCTGTTTGAAGGGCTGCCCACTCCCCCAGTTTCAGGAAATGCGAACTTCTTGCAAAGCAAAGCCCTACCAATAAGAGGCAGAAGGATGTTTTCCGTCTGCGGGAATATGAGCTGAAAGACTGCGGGGGTGCGGAGGTTTGGTGCCACAACAGATTCGCTTTTGCTGATTGGCCCACCAGCAACTTTGACAAGGCCCACCCCAACTTGGACGAGATCCAAACCATGGGGCGGACGCTCAGACAACAAGTTCATCAATGTGTTTGCAGACATCAAAGCAAGTATTCTGGAATGGTGGCGGACCCCGTTGGTTTGAGGAGACAGAGGCGGCAAGGTTCCCAAATGATTACTCCAAATGATTTTGAGAGCTGGCTGCTGATTCTGCTGGAGAACAGCCCCAAAGTTGGCAGTTTTCCCTGCCAGATCATTTTTGCAAACACCGTGGTTCTTTTCTTGAAGGACAAGCGCCACCGAGCAGTGATCGCCACTGATTACGAAGGCGTGGCCGCTGGAGTGGACAAAGCGAGAAGATGGTGGACCTCGCGGAGCCGGAGAAGGACTTGAGCTCGCAAAAAGATCTCCTGCGCCCGCTAGATTCTGCTAGATGTCTTCTTCCACTCCTGGAACACAGCCTTCGAGTGGGAGGAAAGTGCACTTCATGCCCTTTGGAACCTAAGATGCACGAGAGCTCTACAAGCAAAGAAGCTCCACCACGTAAAACGCAAGCTCCCAGTACCAGTGCGGTTCACCAGCCCGCCAAACAGAGGATGATGAAAAGGACGACCTTTCTCAGAAGCAAGCATCGAGCGGCATAGGCTGCTCCAGAAGATTCATACCTGTACCAAGAACGTTCGCAAGGTCAAGCTGTACGCGATATCGATTGTTTCCTTACATTTCTTCCAGGAAATAAAGATGTTCTTTGAAGATGCAACAAACTTGATGATCCAGGCACAGCTCGCCAGAGAGTTTGCGGCCGATCACCACATGGCGGAGGACCTTCTACTCAACATCGATTCGCTCAAAGGCCGTATCGAGATCCAGATACATTGCGGAGCGGTCGGCTGGATGGCCCAAATCGGCTGAACGAGGTCATTGCTGCATTGCGGGTCCTACATGTCTTTCTTCTCTCAGTCTGCTCCAGCGTTTCGTGGATGGACACGTCAAGAGGCGCACTTGGGGGAATCAATACCGCTGCATGGCTTCTGAGCTATATATGAGAAGAAAACGTCTCCACACCCAAGGGGCTTCCGCAAACAAACCTCGTTCAGGATACGGCCTCGCTGCGTACCAGCCAACCCAAATAATGCGGGGCTGCTCGGAGGAGCAACGTTGGGACTGCCGGCGCCTCATTCCCTGATCAACGTAGCCATTTTGGCTCAAGTGCTGCGCCCTTTGCTGGGGGGACTGTTCCCCTCTGGCATCGGTGGGGAAGGCGCGGAGTTGGCCCAGGGGGTGTACCCCCTTGGGAGAGCTTCCGTCGCTTTTCCCGGCAGTGCTTGAGTCGCACGCCCGCCGCATCTGTCCTCAAGTGGCCCATTCGGTTAGGGTCGCTCGCGCTGCAATTGCCGATCAAGAAGAAGGCAAACCGTGCGCTCTTCCAGAACACCGCTCTTGCCGGGGTGATAGGTGTGCAACGTTCCCCGCCGTGAACCGCTGCTGCCCAGGACCTTGAGAGCTTTAGGTACCGCTTCATCCAGGCACTCGGCGACCCTACTCCACTCTTACGTGCTCAAGACGATTCTGCCGGGGAAGTTCCTCGAACGCGACCTTTGCCCACTACCTGATCGTGACTTGGGCATCGCCGCTGAGAATAATATCTGTGCCTTCGCTTTGGCCTCATGGCAAACCAACAGGGGAACACCGGGAAGTGCCTTAGGTGCATAAGGGGCTACTCTTTTCATGGGGGGCATGACCGCTCCGATCCCGAGTGCATCTTGCATGGGTGTCACAGTGAAGATGCGAGGGAGATGCAGGCCTTTATCTGTCAGAGAAAGATCGACAGAGCCGTGAAGGAGTCACTTCGCCAGGGGGATGAACCTCCGCCCCAGCCTGTTCCTTCCCCTCCCGCACCTACACAGGGGGGCCACCCCAGCTCTACGACTCTCTGCCTGAGGTGCCTGAAGGGCGAACGGAGCCACCACAAGCACGACCCCTTGGCGGACAACTGCATACTCTTCGGGGTGAAACACCCGACGCTCACTAAGGCTCGCCAAGCTTGCACGGGATGAGGACCGGACCACTGCAGCCTTGAGCTCGACTACCTCTACGTCCCCTCCTCCCCCCCCTAAGGCCAAAAAGCAGCGCAGGTACCGCCATGAAGAACCCCAACAGCAGGAGGCACCGCCTAGCAACATGGATGAGAACGAGACGGACGAGCTCCTCGAAGATCGGCTAAAGCAACTTTTCGGTATATCGAGCCGGACAAGCAGCTCCTCAGCGACACGGACAACGCCGGTACGAGCCTTCGCAAGCCCACCCGCACTTCTGACGCCGCCTTCGCCGGCAACTCCAACACAGACGGGGACACCATCCTCGAGCTCAACATCGACCAAGCAGGAACCAGCACAAGGAGGGACACCTTCTCAACAACGACAGCTACCTGAATGGGTTCTACCACCTTTCGTTGGGCCAAGATCACCAGGCATAATACGGGGGATCACACCTATAGAGGCCAATGCTGCTCCTGCCGTTCCAGCTCCGATCCATGACATCCCAAGCCGAGTTCAAAGAAGCTTGGAACCGGACGAGAAGGTGGATAACACCTTTGCCGACGCCGTGAAGAGCGAGCTCTACTACCAGGGGACGGAACCCATGCAGGCGACGAACGCCCTCTACCCCAGCGATAAAGCCAATATTCCTCTCCAGGGGACCTCCCCTTTGCAAACTGCTGACCGCCGCGCCAAAGACGAAGTGCTTGATACTCAGGTAGAGACCTCGAGGGACATGCCCGTCAGCCTCGCAGGCGCAAGGTATGAGTCACGGGGACTGCACCCCACCGTGGATGTCTTCAATGATGTTGCCTACATCCCTGGGGCGAGCTGCTCACTGCTGGGGGACTCCTAACGCCAAGACTGAACAACAGGAACCGGACGATGCCGTGATGGACACGCCCGGGGAACTGCCCGATGATGAAGTTTTGGAAGCAGAAGAGGATGAAGTTGAGAAAGGGGGGCCACCTCTGCGACCTTCCGAGCCCACCGGAGCACCTCCGAAACTCACACAACGTCAACGCTGGAGGCTTCAACAACTCCTCGAATCCGGGGAAATCACTCGGCTATCCGTCAATGAAGACGACGCCGCACTTTGGAGGAGATACAGAGGCGACAGCAAGGAGGCCTACCGCGCGTATAGGAAAAGTCAACGACGGGCTGGAGACTGGAGGCCGGACAAGAGAAGGCAGAGTGATGCCTGATGGTCGACGTGAACTAGGAGTATAACTAGGACGAAGACTACTGAGCGGGGCTACCCGCGCACGAGCAGCACTACCAAATGAGCGGCGCTAAGAAGAAGGGGACAACCCCCCTGGTTTTTTGTGCACTTTTCAGCGAAACATGGGCACTGTCAGATGCTGGTTTGTCTTTTCGGGGCTTTTGGCTTTGCCTGGTCTGTTTCGGAGATCTTTGCCCGTGTTTCCTAATTGGGGTCAGTGACGACTTTTCTTCGGTGCGAATAGTACCTCTTCTCCATCCGCGATGTGTACCATAGGGGGGAACCCCACTTCTCGATCCTTCGATCTGTAAACTAGTTTCTGACGGGCCGCTGGAGCCTTCCAAACTCTCTCCATTTTAGCCTCCACTCGAGGCACGTGCACCACGTTTAAAGACCGGGGAAACCCCGCATCTCTTTTCCTTTTCCATGACGGGCCGCGGAGCCTCCTAAGCACTCACCTCTACACCGCCTTTTATGCATGTCATGACCCTGCACTTCAAGCCGCCCACCGAGGCAGGTTCGCAGTGATCTTATTTCCATGTTGCTTTGCCCTTTCGCCAATCTGCCTTGGCGGTGCGCGCACGTCTTTCCTCTGGCACCCGCAACTGTCGGGGGCGCTCGACGCGCGCGGTGTAGGGGGTCTCCTCCCTACACCCTAGCCCTGGCGAAAGAAAGAAAGAAAGAGAGAGAGAAATGGCAAATGGCAAATGAAAGACGTGCTTGTGTGGACCCTCCTCCAGGCAATACTGAAGTTGCTTCGTCCAGCCACCAACCGCAACAGCACCGTGCCCCACCTCAAGTGGCACACACCCCCGGGGAGGCAACCCCGTACCAAATCGTAAAGGCCCAGGAGCTCCTCAGTCAGGCGACCCCCTTCATGACGCACGACACAGCACAGCAGGTTCCCTCACCTCAAACGCCCGGCAAGCAAGCAAGAGCCCTGGCGAAGGAAAGAAGAAGAGAGAGAGAGAGAGAGAGAGAGAGAGATGGCATGAGGCGGAAGAAGAGATAGCGGGGGCTCGCCCTCAAGCCTGGGGAAAGAAACAAAGATAGAATGAGAGAGAGCGGGGATGTCGTGGAATTTATGGTTACCGGTCCCGGTCCCGAGGTAAGCACCTCAAGTGATCAAGTGTGTGATTAGAAGGACGACCAGTACCGCCCAAGCTGAGCACGAACGACGGATAAAATTTTCGGGCTGGGGAAAGCACTTGCAACATCAGAATGGTGACAGGGAGTCCTGTTCGCGGTATGGCAAAACGGCAGCATACAAGTTCGAACATGTGGTACATTCGCCCCTTTCTGACGAAATCAGCGTTTAATTGATCATGAGGATGGTGAGCTGACATTGGACGAACTACTCGACGGTGCCCACCACGACTCTGAGTTTCAAAGCCGGCTGAAGGTCATGGATATCGATGAGGCCGGTCAGGGGTTTCGATGGTTTCGTGCAAGGTAATAATGCAGAATGCCCGTTGTGGCCATGACTTCGAGTCTCAAACCTGCCAACCCTTTCAATAAGCTTCTTCAGTGCGAGAGCAGTTGCTGGTACTGTACCATATCTTTGCGTGCCCCCACATTGGGAGCTGTCGGAAGTTGCCTCTGTACCAGTACCTTGATCGGTGCTGAAAGGAATTATGCTACATGCCTTCGAGTTTGCCTCAGGTTGACTTGCAGCAGCTTTTTGAGATGATTGACGCGGATGGATCCGGTTCCATTGCAGTGGAAGAGTTCATCGTCCCCCTAAGCCGCTGCTGAGCAGACGAGAGCATCCATTTCGGAGCGGTCGGGTTGGGACTTTTAACTAGCACCTGCGTGCGCCAAATGATTTTGTTGGATCGAGAACCTATCCCACCCATCGCCGCAGCCTCAACGGTTGCATGCGACCTAGACCAGGTTGGGTACATGACTCCAAGACTGCGCCGCGCTTCATCAAGTACAATCTGCTGCGTGCGATGACGCAGCAGGACAGCCGGAAGTGAAGCTTGCAAGCTATTCCTACTAGTAGTTTTTCAAGCATCTGGAAGCCCCAGGTTCCCAGGCAGCTGCACAGAGCAAACGCCAAAGGGGAGTCCCAGTGTTGCCAACCCTCTCTACTTCTCTCCCCCCAACCGCTTCTCTAAATCTCGACTCTTGAAGTCGGTAGTTTCTCAGGGGTACACAGGGGCTATTGTGGAAGAGGTGTTATCATGAAGCAGCTACAGCCACAGCCGTGAAGGAGGAGCTACTGCGGTTCTCGCACCAGAATTTCAACTCCATGTTTGAACGAGTGGATCGAATGTCTTTGGTCCTCAACAATCTTGCCGCCAAGCACGGCTGCGCGACAAAGCCGAGCAAGTCGACGGCAGCGTTCAACGAAGGTGCAACGAAAGACCCGGTCTTGACCCCAGACTCCCTTTGCCGTACATGTATCAGGCCCTTGTTGCCTTTGGTTGCTGAGACTCGTTCAACCAGCCTAAGCTCGCAACTTCCTGGTCAATGGCTGAAGGTTTCCGCAGAGAAGCAACTGGGGCACAAGGCTGACGAGGTGAGAAGGGGCCGTCTTTCTGTCGTGGGTGTGAGAGTGTGAGTGCGGGAAACGTGGATGTCGGCGTGGCTGTGACCACAGAGTTTCCAGACATCTCTGCTCGCTAGGAGAAGGTTTCTCCCGATGCCCATAGTTTGGAGCAGCCACATGCGTCCATCCTCTCTCCCCAGCTGAACAACCTCAAGGGTGACATGGAGACGGCCTTAGAGGCTGGCCGCACTCTTCCTAAAGATGCTGTCTGTCCCGACACGAGCAGGATCTGGAGTGATGCGACTGATATGGTGTCTGATACTGCTGTGTCGATTTTGTGCAGGCAGCGTTGCTGGTCTTGGATGCCTCTTTCCGGGACGCCGCAGATGCCCTGAAGCAATCCCAGTCAGTGGTCGAGAGCCAGCTGGGGCTTCTCGCAGAGTCGGTGACAGGTGCAAACAGGCTCGACGCTCCCTGCCTCTTCCGTCATGACTGTGGGTTGCACTCGCGTGGGCTATGCAGGAGTCAAAGCGTGCAAACGAGAAGGGAGGCTCCGGAAACGAGTCACGAGGTTGGAGATCGTTCGCCACCGGACAGACCTGCGTCGGAACTTGCTTGCATCTCAGCCAAGCATTTGGAGGCAGCATGTTTCATTCGATGGTGTCCTGTGGTAAACCAGTGAATCCAGTCAGGTCCGGCTCAGGACAACTGTGGGGCAAAAATTAGTCCGCAGGGATGTGCAGCAAGACAGGGCTCAAGGCAGCGGAGGTTTCGCAACTTGCTGAGGTGCAGGCAAGCCGCCAGCACGACAGCACGCGGACGTCTCACGGGATCCAGATTGGAAGAGAAAGGAGAAACCTGAAAAAGCATATGGCCAGCAGCAGCAGCGGACCATTTGAGGAGTTTGAAGGGTCTTAGCCTGGGGAACACCCAGCGAGACATCCTTCTGCTTTGGGAAGGTCCGGCCCGAAAAGGGGCAGCCAAGCGGAATTTCAATTCGTCAAATCACCCGAAGAATTCCAGGCGAGTGGATGGAAGTGCTGTGGAGTCGGGTGGAGCAGGCAAAGCCTGCGTGTTTGAATATTGCTGCGTTTGAAGATAGTTTCCACCAGGCGTGAAGCTTGAGAAGCCAACAGTGCGCCTCAGCTGAACTTTCCACCTTTCCAGGCGGTATAGCCGCCCAGCCAAACGCTTACCTATCCGACAGGATGTTGAGCAGGCAAATGTGAAAAAATGCGTTGAGGCTCTCGCTGGCCCTTGATGCGAGTAGTCTCCAGCAGGCATGTGGTGCAAAGAGTCCGAGTATGCCGTGCCAACCGGCGCAGCCCACGACAATGAAACTCGCAGCCAGCAAGGCAAGACAACCGACGACCAGATAGTGATAAGCCCTGTCGGAGGACACGACCTTCAGCACGAGGAAGAGCGAGCTTGCCTTGCTTCGGGGACGTGCCTCCGATCAGGACGTCTTGGAGAGCACCTCTCTTAGTTTTGTTTTTGGTGATGTGCTTTCAGGTCAGACTTCATTGTAAATGAGATGCACTTCAGCTTGGAGATCTAGTGAGGAAAGCAGCAACTCAGCCCAGCCGCCTGTTACGAAATTGTGCCCAATCTTCACAGGCCCATGAGTTTGGCTGGTGTGGCTTCGCCACACACTATTTGTGCAGGCGGCCAAATGCATCCTTCATCCTGCGAGACTCCCTCAACTAAACAGAACAGGAGGAGACCTTGCACTTTGTGGCAGCAGAACAGTGAGGCGACTGCGAATCACCAAAGTCGGTGCAGCTCAACAATCGGCCAGAAGCATTGCAGTCCCCCCCAGCCCTGGCAGCCAGGACGCGGACGCAGTCATTCGTCCGTCCTTTTATGCTTCCTCACCGAGAAACCTGCGAATCGAGGATGAAATCAATTCAACGGCTTGCCGATTTCAGGGCGAGACCCGAAGATCAAACCAAAAGTTTAACAGGTTGCAAATGCCGCGTAGACTCGTGCGAGCAGGAGGCACTGTTTGACAAAGTCTGGCCTTTTTCAGGGCATCCACCCGGCACGCTAACAACCGGATCTGCACCGACCACGAAGGCCTGGATGCGTGCAAAGGAGGCTTCAGTTGCCGTCGATACACTAGAAGCAGAATACAGTACAGCCTCGCGGTTCTCAAGCTCGACGGATTCAGTGCTCTTCGTTTGCTGTTCAAGATGCCACGACCTTAGTAGCTAAGATTAAACCGAAGTCAACAGCTCAGAGTAGCAGCATTCGCAGCTCCTCGTCCTGTATCTTCCTCCAGGCGATGTTTGTCAATTTTCTCTGCGATGCGTTGCTGTTGGATGCAATCCTTGCTGGGCTTCCACATGTCAACAGAGCATGAAGCTCAATGTCAGTAATGTTCCCACCGAGTGGGTGCAGCACGGGCACGTCGATGTGCTGCCTTGGATGGCTAACGGGGAGCGCTGTCTTGAGATCATGTCCCAATTCCGTTGCCGAGTGCTTTTGACGGGCTTGGTTTGGAGCTAAGGTTATGTCAGCTCCGTGGATCCTCGCAGCGGCTCGCCACAAGTGCTCATGATTCCTAGTGACAACACTTCACCTGCTCTCTGTACGTCTGCATCCTCCAAGAACAACTGTTTACCATGTCTGCACATCCCGGAAGACAGAGAGATAATGCATGAGCGGGTGAGTCGGTTCCTTCCTTCCGGCTCAGTTCGAGGTGCTGACCCGTGGATGTTCGAGTTCATCTCTTTGGGGCAGATAGGCCCGGTCAATTTTTCGAGACAGTGCCGAGACACTGGTGCTGGCAACAGTCGGCAGGGTCTCCGCGACATGCCATTTCGTACCATGTCCCATGCTTGCTCTATGATTTTCGCACAGTGCTTACATACTGCATCTCTTCGCACAACATATGCACTGCTGAGATCGGGTGCGCTGGCCTCACACTTTACATTAAGCCTCGCTGTCAACAGTGCTCTTTAGCATGGTGGCAGCGGAACAGGTACGTAGCTGCGTGTAGGTTAGACGGATCGCAAGCTTTACCCGCCACGTTTCTGCAGTTTCCTTGAAAAAAAGTAAATCTGCTTGCCCGCCAGGTCTCGTGCTTGACAGCGCTCTTTTCGTGCATGGCGGGCTCAGAGATGAGAATTTGGGCTGCATTCCTGGACACTCAGGCCCCTGGCCCTGCAGTCAACGCGGGCATCACACAGGGCTGCGAGAGATGCAGAAAGCTTTGAGCATTTAAACTCAGATCGTCCATCTGCTGCACGCTAGTCTTGCGTGGTGGGTAGCGTTGAAGTTGAAAGCATGTGCCGCAGAACGATGGGATGACGTCCAAGAGTGGGTCGATCATCTAAACGTGGGCAGCCCAGAGACGATTCATGTTGTGGTTGCCGGCGCCCCTTGCTCCGCCTTGTTAAACAATGATTCCGCATGCTTAACTGACGGCACAAAGAGAGCCAGAGAGAGAAACTGAAAGCTCGCGACCCGTCCCTCTGGCCGAGTTGAAAAAAAACTGAAAGGTTCCGGGCCTGTCTGTGCAATGCATGTCGAAGGTTTCCACTGCAAACCGTCTTCGCATTCATTCCTCATAATATGTTGGAGGGGGCTTTCACTCGTGACCGATGCGGACTCTTCGGTGATGTGCACTGGGAAAAACTGACCACTGCAAATGCATTGGTATCCGCACGTGACAGAACTCTTCTTTGGCCGAGCTCGGTCCTGTGGCCTTCGCCAAGGCCTGGAAAGACCAGCAGCTGGCAGAGTACGTATCCAAGCCCTACTTTTACACTGAAAATGGCGCGTGGGCCCCTGCTGCAAGGGTTCCTCTTCGTTTTGCAAGATATTGGCTCGAGGTACCGCTGCTTTGCAGTTTCCATCAGTTTCCTACAAACGTTGACGATGATTTTGTGTCTTAGTATGTTGCCTTTCATCAACAACTCTGACACCCTACTCGGCAAGTGTTCAGCACACAAGCTCTCGTATCGCCTTCGCATACACGTCCTGCCATACGGGCTGCTCTGTCTCATTGAAGGACGTCCCCCCGGCAGTCACAAAGCTGACAGTGCACGGTCTGATCAAGCAACTGCCATGTCGCACCCGAAAGCGTCCGGAATAAAACGTGCTTCATGTGTTTCTTAGAGCGGTGATGGCCGGAGTATGATCTCAACCGTCCATGTTGCGCAAAATGCTAGTTCGCCAATCACTGAACGTCACAGCAATGAAGCCATATGAAAAGCAGATTTGATCTGCAAACTTCAGGTGCGCAAGCGAGGTGGCGAGACCCTGATCGAGTACGGCACTCCTGGCCGCTAGCCTGACGCTCCTAAGTTTTCCTCCAACACAGCCTACTGATCAGCATGATTGTTTTCAAGCCTATCTCCGCCTGGGTAATTCGACTCGCAGGTGAGTTTCCATAGCGCTTTCAGCTTCCGGTTAGTTGTTGCGAGCCATACCCGAGGTGGAGGTAAAGAGACTGCTGCTTGGCATTTTTCAGAGCTGTGTTTCTGTCGGACAGGGCGCTTGCTCGATCGACCTAGAGTCCTAGGGTCCTGGAGACCTCGTGTTGGTTTTGGATGACTGCTCTTGAAGTCAGTGTCAAGTTTTCCAGAGACAGGTTATCTACGTCAACCCGTTCAAGGACCTGGAGAGTCCTACACCTCTTGAGCTCATGCACGAGATTGTGATTGGGCACAAGATCGTGATCGTGAAAGCACCCACCGAACGAAGCCTTCAGTCGCAGTGGATAGCAAGACAGCACATTTTTGCATCATTCTAGAGAGGGGGCCAAGCCACAGAGCCTTACTGCTCGCATTGGCTGCAAATTGCACGTAGTGCTTCACAAGCAAGGTTCGAAGGTATCGAGAGACAGAACGCGAGGGAGGGAGCTGGCGGAGAATTGTACAACATTATGCCTTCGAGGGAGGTTCAAAGCCTTGCTTCCTTGCGACGCCGGAGGTTGCAACCTCTAACATCCCCATTATTTTAAAGCAGAGGAACTGCACTGTGCTACTTGCGGCAATGTTTGTGAGGACGGAAACCCTCAGCAACGCTCAGAGAAGGCTGGGCCATCATGCAGAGCTGTTGCATCGCAGTATACAGTAGGTCTGCGTTGCTGCACATTCCTCCGGAAAGTTTCGTGAAGTTTGCGGCGGACGGGAGGAAGAAAGGCTTAGGGAGAACGGCGGCAACAAAAGTCAGTCGAGGTGGTGACGTTAGCGGATCAATTGTCAAAGATGTGAGTTCAGACGAAGCTTAGCATCTGCGCCCCTGAAGCCTTCCCCGTCCTTACTTTCTGTTCATCTTCCACAGCTGTAACAACCAAAGGTGCAAGACTACCTGGAAAGGCCCAATGCTCGGTCGGGTGCGTCGCAGAAGGGTTTGACTTACACCTGGGCAGCCAGAATTTAACGGATGTCCGTAGACAGTAGATGAACCAAGCACTTGCTGAGCAATCGTGCATGCACTCAAAGAAAATATCAGAGGATGCTCGAGCTTCACTTGCACATACCCACCGTCTGAAATGCAGCCAATCCACATTCAAGATGTGCCCAGTAGGCTGAGACATGTTTGCAGTGTGCAACGTTCTGCATCCTAGCAGATAGCCAGACAAATGCCTGGCTCGATATGGCACATGCCCAGGAGTGTTCGGAAAGTGTCACTAAGATTGCATACAGGTTGCTCAGGCGCATAGACCGCCACATTAAGCCTTTTGTGCTCACTTAATATGTTGCGCATTGTGTCTCTCAGCACGGCATGCTTTCCTGTTTCGTGAGCGATGACTGCCGTCTCTAGATTACTCGACGGTCTCTGATACGAACATGTAAACCTAACTTCTATTGAGGTCCGGCATTCGGCGCGTTTTCTCGGGACATCAGCCACACGGGCAGACTCCAACAGCACGAAGCTTACTCACTGCACAGTCTTTGGCTTCCTGAGTGCTTCGGTTCTTAGCAGTTTTACGCATCCAGCGCGAGGTCGTCCGGCATCCCAGGCATGGTCTGCTGTGGATCACGGCAGACACATCCCGATCAGAGCCCCCGATGCATTCTGGTGTGTCAGTGCTGGGCTGCTGCTTTATATTTGCTGAGTTTGGTGCTATTCCTGTCAAATCACAAAACGCCCGCGTTGCCGACATCAATGTATTCCAATTTAGCACGAGCAAGTCGGGGATGTCCGAAGTTTGAGTCGTTGGGTAAACCGACCTGGCTCCCAGCAAGCAGTGTTTCACTCAGGACAGCACGGCCAGCAAGCTTTTCAACCCTGCTGACAACAGGGGGAGCGCCATGTCCATTGCAGTGGGCCCGGGATAGTTTGACTTGGCTGATCCGTTTTGCAGCGCATGTGTCCGCGACAGCATGTCTGCATTGCACATCCTCGTAAGTTTCATCAGTGCAGTGCCTGAACCGCAACAATCACGTGTTCTGCTCAACAATGATATGGCTTTTTCCGGCACGCGGTCCTGGCCTTGGCAATGGGATTCAACAAAAACACTCATCGTGGCGTAGCAGCACACACAAGCTGGGGTATACACCTGCTGAAATCGAGACCTGCGTAAGTTATGCAGCCGCGACAGGATGAAGACGCACCTTTGCAGATGCATCGGTTCGTAGAACATGTCTGCGAGATGCCTGTTGCATTAAAGGTGAGAGTCTACTCCGAGTCTGTCGAGATCGAGGCAATGCCGTGGACCCTTGTTGATTGCATGTTTGTGCCAAAGCCCGCAAAGCTCGCATGCACAGCCAGCTCGAGTCTTTTCTTTATTGCTTCAGTCCTGCGCTGCAGGGAACACTCGTGGATGGCAGACAGCACAGGCCCCGAAACGGCGCATCCATGAAGTGTTTTTGGTGGGTACCTGGGCGGACCCCTTAGTAAGTAAAGCCTGGATAAGCAGTTTCGGCTATCCGGTTACTTCTGGGTTCACCCAACTCCCACCTTCGGTTTAAATTCCTCAGCTTCGATGAAGTCACGCCCGTGCACCCAAGCCCGCTGAAGAATGAGGAAGCAGGCAGGTGATTCGATACCATGGGTTTTACAACACCCTTGCGTCGGACCGGTCTATGTGCCCAGCAAGGGCACTCGACAACATTCTGCACGGTCAAGGTCATGGAAAGACTGCATGTTCTGCACGGCCTTGTAATTTGGATAGGCGGCCAGCTACCGGCGGCTTAGGGTGATCATTTGGTGGTAGTGGTGTTGCAAGGTGTTGAATTAAGACCAACAGCGCACGCTCTTTCCCGGCAGCTGTGCACAAGACTTGTGCACTTACTGTAGGGCCCGGAATCATCCCGAAACCGAAACCGGTTGCAGCACTCGTCACTAGAGCTGTAGCGTTATAAATACACAGATCTTTCGGCAGGTGCCTTGTGCACAACAACCCCGCGAAGGCTGTGCAAGTAAACAGGGCTCAGAGTTTTCTGATTCCAGGTGGACCTTCCAACAGTGCTACAGTGCTACTGCCATGCGTAAGGGAGGTAAGGATTCTCCATTGCGTTTCCGATGTTGCGGTTGGAGCCCTGCGGTCTTCACTGTGAGGACAGGTTGCCCGACGCACTAGTCGGGCGACAGCTAAATGACGGCTCATGGGCGCGGCTCCAAGTCCAAGGCAATGTAGAGTGACAGCTCTCGGGCTCCTGGCCTGGACTCCTAGCTTCAATGCAAGACTGGTGCATCTGGTGCACATGGCTTCTCGAAGACTCGAAGGGATGCTGAATGCACGGTGTGATGCTAAGCCGCTAAGGTAAAGACCATCGTCTTTCCAAGTGCGCCGCCTGAAGGCGAGACTGAGAGCGTGCCTCGCGTGGGAGCTCAGTCGACAGTCCAGCAATTGGTGTGTGCTTGCTTCTGTCACACTCCAAGTTACAAAGTTACATGTGCGTTTACACGGGGGAAAGGCTGGCCCACCGTTTTTGCCGTGACTTCGGTGTTTACCTGTAGCTCAGCGACGAAAGTCGAAGTCAAGTTAAGCATTCCCCAGGCTTGGCTCACGATGTGAAGCTGGTGCAGACGGCACTCGGGAAAGGCTTCAACGTCAAGGCAAAGAGCGATGATCCGAGGATCTTGCGACATGCATGCCCTGTTTTGGCACGTGCCTCGCCGAGCTTCCTTTTCCTTAGGGTTTAGCCCTCGCTGCCCTAAAAGATTTTGCTTAGCGGGTTATTACCCAACGCCCGCTTGTTGATGGTGAGGGTTCCGGAGCGCTAAATATGTACATCGGTAGCTCTGGGGTACACTAATAGGCTAACTTGCCAGCCCTTTGGCAGGTCTCTGACCTTCGAGAGCACACAGCCTGCTTGTTGCTACGGGACGAGACGCTGCCTCAGCAACTTGCTATTAGAGGTTTGGTATTCTGACAAGCGATGGCAAGTTGCAGTGCCTTGCATACTTGCTCGAGCGAACGGCCACGGTGCAGGTTCAAAACCCGCGACATCTTCCGGGTGCGCCCTCGTTTGTGGAACTCCGCTGGCTTCCATGTAAGGAGACGGACAGAAACACAAAGTCAGAGACATCAGAAACAGCCACGTTTGAACACAAGGTAATAGTGGAGTGGTGGGGTAGCAGTTGCAGGTTTGGTGCTCATTTGTGTGTTGTGGTTTTTCAGGGCAAGATGCCACACCTAAACGCTAGTTGGACCGTGCCCTGTGTCTTGCAAGCTGGATCTCGTGCCAGGTTTCTGTGCGAGACTTCCAGGCAGGGTAGTAGCCTGAGAGCCTGCGACTGCCAATCTTTGCCTAGCTCCGCACCCGACTACATATAAAAAGATGTGCGATTGTGCGAGAGAGACCGTGGGAGCTGCTGAGAGGCCTCGTCGAAATCTCAGACAGGACTCGAGGCTCGCAGCCGTGATGCAGTTGCTATTCTCAACTCTTCACGCAACCTTGCATCCATGCGGCATGATGACTTAGTTGCAAAAGTCGCTGGAAGAGGCTGTACCTCATCAAAAGCCGGGCCTCTGCAGCCGCCCCCAGTCATTAAGCCTATTCGACCCAAAGTTGTGTCTGAGTGCCATGGTTGGCTTGAAAACCTATGCTAGGCCACAGCCAAACAGGGCAGCACATCGATGCGAAAGCTTTGCAACTTTGCATGGTTTCCACCCATCGAAAGTATGGTTTCCAGTGCCCTTCCTTTCAAGGTCAAGGGCTTTATTGAATCTCGCGCCATTCTGCAGTTGGTCGATTCTTCTTCTTGTGAAGTGGAACGAGCGGTTGCTTTGTTTAGTGGTCGTTTCATGTGCAACATAGGGAACCCCCAGAGTTCAAGGGATTTTGGACAGATTCGCTGCCCGCACCGCCTGGCAGGACTGTCGGGATGCAGACCTCACGAGCTACTCCATTCAGGAGCCTTGCACAACCCGTCCTGCCCTCCTAAGCTACCCGCAAGCTCGGCAGAGGCCTGGCTGAGCATCTGTCACGCTTCCCTGGCCTTTCTTCGCAAGTTGCGCCGGGCTGGTTTGAGTGCATGACGTCGGGCTTCGGCATCATAAGAATATCCTGGTATCAGTCGTGGTAGTTGTAGTTGTAGTGGGAGTTCTGCTAGTCTTTCTTGCATGTCAGATCGTTTTCCGTGTGTGCCGCCGGAGCTGAAAGGGTCCGACATCCGTTAAGCTTTCCATCTCAAGCTCACCTCTACGGCGACGACTACTATCACCAATACGGTTGACATTATTGTTTCCCCTTTATATTGGCACTCGAGCAGTGATGCCGATGGTGTCGCAAACGGCAAGAGGAACTGTCCGGGCGAAGAAAGCAAATTGGACCTATTGTTGTGTGAGCTGGCTTCGGTAACCTGAGCCACAGCTTTCACTTGCTCATACCAGTCCACTCGACCCTTCGAGTGCTTCTAGGCGAACGTTGAGGCCAAAAAGCACGTTCGGGTCTTTGTGTCTCAACCAAACAAGTCCTAAACGTCACGCACTACTGCCATGGTAGATGTAGTTTTGCGACATGGTGCTGCCATGTTGGCAGCCTTCCGAACCTTGGGTACACCTCTGGGATGGCTTTGCGGTGGCTCTGTCCCTGCCTCGGCTGCTTCTCCGGCCCAAAGCTTCTTCAGCCGCTTCCAGGAGAAGGTGCATGTAGGGGCCTGGATGACTCACACAGGGCCCTCTTGCATGCATGTAACGTTGCCTGCATTAACCCCCCGCCTGCGGCGATTGAATCAATCCCTGGCGCCGCACCCGTTGAGGAGGGGTTGGTAGTGGTGGTGGTAACTAGTAGTAGTCCGGATGCAAAAAGAAAGTCAAGGTGATAGTAGTCGTCGACGTAGCAATAGAAGTAGCAGCGGCGGCAGTAGGGTTAGCAGCCGTAGTAAGCTCAAGCAGGCCAAGCCGGAATTCTACGCTATTATGGGGATCTTCGGCGACGTGTTCCTTAAGCTTGGGTTCCTGCCGCCGAGTTGCGCAACGAAGGGGGACGGGGGGGAGGAGGTTTAAAAAGATGAAGGTGGCATTATGCAAATCACCGCAGTAGTTGCATGAGAAGACTTCCGGAGCAGGGAAATGGCACCGACGCCGCTTGGGGTTTTGGGCGACTGGACGCAGAAGCGGCCACGCAGATTTTGCAAATTTGGTCTGTCTCAGTCGAATTGCAAGTGTGCACACAGCTGATAAGTCTGGGGTGGCAGGCACTACAGAACCTGCAGTCTGCGAAGTTTGCGCAGGCAGAGAGGCCCGTCTGGTGGACTCATGACAGCGTTTGCAGCCGGAGTCAACCGGACGGATGTGATCAATGACCGTACTTTCTTCGCCGTTAGGACCGAGTGTCCGAATTCAGATTCAGATAGACTAAGTTTGTCGAGTGTCCCTGCATTTGGATGCATGCGGCAGGTTGTGTACAAAGATCGGGATGGCTTGTTGGCTAACTTGGACGGGGCGGGCGACTATGACATCATCAAGTGTCCTCGTTGCCAGGGCATCTCGGTGAATATTGACCGTAGCAGGCTTTTCGGAGAATGCGTGATCTGCTCAGCAAAACGCGAGAGCATGGCCCATTACAGTGTAGAGCTCGTATGCGTGGTGGACCCGATGGGTTTCGGGAAACTTGTTGGCACAGAGTTTGCACGGGCTCGACACATCAGAACGAATCGCCACGGCAGGAGCTCTTGAGAGTAATGCGACAAGCACCGTTGTGCCCCGACGCGGCGTGTAATGTTCAGCCTTCAACTCTTCCGGAGCAGTGGTGTGGACATGGGCTGGGGGATGTTTTGAGAAGACCAGTACTCAGATGTATTTGTGAGACCGGGAAGCTGTGCGAAGCACTGAATTTCCTTCACCGACTTCCCCGCAACCCCTTCGGGGACCGAAGCCCGAAATGGATTTGCAGCTGCATGCTTGGAAGCACCTGGTGTGTGTTTCGGCCATTTCCGCTTCGGTGATCATTCCGGTCCGTGTTTAAAGACCTCTGCCCTGCGAGAGCCGAACTTAAAAGCAGCACGCAACTGCAAGGTCTTTCCAAACCCCGATCCACCCCGCTGCAAGGGTTTGCTTTGTTCCTGCATGTGAGACCTGGGAAGACTGACCGACAGCTCTGTGAAACTTTGGGGCTCAGACAATTCAACAACGGCCAGGGGCTTGTCAACCAAAGCACTTGCAGTTACAGTGCACAGTGTTAAACAACTAAGGCGCCTCCACATGGATCGAATGCTGCCACGATCCTCCGAGGAAGTATCCCGGGATCCTGAAGCGCGGCGATCGCAAGATCGCCGCTTCGAAATGCACGGAGCCGTTTGCGCGACAGCAAAATCCATTGTGTCATACCAAGTTGCAGACTACAGGTCTACAGTATCACGGTTAATAACTCATGTCACACTCTACGGACATGTGCAATAACTGGAAGTGTAAAGATATGATACCCAACGAAGCCACAGTCGGATTGTTTGCTCCATAAGGAGCTGGGATCAGAAGCTGGCCTAGTTGCTTGACCTTTACCTTCTTGTTGGTTATATGGCCCGCACGAACATTGAAGAGGTGCAAGCTCCCAGCCAAGATAAGGGCAATCAGGACAAAGGCGAAAGATACGACTATCGCAAAGTGTGGTGTCTCCGATACTCATACGGCCCAGAAAGCCCTGTTTGTTTACGGCAGGGGCAAGAGAAGACCTTGACAATGCTTCCTGGGGAGCATACGTCCCGAGATGGGAGCAAAGTTCTCGATGTCATGGCATGAATCCCTGGACATCCCGGGACGGAGAACTTACCCAAAACAGGGACCTCGTCATAGCCACAGATTATGTGATCAGATCATCAGGCATGTTGTTGCAGTGTGGTTTTGAAGTGCCGATGTTCAAGCGCCGACCTAGCGCCCCTTTTGACCAGGGTAGATCCATTGAGTCTGTGTCCTGCATGATTGCTGCGTCCAAGGAATGGTTCGAAGTCTGGCGGGAGCCCTCCACGACGGTCTCAGACGCCATCCCAGAGACTGCATCGCATGGCCGGTCTGGAGTTGGGCATAGCGCGGGGCTCAGCGACTATCTTTTTTGAGCATAAGGCTGTAGCCGAGTAGAGCACCGAACCAGAGCCTCGAGCCTTTGAAGCTTTGTCGGGGCAAGAGGCTCAATCAAGGCCGCCAAGTTGTCCAAGAAGTTTTGGTGCCGCTACACTGCCTTGACTTTACGGCCAGGCTCCCCCTTCGAGCTATCCCGTAAACAATGCGAGCTTGCGCGACTGGACGGTGGTGTGGATATCCACATGAAGCACTTCCTGGAGGCTGGTCGAGTCGGGTGGGACACCAGGCTTCCGAGTGCCATGTTTGGCAAAGTAGGACTGCAGCACAGCCCCAACCACGTGTGTCAGCCAACGCTCGGCACCGAAGCGGTGCATGGTAACATGTGCAGTTAGGCACCTAAGCGTTTAGTTCCAGGTGCTTTCTATGCCGTCTGTCCGTCTGTCTAGAAGATCAAGCGACCATCACAGTCAGGCGCAGTATTCGGGACGTTTTGTCGGCCGAACCTGCAGAGGCGGCGAGCATCTACACCACAGTGCTGGGTCAGTTGGGTACTGCATCGTCAACAGTCGCGGCGGACATCGGCAAGAATCTGCGAGGTTCCATGGCTTCCAGTTACTTGCTGGTTTATCCTGGCTTCGGATGTTTGTTCTGAACCCTTTTTGAAAGGGGTCACTGAACCACTTTGCACAGGAGTCCAACAGTGCCTCAGCTCGGAGCCCGAAACAAGAGCGACATTGAGGGGTTTCCTCGATGTGGAGAAGGCATGTGGGGCCCATGCGAGTGATGAGGTATATCCGCACAGTGAGCTGCGCTGCCTAAAGGCCTACAGCTTAAAGCGGGTCGGGGGAATGCCCGTCGGCAAAGGACAACAGGCATGTCTAAGATTGACATGCTCGATTCCGAAGGATTAGGATTCGAGACGTGGATGGGATTGTCGTGCCTTGAAGGCCACCGGCCAACATCAAGTTGCTGAGCCGAGTCATTGCCAGCTCGCCGACCCCAGCGGTGCTGCGGTCTGTTTTAGCGAGGCCGAGGCTTCGAGGTCTCAGTCGGATGCCCTTTTGTGAAGATACGAGTTGGGGATACCTCCATGCACGGCAGGTGCTATGCAGTTGCAGTGGCTGCTGCGCGGCCTGGGCTTCTACGCTCGTTTCTTGCAGCTGCAGCTGGAAGGGTACCCTGAGGCTGCTGCAGAGGCCATGTCCAGTGCAATTCCCTCTCTTGTTTATCGCCTGGCCCTCCCCCTGCCCATGCAATCAACCTGCCTGGCGTTTTCTGTCAGGCCTACAATGAGACTCTTGCGATTCTCGGCATAAGACGTAAGTGACAGAAGACTCTTCAGAAGACTTGCAAAGGAAGATTCGGAAGGGCATGTGTCTTTGGTGTTGCACGGAGGCAATTCATAACGAGTCGATGCTGCCCTGCACACAATCCCGAGAGGTGGGTAGGTGTTCCGTAAGGCGCAAATCTGTGGATCGCAGGCAGTACCACAGCACGCTCACAGCCTTCACATTTAAGTTCCTCATCACGGCGATGCCTTCGAAGGAGCCCATCGAGTTCGTCGCAGGTTAAAAGAGCCACTTCAGTTTGTGCACCACCTTTATCAAACGTTGCTCCACGACGCCGCCGCTATCGTGTCACACCCGTTTCGTAATATTCTGTGTGGCGTTCTTAGGCGATCATTAAAGGTAGAACAGAAAGTGGTTGTGACTTGCGAAGTCGCCACACAGCAGACGACGTGTGCCTGTCTGTGTGTGTGGGGAGGGAGGAGAAGTGTTCTGCGGCAGGATTCTCTTTGCGCCCTTCCGGCCCTTAGTGGCCCGGGAGCTGCGGCCGAGGCAGCAGCAGCTGCCAGTGAGCTCTCCGCTTTGGTGCCGGGGCCAAATTGTGCGGGAGTTACAGTTGCCATGTCGTGTCGGCAGCTGCAGGGTTTGGATCGTTTTGGCACCTATGCATGCGCAGACTCAGGGCCAGCATGCGCGAGTTGGCGGCAGTTCAGCACAGATTGTTGCGTGCCTCGGAGTCAGGTGAAGACCATGGTCACGACCTGCCAAGAGCAGCAACTCTGGCAGAGTCATCGTGTTTGAAAGCGCTGTGGAAAATGGAAGCCCCGTGTGAAGTTTGCGAGGTGTCCAGTGAAGTTTTCCAAAGCCCACGTCCCGCTCATGCGCATGCCGGCACGCAGGAGGAGCGCGACTTCAGCCTTGACTCGCCAGAGCACCGGCCTCAGGGTCGTGCATTAGGCCATTGGGCCCTAGGCTCCGATGCTTTGAACTGAAGATAGGCCACCGAAGCAGAAGGTCGGCATGTGTTGACTGCAGTCGTTGCCAGTTGCCCATGTCAGTCTAGTAGAAAGCCTTCCCACTGCGCAAGGCTGCATATGCCTTTCCTTCAGTCCTCGTGCCAACCGTTCTTCCCAGGTGTGAGCAGCACCAGTACAGAACACGCACTACATGCAACATCTGCAAGCAGCAAAGGAGGTAGTGGCAATGTCCTGCTTGGCCATGGATCGCTGGCCTCCGAAGCGTGCACATGGCAGGGCACTGGAGGCAGAAGGTTTTTCGAGTTCGAAGTTGCACCGCACCTGTTTGACTGTCGGTTTAAATCTTGAAGCGAAACTGAGAAACCCGTGGCTATGACTATGAGAAAAGCTAGAAACAGAGCCACCCAGTCTTGCACTCGCCGGCCGTACCGTCTTTTGACCCTGCTGGGCCACAGCGTACCTTGGATGTGAATGTAAAGGTGGCTGCAGTACCAGTGGAGGTTTTGACTACTGACTTGTCGTCGTCATCGCCTAGTAACAGTAGCAGTCTCAGCAACAGGAATTCGCAGTAATTAGCCGTCGCAGTGGAAGTAGCACTTGTAGCGGTAGTAGTAGTGGTGGTAGTAATAGTAGTATCAGTAGCAGTAGTCGTAAGAGCAGCATCCGCAGGAGGGGCAGTAATGTAGCAGCAGCAGCAGCAGCAGTATATAGTTGTACGTAGTCGGTGGTGGGTGGTAGGTGGTGGTAGGTTTTGGTAAGAGGTGCTATAGTACCAATAGTAGCAAACGGAGGGGGCTAGGTTTAGCCAGTATTAATCCACAGTTCTCCGCTTTGGGGAAGTGTGCGCAATCCGGTCAGTTTGGCAGCTTTCGGTCTGGTTTTAGTTTTGGCCAGAGTGCCGAAACCACGACCAATTCGCAGTCCAGTTTTGGGCAGGTTTGGAAATCTCCAAAAAGCAGAATCCTGATCAGACTCCAGTTTGGGCCGTGCAGGTTTCAAACCTCAAAAGCCAGATCTAATTGCCTCGTAATGTAGTGCAGCGCGGCCCTCAGGATTCGAAATATAGCTCACAGACCATGAGCCAGCCGTGTGACCACCATGCCACGGGGAGACTTCCGCTGCAAGATTACATGAGTATCAGCCTGGAAATAAAATCGTAACAGCTTCAGGTTGGGGGCAGCGAGTAAAAAGCACCAGAACTCACGCTAGTGGCACTGGATATTAATATGACATGAGTAAAGATTCAAAAGACGCTCGTAGTAGTCATGATATTGGAAGAGCAGCGGTAATAGTATTGAATTAACGACAGAAAATAGTGGCGAGTTGGTTGTGTGCGTGGTGTGGCAGTACAGTTACGCAGTGCACGGGTGCACCTTGTTCTTGTTATGGTTGTAGCAGTCGTCGTCGAGTCGTCGCCGTTGTTGTTCTAGACGTAACTAGTAAGAAGTATAAAGCCGTAAGCGGTTGGCAGTAGGCAGCAAGCATAGTGGCACTCTGGTGGCACTGGTAGTTGCAGCGGTGGTACCAAGGGATTGTGAAGGTGGAACCGAACTGTTTCACTTTTCCTTGGCTGAAGGGGTTCAGGACTAGCGCATTGCAGTCCCTGCTCAAAAGCCAGATATAGCGTAGCTTTTTGTTTGCTGGTTCATGTCTTTGGAGGCCGCCACGCAACCGGTTGCAGACGGGCCGCACCTGCGCAGCCGACAATCTGTCGGCTTTGGTGAGACACTGCTGCGGGTGCCGGGGTTTTGGCGGAAACCGAATGTGGAGTGAGCGAGCATCGTGAGAGGCGTTCTGAGGTGTTCGCGTTATGTATAACCTCAAAGGTGAAATGACAGCGTTTGAATTGTCTGCCTTGGTCGCAGACTGCCAATCCTTTAGCCGTTGCAACCCGACTTGTGAGGAGATGCCGCTGCTGCTGGTTCCGAAGGACAAAATCTCGCGGCCCTTTCTTATCAACATACATCTGCAAGCTTCCCGTCCACTCTGCTCCATGAACTTCAGGGTTTGGCACTGACAAGGATGCCACGGCATTTCTCCGCAGTGCAGCTCCTGACGTACTACTACAGGTTCACTTAAGGGTTGGCCTAGCCCGTTGGGACATGAACTGTTTTCCCTGCAAGTCGATTCGAGCCGGACGGTCCGACAGAACGTTGCTTCAGTACATTGCTGTGTGTTGAATATAATGTAGCCTTCGAAATTTTGCGATCCTTCACCCAAATTTAAGGGTCTTGAGAAATAGTTGGTGCATGCATCCGCATTCGCAAGAGCTTTTGGACAGTCTGGTCGCCAACTCGAGCTCAAATTTGAGGGGCCCTGGTCGTTACAGTCACCAGACAGACTAGACACATACACGGCATTTTCGTTTTCATGTGCACCCACATACACCTACGTGACTGCGGTGCCTTCAGCACGTGGAGGCTGCGGCTCGCCTTGGTGACAGCCAGCGCCTCGCCAGCTTTGTGGCCTTCAAGCAACTTGAATTAACAGGAGGCTCGGTTGCTGTCAGCAGCAGTAGGCCTAAGGCGAGCAGCATGTGCAGAAAATAGAGTTCTTCGGGCAGGCTTGCTTTAGGCAGTTTGGCTGAAGAAGCGGTCCATCGTGGCTTTCGGACATGTGTTGCTTTTGCAACTGGCGTTGGTCGGGGCACCGGTTCAGCCTCAGACTGCGAATGCCGATACGCATCAGCACATCAACTGCGAAAGCTCTGAGGCATCTTCCAGTACAGCAGCAGGAGGCACTCTTGCCTTCAATGCTTGTGATGGTTCAGCAGATAGCCATCAAAGAGCAGGGGTCGAGGTGCAGACAAGGCTCGGATCCAGGCGTTAGCAGTGTCAAACTGGCTATGGTGTAACCTGGAGTCTAAGCCTCGAGCCTGAAGCCTCAGGCTATCGTCCCAAGCCAAAAAGCATCTGCCTAGGCTGGACTGATAAGAAGCAAGTCTGCCAGCAGGCTTTGCTTGCGATGGGTGTCCCCGAAGGCAGTTGCAGCATTCGCGAGACCGAGCAACCTGGCAGCACAAACCCTAGATGGTGAAAGGAGGATTCCATTCGACGCAGACGCTGTGAAGATGGCAGATGTGCTCAGCTGTTCTTGTGTTCTGAGATGTTGCCATGTGCGACATATGAAAGTCCTGCAAGAACAACCTTGGCTGCGGTACGGCTGAGGCGTGTGATCCACGCGTTCCTGCAGGACTTCCCTGTGTGGCTTGTCGGTGTTGCTCCAGACCAAGAGGACAGGAGGATGCTGAACGTGGTCTGGATCGACAAAACACTTACTTTACGCGCAGGACGAAGCCACACTTTTGTCAGAATGCCTCCATGTCTTAACGGGTAGATGTGTGCACACGGCCACTGAACTGCCGGTACAGCATCACTCTCTCTCTCTCTCTCTCTCTCTCTCTCTCTCCTCCCTCTCCCTCTCCCTCTCCCTCTCTCCTCTCTCTCTCTCTCTCTCTCTCTCTCTCTCTCTCTCTCCCTCGCTCTCCCCCTATGTGTTTGCGTTTCCCGCAGTGTCAGAAAGTGAATCATTCAAGGCACGGAGTATCGCGAATTCCAGAAATGTGCATGATGGCACTCCGGGAACGACAGACACCACGTGAGGTTTGCAGCTGCTCTTGACTGGAAGCTTTTCGTTGAGGTGGTCGGCATCGTCAGCGAGCCTGGTCAAGCGAAACAACATATTGTGCTACTCGTAACACCAAGGTTCCGCTTAAGGACTCCAACCACATCAGCTTCCTATACGTAGAGCACTGTAGCGAGTGGAACATTGCAATCGGTTTCCGCGTGTGCATGACGTGCCTTTGGCGAAAGCATCGGGTTAACTCTTAGACACCGAGGAGCGGGGGAGCCGCTTGTCCAATGGTGACTACGCTCTCTACAAGGCATCTCCTGGTTTAAAGGCTTTAGCCCGGCCCTTTGGGAGACTGCCATGCGCCCGACATGGCACGACAACTTTGAGAATTCGGCATGGGACATGGCAATTGGCAATCCTGTCATCCTGCGGTGCCGGAGAGCTCCGGCTTTCACTTGTCCCTGAGTTGATGGATTTGGCTTCACACAGCTGCCAACCCAACGCCGTCGTGGAGACTCTCGGCGAAGGCAATTTTGCCGAGGGTGCTGGTAAGCAATACTTGATGCAAGTGTTTTTCTGGTGCTTTTATCGGTGCTGGCGGCTACATCATTTTAATTTCCCCACGAGTGTCCAGCGGGAGAATATGTGGCATGTTGCAAAGGCATTCACATGCGGCCTCGTGACATGTGCTGCAGCGCTGTTGACTCAGACGGTCTGCGGGAGCTGCGCTGCCTCAGCTATGCCGGCATCGCGGACACCCGCGAAGTGAGTTTCTAGATCTACGTGAGTGACTCCAGTGCAATAAGGCGTGATTTGTTACCAGTGTGTCGGGGTTGAGGCAATAAGGCGTGATTTGTTACCAGTGTGTCGGGGTTGAGGTACTGTGCTAAGAACTGCGATTTGAGGCTGGCCCAGCAAGATTGCACGCAAAGTGTTTTCGTTGTGAATCTCGCATGCATGGTTGCCCGCTGTGCTGCAGCACGCTGCAGCTCTATTGAGTTACTGGGAGTCGTTGGACATTTTCCCAGCAGCGTTTGAATGGCGCCCCATGTCGCGTTTGCATGCCTTTGCCACATTAATGGCCCCGCAGTGTGCATTGGGGCGTTTTGCTCGCCGAACTGTTGTAGAGACACCTTCCGGGATTACATTGCAGTATCTCAACCTGTGTCATGTCCAACCGAACTATGGGCATGAGGAGAACGAAGAGATCACGACAAGCTACGTGGCAGAGGAGGCCTTGGAGTCGAAGCCGGGATGGTGGATGGTTAACTTAAGACAGGCTTCCTTCCGGGAATCCTTTCCGCATCGCGCCAAAACAGGTCTTGCTCCAGCCCTCGGAACCCCGACATGCGGCCATCCGTGCAGAGCGTGGAGGCTGGCAGTGTGCCTGCGCGCAACTTACTGCAGTGCAGTCCGGTTCTTCGCCTTTTCATTGTGTGCTCTCCACTTCTTGACCAGAAGTCGCATGACGAATTTGGGCCTTGCGGAGTTCTCAAGTCCAAGGCAACCGATGCAAGCTCGACGGCGAGGCCATGTCGCAGCAAAAGAGACGAACCAGGGTCGGGGTCGGTGAGACAAACACTGCGAACTCCTATGCCGCCAAAAAACAAACCCTCGTGGCATAAGAAGAAGTCTGAACAGCTTCGAGAGAGTGAAAAAAAACAAAATCACAAAGCTTTGGAAAGCCTCCCTACTTGCAGTAGCAAGAAACAAATGCATTTTTCCAACAAAAAGAAATCTGGATCCAAGATTTGCCAGAAACCGACAAAGCAGCACGTTAAACGCAGAATCTATTGGTTTTTGTTCTTTTCATCGAAAATTTGATGGAAAAGACGAGCGTTTGTGTTGACACCGTTCTTGTAGAACTCCGCTCCAACAACCAAGCAAACTTCACAAAGTTCAAAGCTTCCAAGCTGCTGCACACTGAAACTCTCAAAGTCTTCACCCCGTGGCTGAAATGCACGTACCACAGGTGCAACAGGTGCAATGGACGTCACAGAAAGACAGTTTTAACATGTGCGTATTGATTCAGAAAAAATTGGTCCACCATCGGCAAGAACCAAGTGGCCGTCGGGTGGACAGTGGATAAGATTGTGAAGGTTTGTGTTTGTGGCAGTTTGGCAAAAAATCGAACGCAGACTGCGTTGAACATGTTGCCTCCGCCGATGAGCATCAGTGGCGACTAGCACCACGCATCGCAGCCATGTCGCTTTTGTCTGCTTTGCAGAGGGAGTTCGCTCCGCTCGGGTCCACAATCGTCAACCGTCTTGAATTGGGGCCAAAAGGCCCTAAGCTGTCGATCTTTCGATTTTTGCAGGTTGCCAATGACCTCCGTAGTGTTTCAGCCCAACTTCGCCGTGGCGCCCTGGCTGAACTGATACTGAAAAGTCTAGAACTCGCTGTCTCACTGCACGCGACGCACATGTAAAGATGCCCGTATGCAATAAGCCGTCCGTCACTTTGCTGTACGGAGCAGACAGTTGGACGCCCTCCGATGAAGCATGGAATGGCACAACAACAGATGCGAAGACGGCTCCCTGAACAGGCATGGAGGTGCCTCCCTTGAGGGAACGTCTGCAGGCGCAGCTTCTTGTTCATGGCCGTGTGCTGGAAGATGCTGGAAGGCTACTGTAGACCTGTTCTGATTCCAGCACTGAAGAGAGGGTTGCGGGTGCGGGCCGCCTAGTGGGGTGGGCTTGCAGGCAAAAGTGTTGGTTTCCAAAGCGTGGGGTGTGAATGGGTTTTAAAGTCGCTGGGCTCCCTGGCATTAAAGCGCAGGGTTTGGGGCTTGGAGCAAAACCCCTCTGTGTTTGAAGAGACCGTGATGCAGGCGCTAAAAGCCATCGATACGGCGCTGCCCTTTGCTATGGCGGCGAAGGCACTGCAGAAACGGGAGTCGAAGGATGCTTTGGAAGCATGCTCTTTGCTCCAGCTAGGCTTTCGAACAGCTGTTTGCCGATTGAATGAGAACAGACCGCTTTCGCGGCAGGCACGTGTGCGCTTCTCGCTGGCACAAGCCTGCGAGGCCTGCCTCACTTGCACTGACAGTATCGCAGCCGCATGTCGTATCATGTAACTAAGAAACCGGCAACGGACATTGATGCTTTAAATCTGCAAGGCCGCTGTAGATCAGGGGCTGTTTGAGGAGGCCAAGATGTTGCAGCTTGGTTGAGATGGTTGCGCGTATTCTAGTTCGTTTCAAGCTGGTGCTGGAATGAGTGCACAATAAGATGCAGCAAGGTACGAGACAGCCTTGGATGAGACGGAAATAGTGCTTGGGCAGAAGGGCCTTCGAAACCTTGACTCTTGGCTGGACTTTCGGCCCGCTGGCATGTGTGTCGGATCCATGCATCCTCTGCTGGACACAAGCAGAAGCATTTGCGGTACACTTCAGGCCAACATAAAGCGGCGGCTGGAGCAGCTGCTGGAGACAATGGCGTGATACCACGCTGTTTGAAAAGATTCGCACTGCTGCAGCACCTGTACAGTACCAGAGCTTCAGTCGCCACCCACACGCCAAGTCTTGTGCAATCCTTTCTCAGCTTGTTCGTGACTAGCGGACTCCGATTGCTTCTTGCAACCTTCTTGCACTTGAGGTTCTATGCTCAACACACCTTCATTTTCTCTCTGATGGGGGCTTCTTGGCTTACACCTGGGGCGTGATACAACGTTTCCTTGTCTTTGTCTTTGTCTGGGCCTCTGTTGTTCGCCCCTTTCTTGTGTGTCTGCCTGTCTCTGCCCATCAGTCTCTCTCTCTCCGTCTCTCTTTTCCAGCTCTATCCGACTTGGCCCTTCTCTCTCTGAGTGTCCCTCCGCCGCTGCTCGTCGTTTGCTGTTTTCTGCGTCAGTCTCTCTCCAACCGTGTCTCTGTGATGCTCTCTCTCCTTCTGTGCACTCTATTGTTCAATCTTGCTCAGTCTCGTTCGTCTGTCTGAGTCTGACCGATCGTCTCGGGCTATCTGTCGCCACTGAGGTGATTATGGATCCCAAAACTGAGTTGGGAGGCATGGCTCATTCTCTGCCATTGCTTCTTGGAGAGTTTGCACAGTTCACAAACTCAAAGTATCGAAGTGGCATCCAGTATCGAGAAGTGGCAGGCCGGATCGTCGAAAAGGTCAACGATCTGATTTTCCGAGGTGCTTTGTCGTCCAATCACTGTTCGCCAGTGTGCCCTTTTTGGAGCTGCCAAATGAACTCAGGTGTTCAGGTCGTCGTAAGTCATAACTCATACCTCATATGGCTTTCCAAGTGCTTCGCCTGACCCCCATGCCAGGAAAGCGAATCATTTTCATCACTAACAACTCGAACAAGACTCGCAGCGGTTTGATGGAGGCATCCGGTCCATTGTGGAGGTTGTGAAGCATTCTCGAAGTGCCCTCCATGCGTCGCATGCTTGCCTTGTCTCATCCACCAGGAGTTGGAACAGAACTACCGCATCAAAGTGTCGGCGACCCAGTTACCTCTCGAACCATCAGTGCCTGGTTCCGCCAGCCTGTTTGTTTCCAACCTGCAGAAGACAGTTGCACTGTCAGGCTGCATACCGCCATGTCTCAGTCCCTCTCTCCGGATGCTTGGCGAAAGCCGAAGGCAGGGCTGTCAGCATGCACGGCTGTGATCGCGTTTGCTCAGTTGTCCTGATTGTGCAAACATCATAAGCCTCATCGACAAACAGCCGTCGAGTGCTATGCTGCCCTGGAAAGGAGAAGTCGCCAGCCATGGTCAAGATCACCCATCAACACATAGTCACCAGTGCCAACACATGTGCCTGGTTTTTGCCGCTTGTCCACTGAATTCAGCCTGGTCTTGGAGTTGGCGTGCGATGAGTATCTCATGTTGTGGGAGGGTGGCGCACCATGATCTCAGGAAGCAGAAAGGCATTGAGAGGCCCTTTGTGCCTCGGCATTTGCTTGATGGGAGTTGGTTCCTAGCACCGGCGCTGGTCAGTTTCCACGTGCTACCGCGCGCTGTCGCGATGTGACTTCAACCTCAGGTCATTTGCTCTTCGCTCGCTCTGTGCGAAGAGCTTGCTGCGAACTCAGCTTGAAGCATCGCCGTCGTTCAGCCTCAAAAGCGAGCTTTCGGCCAGGAGCTGACAAAGTACGGATTTCTTCCGAACTTCCGCAACTACAAAAACATTCGGGAAGTCAGAAGCCTCCTTGGCCCCGTGCTGTAGACTCATCAGAAGTCGTGTTGTTTTCTTTTTGCAAATGGTCCATGCGTGTACAAAGAGACGCCCCCGTTAACCATTACATTCGCAAGTACCACCGATGCATCTTCCGCAGGTGCGAAGCTAGGAAGCGTCCAGGCCGAGAAACGTAGGGGAAACGACAGGGTGACGATTCTCACGGCCACGCCAAAGTTCATGGCAACAAGTCGCGCTATGACTCGCTGAGCAGCTCCGGGCATTATGTGTTGAAAGGTTCAACAGACCTGGATCAGCGCCTGCAGCACCAGGGGGAGCAAAAGAGACGAAGCAGCAGCAGTGGTAGCAAAGCACTGGACAGCACATGTGACAGGGAAAGTAAATTACCAGCACTAGCTAGCAATTGCACGGGTACGCTCATAATATTGTCGTTATCGTCTCACGCACAGTGCCTGCAGCACCTTCAAGCTCGGTACCGGTCGGAATGTGCCAAGGATGCCTTTGGAATTTCACACTACACTGCGACGATCCACAAGCCCTGAACTCAGCATCCGGGTCGTAGTCGTAGTCTGAGGAGATCAGGAGGCGAGCATGCATGCTGGTGCCACGTAGTTCTGACGATGTGTGTGTGTGTGTGTGTATCACCGCAACATACCGCGACCGATTCTTGTGCCAGTCTGCGTGAATCTGCTCATACGGCCATCTCAGGGATGGCAAACCGAAGCAGGAGTACCTACAGGAGGCCACTTGGCCATCCTGGGGTATCCTTGGTCATTGTTGGAGGTTGGGAATTCAAAGGCGGGCGAGGCCAAACATCGAGGCTTTCAGAGCACGGTGCGGTTGAGTGCGGTCGACAGTCACCCATGCAATTTGGCGAGCAAGAAACTAGAAAAAGGGATAGACTTCTTTGGGTAAAAGCTGCAGTATATGAGAGAGCACACTTCACACTGCAGTGTTATGTATGAGCAAGCCAGGTGACTGACAAGAGGATCTGCGATCTCATCGCCAAATCTCCCGAAGTGGATGCGGTGGTGGTGGGATGGGACCAACACTTCACAGCTTCTTGGCATTATCCTGCCCCACCCAGATATCCAGTCTCAGATCCTTTTCTAATCTCAGGGGCAGCCACGAGGCATGAAGGAGTGAGGGAGTGTGCTTCTGGGCTGGGGGCCGAGCCTGAGCCTAAGGCTTTGAAAGCTGCAGCGCCTTTTCTGAAAACTATGTCTTACACTCGTCTCCCTCGAGCTCTATAGGGTCAACTTCGTGATGTGTGGCTTCGAACTTGCTGGCGAGTACGGTCTTCAAACGTCCGGCGGTCTTTCGATTAACACGTCTTACAGTGCCGCGCTGTGGGGATGCTCTGCACTTGGAAAGAGTGGTTGCGTTCTTACATGCCCCTGCATGCTCCAGCGACACAGCTGCTGCCTGTGTTGCATCGTTGGCCAGTGAACTCGCAGCCCCATGATTCATGCTTTCTTCTGTCGGGTGCCCCAGCCGCAGGTAGCCGCGCAGTATGTCAAATGGTCTCAGGCCCGGCATGGGCAGGTCTTCCGAGGTGTTCGGCATGCAGGTGTCGTCTGTGCGAATCATAGGATAATCCCAGGCTAACCCTATGTAGGCTTAGCTGTGGTATTAGCTGTGGTTACAGCTTACAGTGGGAAGAGCCTTGAGGTCGTGAGCCTTTGAGTCATGTTCGTGCTCGCAGCGATATCACATGCCAGAAGCACTCATTTCCACGAATTCATGCTCTGGCATCCATTCACAGGAAAACGGAATGGAGCTGCCTGTCATAGCCTGTGGTACCCTCAGCCGAGACCAAAAAGTCGGAGGGATGTGCGGTGTCCGAGCAACATTCGCGAACCACCTGTGATGCCCAGGACAGTTCCCAAAAGTAGCTGCTAAGATGCGTGGTTTAACCAGGCATCGCACATGACCAGAAGCTCGAGTCCATAGCAATGGCCTGTAGAAAAGCTGACGGCTACCGTCTCCCCAGGCTCCATGGACCGAAGTGGAATCTTGGGTGTCTCGTCCGATTCCTTCTGTCAGAGCCGGGGCCTTGGAGTGCACGTTCCATTCTTGGTCACGTCTTCGAAGTCGTCGAGTGTCAGTAGGCTTCTGCCTGCTTTGAGATGGCCAATTGATCTGTTTCTGGTGACAGGGCTCATTCACCCCGCAATCCCTGCATCAAGGCCAGGGCTTCAACAGCAGGAAGATCCGCGCTGCAGGGGCCCAAGCCACTGCATGCTTTTCGTCTCACGTGCAGCACCGACGAGTCGGGATATCGGATCCTTTTCTTTAGTCTTGTTGGACATGACCTTGGCTTCCTCAGCACACGTGCGCCGAGTTTGGAAACGGAGCTATGGCAACTGCGATTCAACAATGCATTGGAATTGAAGAGGCCCGTTACACTTGCGGCTCGAGATAGCCGTATCTGGGTTCTTGTTGTGCCAGGCAGGTTCTCAGGAAATTTGGAAAACTAACTTTGCGCAATTTGGAGGTCTTCGAGTACAAAGCCTGTCAAAGCATACGTATGAGGGGCAAGCACTTCTCATCGAAAATTTGCTCTCGAGTCTCGAGTGACCCTTCTTCCAAGTGGCCAACGTAGTTAATTAATTACCACTTCTTGTCGTTGTTGCTTTCCGATCTTGAGACTGCATGCACATGTGACAGGTCGTCGATGTCACATGCTCAGCTGTCTTGTGCGCTTGGTGCTTGTGGATTGTATTCATCCCCGCTTCAAGCTTTTCAGAGCGGTATAAGAAACTCCTGTGGCTGCTGCAGCCTTTAAGGTCGGGAAGCCTTCGCTGATGTTGCTCGAGCAGCCGTCGCCTCAGAATTTGGTGCGTCAAAGCGCTCCTACATCACAGTCTTGCACGCAGAAACCTGCATAGAGCGGTTGTTGCTGGCTTCAACAGCATGCCTGAAATTATTCAGCCATCCGGACAAGATGGTTCCAACATGCCAATCTTGAGTTGCACCTTGTGGCTCGACTTTCTGGACTCTCTGGCCTAGGCTCAGAAGGTCCTCGGATGAAGGAGGCCTGGGCGTCAACTTCTCCAAAGCTGTTGTGGCTCCTTGCTTGCAAAAGAAGATGCCGAAAGCTGCTGCACCCAGACTTGGGCATTCAAAGCTCTTCACATAAATCCGACCGTTGTCCAAGTGTGAGGGTCGAAAAATGCACTCAATACTAGTAGCCCTGGCTTCGGGGCTATCCTGTGCAACCAGCTTAGTCGAGCCGGCTTTACAGAAAATGAGCCGGTAGACTTGCCCGTAAAAGACGTACTAGCCGGGCAATGCGGATTTTGCGTCAAGCTCAGATTGGCAGCACGCTCGATACCGACATCGAGCTCGCAAACAGCCCCTTCTCGTGCAAATGGCTGTCAGCTACCAGTATGTGCCATAGCCAAAGGTGGTTGAGTGGGTCCTGTTTCTTTCCCAGCCTATGTTTGTCGGGGCAAGTGCCGAATGCTTCGTGTAAGAAAGACGATGCCTGCTGCTAGCACCGTCAGTATCCGCGTGTGCGAGTTGCTTTCGACACTGACTCGAGCGTCTTTGCGGATAAGGGAAGATCGCCCCATCATTTGTTGAAGTGGGGTTGCTGTCGTGACGGCGGCAGGGGAGGGAAGAGTGACCGAAATCGGGCCTGTCTTGAATGCACATTTCCACTTGAGAAGAGCTTCAAGCGGTTTGCAGATTCGGGGAAGGCTTTGTTTTCAGGGACAACAGCCAAACATTTCATCAGACAACAAATATCACTGGTAGACCGGCTGTCAGTCGTGCCCACACCGCCTCTTCAGGTGGGGGTATGAAATCACTGCTGGTCCTCAGCGGTGTCACCAGCCGATCGGAGGCCTGCACGGAGCACGTGTAAGCGGGTCGATCTCCCTGCCCACCGCTGTCACATAAGACTTCAGGATTACATTCGAAGAAAAGCCTGTGCCTGCCGTCCGCTTCAATCAGAGTCGAGTTTACCTGGAAGTGTCGGCGCAGATCCTTGCAGACTCAGCAGCGCCTGTCCACCAGGTGATGAGAGAAAAGAATCCGATGCGGTATGCCTGGCTCTGTTTAAGGATTATTACTACCGCTGGACGAAAGCTCGCCAAACTGCCTGTAACTCAACATATGTAGCGCTGCCACCCCCTTTCCCCCCTAGACTCCTCACACACGTTCCCAGAAGCTCTCCGCCGAGAACTTTATGTAGTAGTAAGTTTATTCCGGGAAATTAACTACTCCGCCACGCTGGCCACGTAAGACGGACCTTTTTCCACTCCGCTTCTCCACGGTATATGTTCATGTATTTGATAATATCCTCCGTACGTCGAAACTTTTGTCCCGGTGATGTAGTACGGACATCTGCAGACCGCACTTGCAGACATCCCTCCCGAATGCCAAGCAGCTAATGCTTCATGTAGAGGGGCCCTCATTCGATGCCAGGATACCGACCTGGGTGGCTGAGAGTTTGGCCGAAGTCTAGAGTCTAGTAGTCTAGTATTTTCCCCTGAGACCACTCGTTCTTTTGAGCATGGCCCGGGAGGATGGCAGCCTCAGGTAACTAATGGCCTCATACTTTGCTCGAGTTGGCAAGGGCAGGCGCTTGTTCAGGACGATTTGACAGATGCACACTCACTTCCGATGTCGGGTAGCAAGGGGTTTGCGCAGACCGCTGCACGATAGGCCTTGATCAGCACTTGCTCTTCTTGTGCCGTTGTGCCCATGAGGTGTGCACAAGATTCGCCCTGGCCATGTCGCATCCCACATAAAGCTACCAAAGCTTTTTTTGGCACATGTGAAGAAATACCGTGCTCGACCCGCTTGGATGTGCCTGTAAGCCTATCTTGCTTTCGGAGCTTTTGCCTAGATTGTCTGCTTCTGCGTTCCAAGCAAAGGGCGGTTTTGAGCCGGGGCGAAATTGGGTCAGCATATGAAGGCCACCCTGGAACCAAACAGCATTCGTGTAATGCACACTGTGTGCAGTGCAAGACTGCTACATGCGACACTGTACGTGCGCACCTTCAGCCCGACTAGGTCAGCGGAATCCCGCTGTTGTTCATGAAACGAGAAACTGATTTCAGC
Source organism: Symbiodinium sp. CCMP2592 (assembly GCA_905221615.1). Lineage (NCBI taxonomy): Eukaryota > Dinophyceae > Suessiales > Symbiodiniaceae > Symbiodinium > Symbiodinium sp. CCMP2592. The sequence continues at coordinate 78,217 of CAJNDT010001124.1, forward strand.
GTCCATCGATTGGCCTCGGCTGACTGCCTCATGCCCTTCCGCAAAGCGGAATGCAGGCTCTCGCCCGTTCATGTAGGGTGGCACTGCCGCCGCAAGGCGCCCATCTGACTGGCTTCTGAATCTGTTAAGCTTCCCTCACTGGGAGTGGTTTCGGCTGGTCACTCACCAAAACTACATTTTTCAACGCAGGACACCGGCACAGCTCGTAAAACTACGTCACTGCCCGAGTGTCTCGCAAAGGTGCTACCTGTACATTCCGAGTCGATTCCCCATCAAGTTTGGCTAGCTTTGCAAGCTGGCACTCGTTGCCCGCCTATCCCTGATGTACGGAGTTCCTTGCACACAAGCAACATCGGCGGGAATGACACGATTGCAGGGCTCCTGAATGCGAACTTTTGCCAACTTCGGTTGACGGCTGCACCTGACAGTCTTCATTTGAAGACTTTTGCAATCTTGCCGGCGACCTAGGACCAAAGACACTATATCAGGACTTCATGGCAGAGGCTGCGCAGCAATGGTTGCAAAGAGTGCCACTTGCATATCCAGACCTCAGCGTTGGCCCTGTCTGGCCGAGAAGTTCTGGCAAAAAAGGCGACCGTTCGATCGGGTTGCAGACGTGCACTTCGAGCAGCAGCAACAACAATCATTCTGGGTAGCAGTCGTAGCCAGATAGGTCGTCCAAAACCCCTCCAGGTCTCTTATGTTCTTAACAGCACTCCCTGCAGCTAAAAACCACCTTGCGGCAAAGGGAGGTTGTGGTAGATCTGATTGGTAGCAGAGTTCACTTCAGTATAGATCCTGCCCGACTTGGGTGTGAATGTAAGGTCGCCCCTGCAGCAGTGTTCCCTGAGAAGGTGGACTCAGCACTCTTCCGGAGTGATTTGGTTGTGCTGTCCGAGAGAGAATGTTGAAGTTTACGTTGGCCCGAGCCTTTGCCATTTGTGGTTCCGTGCTCTTGAGCCCTTGAGCCCAGTGAACGGAGCCAGCATGCAGGCTGGGCTCTCATACTCCCTTCTAGCTTGCCGGAAACAGCATGTAACGTCTGTATGAACCGCTTGGCTCGAGTAAAGACAATTTTGGTCAATTGCTGCTCGTCAGGCTGGCAAAGGTGCAGGCAAAGGAGGTCCAAAAAGGCTGGCTGGCAAGGGGGTATCTCTCTGCTTTCGCACACCAGTAATCCGACTCCATTATTGATCAGTGGCTCAGCGCGATGGAATCCAAATGAACAATACTCGTAGGAACAATGATAACACCAAAGTGAACTTGCAGATTTCTGGAGCGTGCAGTAAGCCATCTTGCGAGGCGGCGTACGTTGCTGGTTCCGGCTGCACCTTCGGAGCAAAAGCCCCCGCAGGCCGACGTGTCAGGAACGGAGCCGAAGTGGAAAAGCGAGTTCAATTCGAGCGCACGCAGCACTTTAGGCGGCCTGGGAGCCACGTCGAACTGCCACCGCTGCTCCGACCGGGACCCGGCCTCCCTGGCCTGCCTGGGGCCCAGATGCTTGCGGGGGAGATCCGGCTGATGGAGGCAAGGGAGCAGCTTCTCCGGGTTGATTGTAGACTGGGGCTGAACACCAAAGAATCACCCCGAAGAGAGCCGCTGGTGGTCTGAAGTCAGCTTCACTGAGCTTCATCTTGTCGTACGAACATCGTAGAACGACGCCGGATGGTGACGTGGACTTCACATGCAACTAGTGTTGGAACACTCTAAGTTGGCGCTGTCTCGAAGGGAATGCAGGCACAAAGCTAGGATGTAGACCTCCGAGTGCAACAACCCTCCACGATCTGCATTCACGGCACGTGTTGTAGTACAAGTTGTAGCTATGCTCGCGCTCGAGCATCTTTCCCCCTGTGAAACCCTGATAGATCCTGGTCGCAATTAGTTCCCCGGAGCTGTGAAAAACAGCCGACTCCCGGTCAGCTTGGAGGAGTCTGTGCTCGCGGTTTCTGGTAAAGTTATTTCATGGCCAGATGAGTCCAGCTTGCCCTACCGGGAGACCAGACCCTGCCTCATCTAGTCAGTCTATAGGGTCCGGCTATGTGAGCAAGCCTGGCTTGAAGAAAGCTGGGGACACGGTACACAATCGCACGAACTCTAGACTCTAGACACTTCGCGTTGCTCCGAGGCCACAGCGCGAGGGCCCAGGCCTTTCACAGTGTCGGTGCCAAGTCAGGCCACGCCGCTCTGATGGCAGGTTTCGCATTCGGCTTCGGAAAGAGGCTTGAGGAAGGGAAGTGCTCTTTGATGCAGGTCCCCTTTCAGGCTTCTGCGATTTGCTCTGCATCGGATTGAGATGGATGAGAAACTCGCAAAGACACACCCTCTGATGTTGGCATGCGCATGTGTGTGCCTTAAACCAGGCTGCTGGGAATGCTCCTCGGCCTGCCTGGCGCCCATGGGCTTCGCGTTTAGGTCGAGGAGTCTTGTCTAGCAGGTCGACTGCGATCCTTGTGGGTCCGTACCCTCCTGGGAATAGACCTGCTCCAGCTTCGTTTTTGTTTGCAAATTAGGCGGTTTCGGGCCTTTGGGTAGTGCTTCTTCTTACTCTCTCAGGCGGCATGTCATGTGCTCCAACAATAGCGGGTTGCTCCAATCCTTATGCTTGTGCTTGTTGCGGTTTGAAGCGGAACCGGAGAAGGTGTCCCTTACGAGTCGCTGAAGTCGCAACAAGCTCCTCTCGGTCCGCGGCACACCTTGAGGCATTGAAGTCGAGCCCGCAACCACGGACCCCGGACGACCCCGAGAAACACACAGATTTGTTGCAACACGCTATTCTCGGGTTCACTGTGTGTTTGTGTGTGCTTTGCGTTCCGTCGTTGGCGGGACTGATACTATACAACACACCCCATCACTGTATTCTGCTTGCAGTGTTCTGTCTCCATGGTCCAGTGTACTTCCTCCTCGACCTTTTTGCTGATGTCACCTATGCATACTGCACTACCGATGCTATGTGTTTTGCAAGTATCTAGAGTGATCGGCAACAGCAGGTGAAGCTACTGACACCACTCAGGTGATTGCACAAGCGCCTATGTCATACCAGGCGATGCCAAGGACACCTCAGGCATGTCCTTGTAAGCTGTGCAGAGGCATGCAACCAGATGCTTCACGAGTGAAATCTAGCACAAATCCTGCGCAGGTGTCGATGCAGATGCCTCCACGACTGCGACCGCAGCCGCCAAGCCAGGCCGAATGTCGAAGTGGCGCAACATGGATGCAGAAACAGACTGCCTGCTTCAGCCTGAGGCACAGCGGCCTCCTGCAGCTCCTTGATTGCGATTTGACCAACTCCAGTTGTTGCTAGACACCGAAGGTCGCAGGTCAATCCGTCGAAAGTCGAAGCAGCTGCTCGACATACGGTTGATGATATGAATCCTGCATTACCCATAATAAGGAACCTACCATAATTCACATCGTCTAGGGTCCTTAAGGTAATGCAGGGTTTATATCATCAACCGTACGACACCAGATTGCAATGCACTGCTATCAGCACTCCTGGTTTGAGGTCTCAGGAGAAGAGTCATTATGGCGTAAGGCTCAAGCACCCTCGACTTCGCCAGCGCTATCGCAGACGTCCGTCCCCTGCCAGATGAGCCAGGCAGGAGAGCATCATCGCCTGATTGTCGCAAGGAGATTTGCAAAAATCCTTTCGCTAGTCAAGAGGCCCCGGCCAGTGTTTCTTCTTCGTATCACCATGAAGGACGGGAAGCCTGAAGGTCTTTTTGGAACCGGGTTGAGTCCAAAATCTGGGGGTTTCAACATGCTTCAGGAAAGATCCTGCTCGAATGAAGTTTTTGGTTCGAACGGTTTTACTTGATGTCTGACGAAGGTCTCCTTGGACACCTGCCTGAACGAATTGCCTGTTCACCTCCCAGGCATTATTCTTGATAAGATGTTTGCTAACTTGAAACTTATACTATACTATCCCAAGGTGCTCTGCCAGCAGTTGCCAAGGCATGCTCCGTTCCGACAAAAGTAGGCCAACCCCAAGAACGCCTCAAGAAAGCAGGGCAGGGCTCGCACTAGACCTGCTTATTTTTATTGTCTTCTTCGAAGACTTTTGAACTTACGTACTTCATTGTTCAGCATGAGATGGGTGTTGGAAACTCGCTGGGCATGAATATAGCGTGCGGCGACAGGACTGCCACCGCAAGCAGCACCTGTCGCAGTGTCATCAGCTGCGGGTCGTGTGACGGACTGGCCGAAGCAGGTGTGTCCTGGCCAACGGATGCAAAGACGAGTTTAGGAGGGAAACTGCATATCCAAGCAGACGCTCAGCTGCCGGGGGCATGAGTAGCTTCGATTTCACCAGCACTCTCTCAACGTCCACTGTCGGTATGCGACAGGTGTTCTGCAGCACCACTGAATACGACTGGACATTTACGAAGGAGATCATCAGGCAGGTGCAGCACGCGCAGACTCGAAGTGCAATGAGAGTAGACCCAAACACAATGTAGGCCAGATTCAGCGATGATTTTGGCGATCTCGTCTCTTGACAAGGCCCACAGCCCATTGCTTGACTGTGAAGCGTTCGGTCATACAGCACCTTGTTTGATATCTCCCACAGTCTCAATCTGAGGACCTTGATGGCAAGGGCACAGCTGACCTGGTGAGAGAGCTCGGTGGGTAAAGCACGAGGCTGCAAGCACCATTTGCTCTTGGGTCTGGCAATTTCAACATACGTAGCTACAACTCGGACCCTGGCTGTTAAACATTTTCGAATTTGCTGCTACGACAATCAGCAACCGTTTTGGCAGAGGAATCGCATGTGTAGGGCAGGACGGATCTTCACAACTGCTACAAGTGGCGGCCAGCAGGTCTCCTAGTTGAGGATTGAAGCTTTCAGCGCTGGCACTGTGGATTTGTGCCTTCCGCTGATGCGTTGCACGCGGGGACCGTGCACTTGCGGCAAAACCATCTCGCAGATGTTTGACGATGAGTCGCAAGGCCACGTTAATTCAACCAATTTCCAAGGCGGATGCTTCAGTACAGGCAGTGTACAGGCCCTTGCTCGGACCTGCTTGGCTACTCTGAAACTATTGACACACCGTGGTTTCGAAGAGGCTTCTGCGTGCAGTTAATCAGGTCGGGCGTGCGAGAGGGTTTGCATCGAAGCCTTTATGCTGAAAGCCACATGCCTTCGTGGTTGGTGAGGCACCGACACCAGAGAGGGGGCTTTCTTTTCGGATCCATTCGGTTTTGTTGCCGACTCAGGATCTCGTTGCATCAACAATCTCGCTGTGAAGCAAGCATGTTCGTCAGCTTGCCGATGGTAAGCCTTGGCTTGTCAGAGTAAAGTGTGAGCATCCATGGCAGTTCTCAGTCGCACTCCACATGCCATGTGCGCCACGAAAAGAGCAGCCACAGGGAGGATTGGAGTGATTGGAGGGCATGTGCAGGCTGCTCATGCCTCACAGCGTAAACTCCCAGCGGCGGGCACCTGCAGGAATGGACAAATAGGCAAAGGAGGAGTGGGTTATTTAAATTAGAAAAGATCCTTCTATATGAAATTCTATTCATATATCCAGGCCATTCTATTCCCAACATTCCTGCATGTGTGTCTGTGTGTGTTGCATGTTGTGTGTGTTGACTGCGCGTGTGGTATGTTGCGCGTGTTGTGTTGTCGTGGAATGGTGTTGTGTATTATATTGTATATTTCTCTTTGCATTATCTATTTTGATTGAGATATTTGAGCTGTCTGTGGTGTGTTGCGTGGGCTGTAGGTTGAGAGTTGTATATTATATGTTGTGTTTTGTGTGCGTTGTCTGTATTCTTTATACCATGAGTGTTGTTAGACTCATGTTTGGAGGTTGTCCGAAAATCATTATAAATTATGAATTCGACTTTCTAAAAGAATGCAAATGCAAAACTCTCGCGCGCGAAAGGTGCGCGGAAGCGGCGCGAAAGAAACGCGAATGGGAATTAATTAATGAGAAAGAAATATTTCTATAATTGATATATAATTATTACGATATTTCAGGACGCGCGTCAAAATAAATTTTGAATCTCGACGAATTTATTCAATAAATAAAATCGCGAATTC
>CAJNDT010001125.1:0-107500 GCA_905221615.1 Symbiodinium sp. CCMP2592
CTCATCTTTACGAGGAATCTCAGCGAGTCAAGAACAGTCCCATCGGGATTCCTCCCAGGGCAGCTTTGACCCTGAAGTTTCTCCGTGAACTCAAGGAGAGATTGGTGACTACCAGCCGTGATAAGAGCATACAGGAGCGCCTGCAGAACGATGAGCTGATGACGCAGGACGGCGAATGGCCGTTCCTGGAGTGGAGCCCCTCCGATCAGAAGATGATCGAGACGGTGGAAGACCCTCTCACCACGGCTCAAGTCGTTTCAGGCCTGGGGGACGCAATCACTAGAATTTCCTCAGATCCGGAACACATCAAGCTCTTCAAAACTTCGCGGCCATTGACCGAAGGCATGATGGGAGGTCCGGTCCGAATCCAGATCCAACTGTCAACCAGGGCGGCCACATCTGAACTGCAGGAAACCTTGCAGTCCTTAATTGGCAACACTGCATTTTCGCTCATAAACGCGGATTTTCAGCGACTGGTAACTCAGCCATCGCCGCTGGTTCGTCAGATTCGCGATTTGCTCTCCTGATCTTCTCCAGAGGATAAGATCTCTTCAGCTCTGCCCCACGAGTGGGCGGGACTGGAACCAAGAGCTCAGTAGAAGCAAATCTTACGAAGAGGAGTTGCTCCCACCTATCTCCTTGCCCTAGCATGCTCATGCTCGTGAGGAGCTTGAAGCGTCTTCGACGAATGGCGAGGAGGCCCTCCCGCGGAGCACTGCACTCATGTTGGCACCGCTTGAATTGCTGCACATGTTCCTCCATGACGAAGCTTTCAGGCTCAAAAGCTAATCAAGTAGACTGTGGTTCAACTCCTCGACCATGTATGATCAGACGCCAACTCGACTGGCCATGATGCTGCTCCCGACGATAGCAGCGGTGCACTTTCTGCACCAGAAGTCCCAAGGTGTGGGGATACTCCCCTGGGCCGTGCTCACAGAGCTGCTAGAGAGAGTGAAGGGGCTTGGGCTCATCACTAAGGATGAGATCCTGAACCTTGCCGTGGAGATACTCCCGGAAGGTGGGATTCGACAGGTGCTCACACACCTCCACTCCATCTCGGGCATCGAGGAATGGGGACAAATCCGGCACAGACGACGAAGAGCCCTGGTCGAACAGGGGATGCAGTACCTCTCTCTGGTTCGCATCCACGCTGGAGACCTGATTTCCCCAGCAAGCCTCGGTTACCACCGGTACGACTTGGAGATAATGGAACGAGAATCCCATATCACGGGATACATCGCCAAATATCTCCCTGCTGAGTACCAAGAGGCCTATCAAGCTGATGTGCAGACGTTGAGGTCTCAGTTTTTTGCTGAAGACGGCAAACTTAACCTTGCCTCGGCGACGTGGGAGGTATCTTACAATCACCTCATGGCCGCCACTTCCTGAGCCAAGTGAGAAGAGGAGATGCTCCCTAAGCAAGAGCTCCTGTAACAAATAGAGGAGTTTCTCCCTCGTTAGGCGTAGAGCTGGCGGAGTTACTCCCCAGGGGTTTTTGAACTAGTAAAGAGTCACAGGTGGAGCTTCTCCCCTAGTTGGTGGAGCTTCTCCCCCACCGAGGGGTGTACAGCTGGTGGAGTCTCTCCCTAGGGGTTTTTAAAAGCTTTGAGTCGCTGCCTGCAATAATTCTGCCTGCACTGAGCCACACTGAGCCAACATCAATCCACCATCCGTGATGCAGGTCTCCTCGTGGTGGCCTGGAGCTCAGTGGCCTAGGCCCAGCTGCCTGCTTAGAAGCCAGCTTGAGCCAACAACCGCAGCTTTCTCTCAAGACTCAGCATCATGTCCAGCCCTGAGTCAACACAGGATCCCTCGTTTCAAGCGGAGTACGAGGAATTCTGCCAGCGACGGATACGTGAACAACTTCCGCATGTCACGTATCGCAATTTCCTGCGCCAGTGGAGGCGCTCCGCTCGTGCTCACGGCGAAAGCTATCCTGCATATAAAGGAGGCTCTAAAGGTACTGGTGGACAGGAAGAGCTGGGAAGCGGAAAGGGTGGAGTCACTCCCCCTCCTCCTCCTTCCAAGAAAAGAAGTACAGGGCAAAGCGAGGGTGGAGATACTCCCCCAGCAGCAAAGGCCAAGAGTGGAGATCCTCCCTCGGTGGACCCAATCACGGAAGCTGCGATCAAAGTTCTTCAGTCAGCTGGTTATACGCCCTTTCCCAGTCTGATCTCAGACTGTGATGGGAACATCACTGACCTGAACAATCACCGAATTATGGTGACAGTAACTCAGCAGCTGCGAGATGGCCTCACTCAGGTGGAACGACCCTCCCCGGAGATAGCCAATGCTCTCCTGGAGACCTTCCTGGCCTCTCGCCGGGGACTTGCCAATGAGCCTCTGCAGCCGAAGCTTGGATATCCCACAGCTGAGGAGCATGGGTGGTTTCGTTTTGAGTATTCTTCACCGAACATTCTTCCTGCAGGGGACAGCGAGGTTGCGTTCCACGGCACACACCTGGAATGTTTGCATGGGATACTGGCCACAGGCAGGCTACTACCTTCGACACCTGACCTCTCCGGCACGCGAAGCTTTGAGGCACGACCAGGTGTGTATCTCCACAAGATGTCAAACAGGCATCTTGCTGCCGGTTACAGTTGTCTGGTGAGGATAGGACCTCGGCACATATTCGTGCGGCCCATGTTTGAGGTGGATGCTGCGCACTCTGGATCGCAAAAACGTGGTAAGAAAACAAACCAACTGATATACTCCTATGATGCAGTCAAAATCCGAGCGCTGCTACTGCAAATATCAACCAAGGAGACACTCACCTTAGGTGAGTACCTCCGAGAGTGGAGTGGCTTGTTGGAGACACCACTGAGACAAGCACGGGAATCCTTTTTGGCGTTGGGATACGAACTGCCTGGCGAAGCCTCGTCAAGTGGAGTCAAGGAAGGAGGAGTTGCTCCCCTTCCGGTTTGTGAGCAGGCGTCCAGCTCACAGGGTGGAGTTTCTCCCCCGCCCATGGCGTCAGAGATTGACCACAGCTCAACAACGCCACGTAGCTCCACTATAGTGGCCTGGGAGGGCCAACCAGGCTATCTAGGGGACTATTGCACTGCCTCTACGAAGCCGGAGACCAGCTTCTCGTTCGAAGTCTCGAAGGCTCTAGCAGCTTCGCTCCGGCACGGACATAAACCCTACATCAGCGTCACTTCAGCTGGTTGGGCCAAATCAGAGGACGTCCTGAGATGGCCAAGAGTGCAGGCCCAGCACGCCACGGCAGGCGACCTCATGGAGGTCGTTCGGAGTAACGCAAAAGGCAGGTACGAGCTGGGCGATTGCCAAGGCCAGAAGTACATCAGGGCTCTGCAAGGACATTCTCGCTCTGATGTGGACTCCAATGAGGTGTTGGAGGAACTCACGGAGGAGATGCTCCCCAGCATGCTGTATCATGGCACATTCTGGTCCTTGTATGACTCCATACGCCAACGAGGCCTTCTGCCTCAGAACAAGATTTCCAAGGGCCGCGGCAAAGGCGGACGTGGCAGAGAGGGACGACAGCATGTTGACTTCGTCTCGGATCGGGACTATGGGAGACCTGGTGTTTCTGGATTCAGAGATAGCTCGTCGATGCTGGTAGCGGTCGATCCACGCAGAGCCATGCAGGTAGGGGTGCAATTTTTCCGTAGCAAGAACGGCGTCATTCTCACCCCTTCCGAAGTGCCCCCCTCTGTCATAGAGTACTACCAGAGCCTGAAATCAGGTACTAAGTACGGAGGCGACAACAGGCCGCTCTGATCGTGAGGACCCTCACCTAATGGTGGAGTCCCTCCCCACACTGATAATGCAGCTGCTCACGCAAAAATCTATGTTATGAGGCTGAAGGTCACTTCAATTTCATCACCAGACAGCAAGTATACCCCGAGGTCGCATGTGAAGCTCCGTGCGCAGTCGTGGCCGGGATCTGCAAGTGAGTTGTCAGCCAAAAGTTTTCTGGAAGCTCTACTTGCCTTCTCGTACAGGCTCAACTCACCAGCTGTCTCGACTGTAGAAGCCATGCCTGAAACACCGAAGAATAGTGGCAGCAGAGCGACCTCCCGAACCCCTCCTCCAGTGCGACGTCGGCCCCACCTATCCAGGTCGCCGCCAGCCAGTGACTCCATTCGGGAGTCCGACTCCGAAGACACAGCAGCCCCTAAAGCAGCTCCCAAAGCAGCTGGGCCTAAGGGCCCGCCGCCTCCGATGCCTGTTAACCTGTCAGGAAGTGGATCTAGCACAGATCGTACACCGGGCCCAGGTAAGGCACCTGGAGTGCCAGTGAAAGGTGGAGTCCCGGGAGGAGTTTCTCCCCTGGGACCACCGCCAAAGGCTGTGACCTCAACGATCTCCCATCCAGGGACAGGAGAGCTTCATGTCACCAGCACAAGTCCGGCAGGAGTTGCTCCGCCATCTACAAATATCAACAACGGGCTGGAAATGGCGCCTGGCCTGCCTTTACTGAGTGTTTCATTGCCTCACCGCCTCTACTATAACATAGAGCTAGTGGTTCGTACCGAGCCTTCACAGCGAGGCTAGACACTCTCGCGAGACAGCAGTGTGCAAAATGGACGTCGCCAATCAGTCAGCGATACATTGCAAATCAGCCGGCTAACTACTTCATTAGTGCCAGAGTCTGCAGCTCGAGTCACTGAAGACACGTCCGATTCCGACTTCATTGCTTGCAGCCTTGAGGGGCGGAGCGTGTGCGAGTGCTGTGTTAAGGCACGGCTCGTCATGAAGTGACCGCGCAAGTAGCAAGCAGAGCAGCAGGTCGATTCCTCGCAAAGCGTGGACGTTAAGTTTCACCTCAGACAGTATCCTCCCGCTGCGTGTGAATGAAATGCTGTTGTTGTTGTTGTTGTTGTTGTTGTTGTTGTTGTTGTTGTTGTTGTTGTTGTTGTTGTTGTTGTTGTTGTTGTTGTTGTTGTTGTTGTTGTTGTTGTTGTTGTTGTTGTTGTTGTTGTTTGTTTTTGTTGTTGTTGTTGTTGTTTGTTGTTGTTGTTTGTTGTTTGTTGTTTGTTGTTGTTGTTGTTGTTGTTGTTTGTTGGTCTGTTGTTGTTGTGTTGTTGTTGTTGTTGTTGTTGTTGTTTGTTGTTGCGTGTTGTTGTTGTTGTGTTGTTGTTGTTGTTGTTGTTGTTGTTGTTGTTGTTTGGTTGATTTGTTTTGTTTTGTTGTTTTTGTTGTTGTATGTTGTTGTTGTTTTTGTTTGTGTTTGTTGTTGTTGTTGGTGTTGGTGTTGGTGTTGGTGTTGGTGTTGGTGTTGGTGTTGTTGTTGTTGTTGTTGTTGTTGTTGTTGTTGTTGTTGTTGTTGTTGTTCTTGTTGTTGTTGTTGTTGCTGCTGCTGCTGTTGTTGTTGTAGTTGCTGCTGCTGCTGCTGCTGGTGTTGTTGTTGTTGTTGTTGTGGTTGTTGTGGTTGTGGTTGTTGTTGTTGTTGTTGTTGTTGTGGTTGTTGTCGTTGTTGTTGTTGTTGGTGGTGGTGGTACAGTATGTGGTGCAGTAGTGGTAATTTGACACTGGTAATTATGGTAGTGATAGCAGTCAGGTCGGGCATTCAGGGTTTCAGGCGTTCGTCAAAGGTTGCATTTTCGAGATCTACAGCACTTAGAGGCTACAAGTGCTGGGGGTTCTTGACTAAAGTCTTTTTTGCGTTGGCCCGTCTGTGATCAGGACAGCGAATGACTACGTTGTTCCGAGCGCGTGGCGGCCTCGGAACCAATCCAGGGGTTCAGGGTTTCAGGGTATAGTAGTTTTTTCGAACCACATCGGATGTTAATTATGTCAGTCTGTGTTCCGGCTTTAGCAACGGCTGTTCTTCACATGGCCTCCGATGTGGTGATTTCGAGTTTCGGATCCTTCGCCCGACGCATCGAAACGTAACCTGAGACCTGCGAGTATTTTGGTCATGTTGGTGTGTGGAGGGTTTGGGGGTTTAAGGTTTTCTGGGCTTGATGAACTTTACAAAGCGTGGGTGTGTCAAGACACTATTCTTTCGTTCAGGCCCCAATACTAAAACCGTATAGTCTGAAACCCGAAGCGAGCCCTTAAAGGAAGCATCAAAGGAACCCTATTCCAGCCATGAAAGCAGCCCCTTAAAGCCCCCATTCAAAGCGGAAAAGGAGGGACCCTTAACAAGGACCCCTAGGTATATACCCTTAATATAGCTATTATATACCCATTACATAGCCCATTGTAGGGCAGGGGTCCCCATTAAGGGTCCCTCCCTTTTCCCCTTACAGCCCCCATAGTCAACTCTAAGGGGCTTGACTCTGGCCTCGGCTTTTGGCCAGAAGCCGGCAGGAGGGGCGTTTCTCCCTTGATGCGCGGAGGCCCCGAAATGCGAAGCCCTAAACTCCAAACCCTTAGCCTAAAGCCGATACCCGAAACCCTCAACTCTAAGCCCCAAAGCCCCAACCCCGAACCTCGAAAGAGTCTCGAAAGGCTCTACCTAGAGGCTCCATAGTAGCTCCTTCTTGTGGTTAAATATTTAGGATCCTATAAGGTAATCCCCAAAACGAACGACACTGAGCCTATCACTAGCCTCAAGTTTTAGACCTGCCTGGGATTCTCAGGGTGGAGCTCATGCAGCGAATCGGATTGCCTGCAGCCCAGCATCGTGGGACAAGAGCCCCAATTCAATGGGCTTGGGTTGGAGGGTAACCTGAAACCCTAAACCCTCAATCCCTAAACCCTAAACCATCCCTGAACCCAAAGCCCAACATGTAAGCCATGCGCCCTCGGATCCTATGTTGCAGTAAGTGGGTCTTGTGTAGGCCGGTGCACGCACAGTAAGTCCCCGAAGCCTGACAACCATAAAGCCGTCATAAATCATGCAAAACGTTAGGAGACGCCACCCTAACACAGTATGCCCTTTCTTCTAGACTCCATGTTCCTTAAACTGCCGTACGCATGGTTTCTCTTTGTGGTTTAGGCACACTTTCTCAAGGAAGGTCTTGGGCTCTCTGGGTTGAGTGTGTACCTACCCCAGAGGGTCCATTTCTAAAGAAAAATATGTGTATATATATATATACACACACAAACATACACGCATACGTACATACACACATATGTATGTACATATATAGTGTGTGTATTTATATAGACACATAACATGTGCATATATATGTATTTACTACCCTGTAGCAGTGAGGATTACGAAGTCCTCAAATACCGAGCCTCCTTCAGGCCGTCATGGGCTGTGCCTGCTGCCGCACGGTCCCAGATCCAGACGCAGGGGAACGAGACTGTAAATGCCTGCCACTGAGGATCCGACTTTAGTTGGAGGATCTTGCAAGAGCCCTCCAGCACCCCCCAATGGCACTTTAATAGAGCCCTTATGGTCCTTAATAGTGGTTGTTGGGGTATAACAGAGAGTAGTTGGGGGGGGTGGTCTACTTGGAGAATCATGGGACTTAGTAAGTAAGGTTATAAGTACCTCAACTGGGGTTATAAGTGGTTATAAGTAGAGTTACCTTAATTACAACCCTAGTTCCTTTTTTGTACTCTACTCTACTCTATATACTCTCCATAGCATACAGTACTGTACTGCACCATGCCATTCGTTTCCATGCCATGCCGTTCCATGGCATGCCATGCCATACTAGCATATACTACACTATACACTGTACTATATTAGAGTGTAGTACTTAGAAGGTTTTTGAGCTCAGGACTCGAAAGACATATGGGCTGAGAAATGACAAACTAGATGGTTAAGGCTTCATGGCTCAGAGGTTTCCTAACACCAATACTGAGTCCTCAGATCCTGAATGTACTCCCAGAGGTCCGCAGCCTTGAACAGATAGTGGGTTCTTAACGCTTAAAGCTGAGCTCACGCCAAGGCGAGCACCGAGTACCTGGTGTTACGAAGCCACTGCTTGGACATGTTTGCACAAGATGCAGGCAAACCTCGAAAATAGGAGGTAACTTATTTTGGCGTCCTGGTAATGCGGACCCTACTATTTGGGGTACCATATTAGGGTCCCCAAGTTTCGGAATCTGCCATGTGTCATTTGGGGACGTTGCTCGGGGGTGCTTTCGTCGTCGGATTCCTGAGGGCTTTGCTGCTTGATGTGAAGTGATTGTTTTCAACTCTGGGAATTACAGGACATTCGGTTGATGATAAACATCCTGCATTTCCCATAATAAGAAATTATAGCATAGTTGCCATAGTTTAGGGTCCTTAAGGTAGTGCAGGATTTTTTCCCCTAAACCCTAAACCCCTATAGATCCCTTAAAAAGAGCCCCTTATAGGTACCCCTATAGATCCCTTTCAAGGAACCCTAGGATTTGTATCATCAACCGTTTCTCAGGTTGGAGATCGGCTGGGCGTCGCAGGTATTTTTGGTACCGCGGAGTCCGTGCGGAGGGATGGGTTTGCTTGTAGGATTTACTGTTCATGTTCGAGGCCGAGGGCTCAGGCGCTCCGCCGCAAACTCTACGCTTTTGAGCCCGAAGCTCAAGTGAGCCAGTCAACAACTAGGCTCTATGCAGGGATTGTTTCAGGCTCCATGTTGGTCTTGCGAGTATAAGTTGTCTTAAACAGTAGCAAGACGGAAGCCCTCGGATATCTCCCTCGACAGTTCTGCTACGTAACGCTGGGCCATCCTGTTGTTTCCTTCGTCGGTTGGGGTGTATGGCCCTCGGGGTGGGCTAGCCAGGCTTGACACCACAACCTCATATGGGTAGTTCTGCAGATTAGGGGTCCTTTTTAGATTCCCAAACAACACGGCACCCCTATGATCAGGATCCTAGTATGGACCCTAATTTACTGTAGACAACAACCTCATATGTTTTCGCCCTGAGCCCTTTTAAGCTGCTCCTGTGCGCAGCCGGGAACTACTTGAACGACGACTTCAACTGGTCCAAGGCAGAGTGTGACTGGGATTAGTGAGTTCAGGGTTTCAGGGGGTTAGGGAGCTGAGGGGTTTAGGGTGTTTAGTTTAAGGGTGCATGTGGGGTCGGTCGGGGACTCCTAAGGATTCGTTTTGTTTTGTGGGGTGTTGTAAGGTAAGTTGTGGAGTCGGTGGATTTAGGGTTTGGGGAGTAGTTTAGGGGTTCAGGGGTTTAGGGAGTTTAGGGTTTGGGGTTTGCGCTTTAGGGGTGTTGGGGTTGAGGGTTGAGGGTTTTGGGTTTGGGGCTGTAGGGGCTTAGGGTTTGAACTTCGGTTAGATCTCAACATCATAGGCGTCTTAGGGCATCTTCAGACTCAGAAGGGGTTGTGCAGTATATGCAGGATTAGTTATTCAGGACGTTTTGTGGTTTTGGCCTCGTGGCTCCTGCTCTACGGCTGTATACAATTTGTTGAGTCTTTACTGTCTGGCTTGCTTGCTGTAAATTTCGAGTTGCACCTGCTATAGAACCTGACGATTCCCCCTCCAAAATTCCTAAGCCCTACCTTAACTTACCAAAACTAGGTTTTTTGGTACGGCCCGTGCAAAAATTCTACCATGGGCTTCAAAATAAGAACCTGGAAAAAACAGTTTATCATAGTTACAGGGTGCAGGGTTTTTAGGCTTTGGGGTTTAGGGGGTTGAGTGGTTAAGGGGTTTTAGGGTGTTTAGGGTTGTAGTGCTCGAAGGGCTTGGGGTTTAGGCTCTGGGCTCTGGGTTTAGAATTTGGGGTTAGTTTTGGGTTTAGTTTAGGGTTTTTAGGGCTTAGGCTTCTGGGGAGGTTGCTTCCTTAAACCCCCTAAAGCCCTCAACCGCTTAAGCCCTTACAGCACTAAACCCCCAAACCCCTACAACCGGTCCTTTGTGGAAGGGTTTTACTGCGCCGGGCCGATAGTCACTAGCTTGAACAACGAAGACGACCCATGCCCCCACCTGTTTTCCCCTAGACTCTTGACACAAGTGAGCTTTGGGGCCTCCTCCGCAATGAATAAGTATATGATAACTTTAAAACGGCGTAGCAATTTCTCCGCTAGCCCACGTAGAGAATTCATCACTGTCACGCATTCCGCTACTCCGCAAGAGTCTGATAACATGATAAAAGTTCTGGTAGGTCAAAACTTTCGGCCCGGGGGTATATTATTTGGGATGTACAGTTTGGCCGATGGTCCGTACGAGCAGGGCAGACTTTGGATCTTCGATCCAAGAGCGTGAAGAAGCGACCCGGACTGCTGCATGATGAAGGTTCACAAGGGGCTTCGCGGGGCAAGAATGTATCATATACCTCTTGCTGCAGCACACAGCGCAGGATCCGACGCAACAAGGCTTGGGCGGCTCTCGCGGCAAACAGGCCGGACACTCGAGCTGCAGATCTGGCAAAAAAGTCAGCGGCAATCTGCCAATAATGCCAAGCTTACCAACGCTGGAGGACACGTGCTGCGTATTGGATCAGTGGAACCAGACGGAGAGTCAACACAGTATCCGATAGGATCCTGACCTCACGCACATACTGTGCTAAGCCCCCTTTTACCTGCAACCCCAACCATACAGCCTTGTAGGGTATGATCCTTAAACACGATAGGTTGTTGGATCCACAGCGAAAGGCCGGCTGTAGGGGCAACAGGGGTCAATAGGCTTATTCTGCCGGCTTCCAGAATTGCACTTCCGTATTCATTGTTGAAATACTACGATGACATGGCGTATAGGATCTCATCCAGCGCCAACATTTGTAGATACATTCAGCCTGCCCACCGTACTCTTCGGAAGCGCGCACTCGCCTTTTGTTTTGGACACAAAGCCTGGTGTATATAAGCCTGAACAGTCAGAAGAGGATGTCTCTCAAAGGTAACACTCTGCTCGGCTCCCGCATGTGCTTATCTGTAATTGCTTCATCTGCTCGTTCGGCTCATGAAAATGGGAGTTTCCGAAAGTTACGGGGTATTTTGGATTGGGTCCGTACAAAAAGGATCCTACTATTGAGGGTACCATATTAGGGTCCTCTAATTTCGGAAACCCCCATATGGTTTTGGGTTTATTTTGGAGACCTTTGCCTGTTTGTTGTGGGCGTCTGCAAGGGTTGTACAGCTTTCGTGACTCCTAACTGTCTTTGGTGTCTCTGGGAGCACGTAAAACACGCAAAAAGCGCACTCTCACAGTGTCCCGTTTTGCTTAGAAACATCCAAAAGTTTTGCAACCCGTTGGAATCCCAACGTCATGACAGCCTTGCGTCAGGAATGGAGGCGGCGGTCTCAGATACCTAGGGTTTAGGGTGTAGGGAAAATTACATAGCACCTTCGAACATCCTGTACAAGGTCCGTAAGCTCTTGAAGCAGACTCATCAGGACCCTTTCAATGCGTACTTCCCGAAGCCTGAAAACCCCAAACCCCTAAAGCATCTTAAAAAGCTCAACAAGACCCATATTGAAAAATGCCAAAAACCCTAGACCATCTTAAAAGACTCATCAAGACCGGCATTAAAAGCAAAAGCACCAGAAACGACTTGGTGCGTTTCGAGACGGGGGTCTGAGAGGAGTTGGGTTCAGAGTTTGGACTGGGAGTTATACAGTTTAGGATTTTTGTGGTCCAGGGTCCAGGGTTTCAGGTGTTGGAGTTTTGGGTTTAGGGGTTTAGGGGTCTAGAGTCTAGGATTTAGGGTTTCGGGTGTTGGTTTAGAGTTTAGGGGTTTAGGGGTCTAGGGTTGAGGGGTTTAGGGTTTCGGGTGTTGGAGTTTTGGGTGCGGAAACATGGAGGTTTCGGTGGGAAAGAGAAGGGGGTCGGAAAGCACCGGGGTGTCACGGTAGGTCCGGAACCCTAAAGCTCAAGCCCCGATTAGACCCCAAACCCTAAACCCAATGTAAACCCTACATCCCTGGACCCTGACACCTGAGACCCAGAACAATGAAGCCAGCTTCTGAAGCTGGGCTTTAGGGTTTAGGGTCTGGGGTCTCTGGGTTCGGTCCGTTGTGGAAGAGATCTTTAGGCACTCAAGGCCAGAGGTCGGTCCTGAACTAGCCCAAACCCGAAGCCCTAAACCTGGGAGTTAGGATTAGGGACCCTCGGGGATATAGACCCTCTCAATAAGATCCCTTTAAAGAGAGCCAGAAGTAGGGTTCGGAAGGGGTATACCCTTTAAGAGGGTCCCCAAACCCTACAACTCCTAAGCCCGAACACCTCTGAAGCCCCTACAACATCGAAGTCCTGAAACCCCTGAAGCCCCTAAACTCATAAGCCCTCAACACCCCCACTTTCTCTACACCGACCCTAAACCCTAAGCCCTAAACACCAAAATCCTAAACCCTAAACCGAGATTCCGAGGTTAATGACTCCAATGGAGCGAACGACAGCAACAGTAGCAACACCAGCCGGGGAGCCCGGATCCTGCTAGCTCGGCGTAAGGGATTGAAAGAGGGGCTGTTATGGGGGGTTTAGAGTTGTTTATGGAGGCTTCTTAGTATTTGGATTGAAAGAGGGGGTTTTATATAAACGGCTTTATGGAGGTTTTGTATTAAGGGATAAAGAAGGGCTCTTAGCTTTTATGGAGGTTTTGTAAGTAGTAATGGATTGAAAGAGGGGTTTTAAATGGTTTACACGGGTTTTCGAAGCTAAAAGAGGTTTTATAGGGGCTTAAATTTGAAGTCGTTTCTGGAGGGCTTGTGGGGTTTTGAGGGCTGTATGGGCTTACGTCCAACTTTAACATTCTAGCATTGGTGGCATAATTGAATGTGAAAAGTCAGCATGTTTTGGCACATGCTATATATCAGAAGTCTATGGTTCCAGTGCATATCAAATGTGAGGGATTTGGGTTCATGCTCTTGTAATCAGGGTGAGGCATTTGGGATTCGGGCTTCTTAGGCAACATGCTCATTCGTACTGCTACGTTTCGTGAACTGTCCGTTTTAGTCTTTGTTGTCAGCATCACTGGTACTTTCATGTTTCGTTACTCTTGCTTTTGCGACAATGGCTACTCGCACTTGGGAAACCTGGCGACGGGTTCTTGCAGCTCATGTTTGTCATAGGGCCGGGCAGGCTGAATCGAGCTTGATGCTTTCCACAGCGGTTTAGGAGCTTTGCATGTTCATTCAAAAGTATAGCAGCGAAACACCTGGCAACTGAAGGGTTGAAGGGGCGCAGACTGCATGCCAGGTTTAGGCTTGAAGCGCCGCAAACCCTAAACCCTAAAATGGTTGATGTTGAATCCTTTTTCGCTCAGCGCGAGGCCCTTCAAGAGCTCAGGAACAGGTCCGGTTTGGGGTACATGTAGGCCCACTTCCGTACCTTCTAGCAAGTAACACCAAGGCGGCATTGCGCTGAGTGTTCTGCTTACCCCACACTGCATGCCCTACCTTAACCCGGAATGGCCTACGTACTATTTTAAGGACACTTGCAACGAAATCACATTACGATGATGTGCCGCGTTGCCCTGTGCGTCTTCTTGGCAGTCTGGCTTTTCCGGCTTCAAGGCTGCAGCGGCAGTGACCAACATCCTGAACAGTCAGGAAATGTCACGAATCCTGATGATGTCACAGAGATGAGCACGACTACTGCATCGTTCTTCGTTCCTTCAACTTCGACTTCAAAGACGACTACGACTATTGAGAGTAGTACGACGACTAATATTTTCAACGCAAGTACGACGGCAAAAACAAAGCACAAATCTGGCAGCACTTGGTTGGCCAAGGCCGGGCAAATTGGAACGTTAGCGTCGCCATTTGCCGTTGTCGGTTCATTTGGTCTCAGTGTGCTGCTCAAAGGTGCGTCGCAAGCTCTGACAGCGTTTGCAGCTGGATCTGCTGCTGCAGCTGAGTCTGGGGCGGCGGTGTCGGCGGCAGTGTTGGCGGAGCTGGAGACGTCCACGACGGCCACGAATGTGATCATCGGTGCTGCCGAAGTTGCTGCTGCTGCTGCATAGCTTATCATAGCTTCTCGTGTTTTTTTGATTCGCCAGCTCATGTGACAGAAAGTAAACTTATAGCAGTGCCCAGGGAAACAAACTGTCTGAGTGTTTGCCACTACTGTGCGCACCTTCGGAAAATATGCCGCTCCATGGATCCCTTGGTCTTGAATCCCCTGACTTTTGGTGCTACGTGATAATGCCGTGACTTCCAGGGTTTTGGTGGTCATAGCATCGGAGGAATACGGGGTTCAATGTCTTAGAAAGGCTAAATGATCACGGGCCATTCATACAGAAAGCCTGCTACAGAACCGCTCGCGATTTAAGCGGTCACAGCAGTTTAGGGTGTGGTTTTGAGCCTTCGGGTTCAGAGCCAGAAGAGTTCTTGCAACCCAAAATAAAGAGACGTCTTGATTGAAGCCCTGAATCGCAGGTTGTAGGCCGTAGTCAAGATAGATGTTCCAAAGCCCCAAATCCTGAAACTAACAAGATTTAACTCTGAACCGTAGAGCCTAGCGCCTCAAGCTCTGGATCCGAACTCCACAAGGTCTAACCTTCGACATCTGCATCCAACTCAAACCGCCAAGCTTCTGGCCTCCAGTTCTGCTTTGCAACGGGCACTTAGAACACCTAAACCTTTCTAGAGCTCTTATACAGAACCCTTGAAGACAACTCAGAACCCGCATGAAGCCCTTGTACAGCCCTTGAACCAGTTGAAGACACCGACGAACCTAAACCCTAAACCTTAAACGCTAATTACTAAACCTGAAACCTTAACCCCTAAACCCTGAACCCTAAACCTTAAACCCTAAACCCAAAACCCAGAAGGAAAAAGGTGCTAAAAAAAACCAAAACCCCAAAGTCCCTGCGGCTGGAGGCGGCGGTGCGCCTGAGGAGCTTGGATTCATCGCCTCTTCAGGCCGAGGCGATGTGCAACGACAACCAGGCGCTTCAAGGTTCAGAGCTTTGGGGTTTTGGGCTTAGGGGTTAGGGGTTTAGGGTTTAGGGTTCAAGGTTTTAGGGTTTAGGGTTCAAGGTTTAGGGTTTAGGATTCAAGGTTTTGGGGGGTTTCGGGCTTTTTGGGTTTAGGGTTTAGGATTCTTTTAAGGGATCTACAGGGGTTTAGGGTTTAGGGGCTATGGGTTCAGGGCTTTAGGGGTTTTGTGCTTGGGGTTTAGGGTTTAGGGTTTGGGCTTCGGGTTTAGGGTTCAAGGTTTAGGGTTTAGGGCGTGGGGGGCTTAGGTCTTCAGGGCTTTAGGGTTCAATTCAATCTGCAATTTAGGGTTTAGGGGTTCAGAGATTGAGGGTTTAGCATAGCAGTGCTTTTAATGTCAGGGGTTGAAACAGTGGTCGCAAGTGTTTTATGAGGCTGTCCTCGTTTGGTGTTGAAGGAAGTTCAGTATCGAGAAGTTGAAAGTCTGTTATGGTTTGCAGCGTCGGATCCCAATACCTGTAGCTCCTGAAGTGCCGCAAAGGTTGAGATGCACATCCAGTCGACGGACCTACATCCAGATCCACAGCCCGGTGCCCATGGAGGGCTGGAGTAATAACGACACACAGCGAACCTAGTCCATACCAGTGAACCCGATACTGGAGTAGAAGTCACACAGTAAATCTTAAATATTTATTCGGAATCTCAAACCTCAAGTTTGAAAACCGTGACTCTTCACCACCGTACACGGTTGCCTGGGATCCCAAAGCCCTACGTAGAACTCTAAGCTGCCACCACAGGTTCGTGCACTGCCGAGAGGTTCCCCTAAGGGTTTCATGATGGGTTTATAAGGGCCTTCATAGGGTTTACGACTATAAGTGTGTATTTGGTGTCCAAGTAGCCACAGAGTACACTGTGGCCACAAAGTTATCATATAAGAACTTCAGCTAAAGTATCTAGTATGGCATCGCGGAAGCACCATGAAGAAGCTCAAGAGTACCTGAAGGATTGCCAGAAGAGACCTGTTCAGTAAGCCGTTTGGGCATTTGTAGATTTTGAGAACTTATCTCTCTCCGTCCACTGGAGTGAGAGGTGGCTTCAGCACGACACTCTCAAATTGGTTGGCTTACTCTCTGATAGGGCCTGAGCCGCAACAGAGGGAATCCAAACGAAGGTCTTTACCTAGACCCCCCCAAAACTACCCTCTATAATATTTTATATACCCCCAATACCCACCGTTAATGACCATAAGGGCTCTTTTAAAGGGTGCTTGGGGGATCCTGGTAGGTCATCGAGTTCAGCGTAGAGAGGGATCGATTCATGCCTTGGGGACCGAACCTAGAGACACCAACAAAGAGGCCTAAGGAATGCAGGTTTAGTGTTTAGGGTTTAGGGTTCAGGGCTTTAGATGTTAAGGTTTTTGGGTTTAAGGGTTTAGGGTTCAGGGTTTAGCGTTTAGGGTTTGTCAGGATATTCAACTCAGCAACAAAAACCTTCCAAAAGCTCAACAAAAAGGCCATTCACCGGAGAGAGTTATTTCGAACCAAAGGGGAAAGTTGACGGCGCTCCGTTACTCCGCGGTGGCGCCGAAGAAAGGAAAGCGAAGCAGCATATCCTTAGATGTGGGCCCGAAAAGGCCCAGGTCTCAACTGTCCTTAGCCAAACCTTAGCAAGGAACAGTCAGCAACTGAAGGCGCTTCAGCCTTCCCTCCAGGGAGGACGCTTGCGCCTCCCTGCCACGTCTGCAGCACGAATGCGTGCCATGACCTGAAGAGTCCTGACACATTCTTGGACTGGAACGTCAAGAGACCCCCATCCTAAGCGCTGGGCAAGAAGAGAGGCCGGAACACTTACAGTGCGGAGGTGCGCGTGCGCCACGCAATTCCATAAAACATGCTTAGTGTGCGGACTGACCGGCTGCATGCAACTGTAGCACATGTCGCGCACCGGACCAGCCGGTGTCCACCGCGCGTCAGGGGCAAAGCCCCCGCACATGATGGAGACGCCGTGCCCGTCAACCTGGCCTGCGATGGTGCGCAAGCGTTTGACCAGCGCGTTAGAAGCTTGTAAGCCCTCACTGCGAGCATCACGAGCATCATTGCGGTTCGCGGCCAGCCAGCGCTGCAGCCTAACGAGCCGCCAAGACTCGCGAACCTCATGAGCAGCACGCTGCTGCTCAGTTTTCTCTGCGAGAATGTTCCATGAGACTTGCCCATTGGTCCAGCGCCCCCAAGAGCCGCTTCTCTTCCAAGGTGCAGGCAAGCTGGCATCTACGGCCTTGACGGGTCGTGCAGACATGAGGGCCGCACGCTGTGGTCTCTGACCGAGTCTGAGCTTGTACGAGGCCCATCTAGCTGCTGCTTTAAGCACCCTGCAGGCCGCGACCACTGAGAGGTCTGCCGTGTGGCCTAGCAACAGGAGCCGCTGCAGGTCTCTGCTGCTTCTGTCGCCCTTAGCATCACCCCCTTTGACCGCTCTTCTGAAAGTCTCAGTATACCAACTGAGCTCTTCTGCTTTCGGGACTCGACCGTTCAAGAGGCACGCCCAAGCCGCTATCGGACTGAAAACGGTAGCACAAAGGTTCGCGCGCATCTTCAGAGAAACTGGGAGCAGAGCGATACGACTTGCTACAGAGGTAGCCTTGCCCTTACGCTTCAGCTCTTTCTGAGTCAGCGGCCGGTCTGAGGGGCCCAGCGAAGCTCCGAGCACGTCAGCCGTATCGGCTGAGTTAGGGCTCCGACAGAAAAACTGGGTTTTGGTCTCGTGAGTACGCATACGCGAGACTTGTTCCAATTCCCCCCATGTGTCGAGGGCGATGCGAAGAGAGTCCTTTGTCGTGGAAAGCAGGGTCCTGTCGTCAAGGTACAACAGGCACTCCGTGCCCGGTGCTTGCCTTGCAGCATCTTGCTTCGGCGCCGCGAGCACAGCTGCCAAGCCCAAAGGGCTCCAGGGATCTCCCTGGGGGAGCCCTGCACAGAGCTCTAAGGGCTCCGGACACGTGACGCCAGCGAAGGTGACCCATCGCACATGTCTCTTCCACTGGTTCTCAAGGAGATCCAGAACAGTGCTTGGCACTCCCATGGCCCTGAGGCCAATTATCGCAAGCGGATAGTCGAGCGAGTCGAAAGCTTTACGATAGTCAAGAGCCACGCCATGACTGTAAGTCTCCCCCGGGAAGTCGACCTCAGTCGCAAGAAGCAAGACTTCGGGGTCGACCCCCTTGGAGCCGCCTGCCTGCCAGGGCTGCAGGGCCCGAGCTAAGTGGTTAGACAACTGAAGAAGTCTCAAGCGACCCCAGGCTCTGTAAATCGCACTGCTGATAGCGATAGGCCTGGTCTCATCCAAAGACGGGCAGATGCCCTTTCCCTTGGGAAGAAAGACTAACCTCCATTGAGTGAGGCTTTCCGGCCACTGGCCTTCCGATTCACAGTGGTTCAGGACCTCCGCGAGCTGGGAAAGCCCAGTCTCCGGGAGAGAAAGCAAGCAATCCGGAGTGAAGCCGTCGAGTCCGGCCGCTTTGCCTTTCATCTTCTTAAGGGAAGCTTTGAGTTCTTGGGCCCCTATCGGAGGGAGAGAAGGGCCCGGAGAGCGAGGACGAAGAAAGTCACCATACTTCTGCTGAAAAGCTTCGCAGTACGTGTCCGCAGGTTGATGAACCCCGAAGATCGTGCCCCAATGATCTTTGAGCGCACCGGCGGCCGCAGGGCGATTACTGAAAACCTGACCCTCCGCATTCTGGATGCATTGGGAAGTGGGGCCTTCGCTTTTAATCCAAGAGGCAGCTCCCGACAGAGAGTGGACGCGATGCTTCCACTCGGTTAAAGCCTTAGCCTGCCCCTTAGCAAGCTGGGCGCGCAGCCTTTTCTGGGCCAGGGAAACTGCGAGGCCCCAGCGGCCCTGAGCGACTGCCTGCCTCTCCTCTGCCTGCAGAGGAGTCCTGAGCAGCTTCTTGACTAAACCCGGGTCGACGGCGTTGCTTCTCCAGGATTGAACGTGGGCTTCTCTGAAACGCCGCAAGATTCTGCGGATCTGCCGCTCCTCAAGAGACTGCGCAAGCCCGGCAGCGTGAGCTGCCGTACGCAGTTTAGGCATGCTACCAAGAGGCCTCTCGCTACGCTCCTGAGGCACGCACTTCGAGAGAACCAGCCATTCCTCAGCCGCCTGAGACCAGAGCCGCCACTTGGACTCAACCGAGGGAGAGGCATCCAAGCTGCAGGCGCTGAGAGGCCACTGCGGCGCAGGACCCTGCTGGTCGCCACTCGACGGGTCTAAAGGTTTGTATGCTCTAGTTTTGGCCATTCTCCAGGCTCGAGGGCCGTTCTGAAACGAAACCTGAAGAGTGCAACTGGCGATGCTGTGGTCTCCAAGGCCCGGGAGCTCAGAGGAGCAGGAGACCTGCAGCCGTTCACAAACCCATATTGCGTCGATGGGATGGACACTACGATTGTGGCGAGCCACAGCCGCAATGCTAGCTCTTTCCGTAGAGAGAAGATCATGAATGGGACCCTCCAATTGATTCTGGTTACCATCAAGGCAAACGATCCAGTCATGACAGGAGGCGCCCTGAACCAGAGTGTTAAGGGCCTCAAGAAAACCTGTGTCTTCGTCCGGCACACGATAACCGCAGATCACCGTGACTGGAGAGGCAGCTCCATGAACAGTGGCCCTGAGAAACTGGAACTGAGCTGCACACTCGCTTTTGACTTCGGATACGCCGAGGGGCTCACGGACACAGATGGCTACGCCACCTCTACGCTTGCCCGTCTGCCGAGCCACGTACATTTCCCATCCTGAGCGGCGGGCCGTATTTCTGGCGCCTGAGAGCGCAGCATCTGAGAGGTTCAACTCCTGAAAACAAACGACCTGAATGTTGTCATCAAGGGCCGTTTTCAAGACCGCCTCCCCATTTTGATTCCAGCTGGCAATGTTCTGATTCCAAATGGTAATCATTCTGGGGTGAGCGGGACCCGGATTTTGGGCCTCCCCAATGCGCTGCCCGTTAAGCCCTTTGCAAAGGCTGCAGGACAACGCCTGAGGAGGCGCCGGCCTTCAGGAGTCGGTGGCCGTCTTTTTGACCTTTCTCGCGTCCTTGACTGCTTGCTTCCCAACCGCCTGGCAGGCATTCCAAACCTTCTTGCGCTTCTCAGGGGGGGGGAGCTTGTTGCCGTGGTTAAGCACCGCGAAACACGGGGCGTGCTGGAGCCAGCTGCGATTCACCAGGACGCCACAGGCCTGGCACTTGTGCCAGGGGACGTGAATGGTGCTACCGTCCTTGATCTTGGCGGGTTTGTAGAGCGACGGCTCCACCTCAATGTGATGGCTGCCCTTCCATCTTCTCTTATTAAAAGTCTTGATGAAAGCCGTCCACTTGAGGTTTTGACCCTCCCGAGCCTTCAGCAAACGATTGTGGGTGTTCTGCAAAGACACCGCCTTCGTGAGGGGAAAGGCCTTGGCCATGCCGTGCGCTTTGCGAAGGTGGATGTCCTTGGTTTGTGAGTGGCCCTGCTGTCCCACGATTCTGTGAACCTGAAAACCGCAGTTCGGGATGGGGCAAACCCACCAAAGCAACTTAGCGCCCTTAGCAGGAGCCTCAACTTCCGTCAACTGCAAACCGTGCGTTCCCACTTGAGGTCTGGACGACGACGACGACTCAGAGTGCTTCCAGCCCTGAAAAGCCTTCTTCTTGGCAATCTTCGCTTCACGCACCTTTCTCTTTGTAGCGGAGTCCATCTTACTCTGAACCCGAGGGCCTCTAGTCGCGGACACCTGGATCTCAGGAAGGCTATCCGCATCATACTTGTGCTTAGAGATGAGGTGTTGCCTACGGGCTTCATGGCAGCCCCTGACCAGCGGGTGATGCCACACCGTGTAATCGCATCCCGGTTCTTCACATCTCCACCAGAGCTGCCAACCGTCACGAGCCGTGTCCTCGGGGACCAAAAGCGGGTGTCTGGGGCCGCAGTAAGCAGACGGCGCGGGAGCGCATCCACAAGCTGTTTTCTTGCAGAGCCGTTTACGGGCCGGAGCAACTCGTGAGAAAGAGTCCTCAGGCCAAACCTCAGCGCTCGACCTTCCATCCGCCTCAGAGGCAGCTGGGCGGAGCCAAGCAGCAGACTCGGAACGAGAGTCTCGCTGGAGAGGAGAGCCCTCCGCCCGTCCTGAAGAGGTCGCAGGCTCCGGGTCCTTAGAGAAGCCCTTATGGACCAGAAGCGCACCCTCACTTTCCGCAACCTGTCTCGCAGTGGGAAAAGCGGCCACTTTCGGGGGGGCAACACCGTTCTTGGGCCCTTCAACGTATCCATCGTCAGAGGGAGGACCCGCCTGTGACCTGACAGACTTGGGGTCAGGCGAGGATCCCTGACCAGAGAAGCTGTTAGCCAAAACACTAGGAAACCCCTGCGATTTTCGGGGGCCCCGCCCTTCTGAGGCTTTAGCCCCACTCTCCGAAGGAGCAGCTGGGCAGGTGCCTCTGGAAGGAGCCGGGCAAATCCACTGGGACACTTCAGAATCACCAGTCACGGAACGACAAGGCGTGCCCGAGCCCTTACTGTTGGTGGGGGGACCAGAGCTCCTGCACCGGACGGAGTTGCTCCCATCAGGAGCGGGTTGGAGCCAACGTGACAGATCAGATCCTGCAGAGGACGGCGCGCTCTTGGGAGACTTAGCGCCTCCACCTAGGTAGCTTTGAGAAGCCGGGGGTCTACTGTCATCAAGCCCAAACTTGGCCCATTTCTCGGGAGGGGTCTCCGAAGAAGGCAAAGTGTAGAAATGTTTATCCTTCAGGAAAAGCATCAGAGGGGAGCTGCTCACCGAGTGCCGAGGAACAACCCTTTCCAGAAACTTCCATTTCCCATGCAAGTGCTTGAACACCAACACTTCAACTTGCAGAACATGCGCTGAGGCCATGGTGAGCCACGGGTCAAGCCATTTGGCCGGACGCCTGCAGGCTTGGAGATATTCCGAAGCGTCCTGAGGAATGGCTCCGAGTACCACTCGAGCACCCAGGCACCCTGGTTGTTCTCTAGCCAGTCTGTAGCCTTCGTACGGAGCGAGAGAGCCACCTTAGCGATCTTCTCCTGGACCTTGGTAGATACAGCTCCTTGCCTCATGGCATTGCCTGCCGCCAAACAACGGAACCCACAGTCCCCGAAACCTCCAAGGTCCCAGAGTTGAACCCCGTCGGGCCCTAATCCGCAGGCATCCTCAACTCGCTGAGCTTTGGGAGGTTTGTTTGGGGAGGGTCCCGCGTTACGGATGTTTTTGGCACCGCGCTTTTCATCCATGTCGATCTCACCTGCAGAGTCAGGGAGGGAAGCGTCAAACATCGTGGGTTGAACCTCATCACCATTCTCCGCAGCAGTAGTGGCATGAGCAGTGGAGGCCTTGTCCCCATCTTGCGGCGGGTCTTGGGGACGGGTGACCCACGCAGGTGCCGCTCTCATGGGGTGCGAAACCGGTTTAGTTGAGCGTTTCTGCCAAGCATGGATTTCAATGGTGCCTATGTCATCACCACATTTGAGAAACCATTGCCCGCTAGGTTCAACTGACCCAGGGGCCGCGCTGAAAGTCCAAATGCCCCTCGCTCTAGCTGGCGCTTGGATATCCGAGATGACCCTCCAGCCCTGAGACGTGAGAAGTTGCTGAAGCTGTGGTGGGCTCCAAGAAGACGGAACGTTCTTTGCAGCCCAGCGGCGTTTGAGGAGGGCGGCTTCGGAACCGTTCTCACCCGCAGGGATACCGATGAGTCCCAAGCACGATCCTCCACCTGATCTGTAAGCCAGAGAAGTTTTGGCTTTGTCGGCCTCGCGCTTCGCCAAAGCAAAGTAGGCCTGGGCTTTAAGCTTGTTGTGAGGGATCCACTTGATCGGGACTCGCTGGCCTGGGTCGGCCTGACCGTCAATCCTCTTAACAAAGAAACCTTTGGCACCTGAGTTCGCGAGGACCAAAGGAGACTTATCAGCAGGGAGCTTGAGGAAACCGCAGATTGCTTCGTCTCTCTGCTCGAGCAAGTGCCAACCGTAGCTCCGAACAGACAGAGCTTCCGGCAGCAAAGTTCTGACAGCTGAGGCGGGCTTGCGACACAACTCATCCCAGTCACAAGGAGGTTGGAAGGCCTTGGGAATGATGACCTTGAGGGTAGCTTGCTTGATCTGCTCAGGAACCGTTTTGCATTCGACAACCTTAGGAACGCTTCCCCACGTCGGAAGATCTTGGGCGAGAGCTGTAGTCCACACCTCTTTCCACTTGCTATCAGCAAGGCGGATCCATGTCTTGGTGGCTGTGAGCCCCTCCGGCGCTTTGGGTCCATGCCAGTCCTTGATGATCAGAGCAACTTTGCTCTTGAGTTCATGGACCTTAGCTAGCCCCATCAACGCTTTGGCTTGCTCGAGGGTAACAGTGGCAGCCACGTTGTCGCCGGGCTCTTCGCCTTCCTCTAGTGACTGATCTAGCGTAGCTGCCGAGCTGAGAACTCCCGGCCACCACTTGGTGTCAATCGCCCAGGATTGCTGACCCTGAGGGCCCTGCGCATCCTTCCTAGACTTACCGCCACCCTTGCCGGACGCAGGAGTGCTTGAAAGAGCCCTAGACTGGGGCGCAGACGGCAGCTTGGGACCAGGCCTTGAGGCAGGCCCTGGCACAAACCTGGGAGCTGGCTCAGGCACCTGAGCCAGCGCCTTAAGCTTGCTAAGAAGGCCCTTCGTGCCAGTGGCTTCACACTGTGTCACTAGTGCTTTCAGCTGCGCCAGCAAAGTGGCTTCCACCTGAGTCTGAGGTGGGGACTGCTCAACTGGTGCCTGAAAAGAGACGCGGCGAGGCGGAGCATCATTCGATGGGCCACCTTTGCCCTTTCCCGGACTTCCCTTGGGCCCTCGCTTCCCTTTGCCTACGACTTGCCAACCTGGACTGGTGCTCCTGGGGCGATCACTAGGCGCCGGGACCTTGGGAGTAGGGCTACGGCCCCTTCTGGGAGACGGCGCAGCTTCAGATTCGGAATCCCCGCCGTCATCGTTCAAGGACGACAGCAAAACTTGAAGCCCTTTGAGAAGCTCTCTTCTTGTCTCTGGCGTTTGGTGGCCGCGGCGCCTCCGCCACCTCCATGCCAGTACTTGCGTCTCCCTCCATGGCTAGCTGGAAGCAGCTGCTGGTCTTGACTCGTGTTTGACGGTAACAACGACTTGACTTCTTCTTGCAGAGTGGCAGCTGCGGGTACTGAGGCTCGGGCCGACTCCTTGTGCACTCTGTTAGGGAGAAGACCCAGCCAAAGACACTCATGATGGGCCCTATTCTTGCAGATCCTTCTGACAAGACCCGTTGGCATAGAAGGACAACGACGAGCCAGACGAAGCCTGCGAGTGCGAACACGGCAAGTAAGACGACCGCCTACGCACCTAACTCGACGTCCGTTACCCGCTCCATACTTCCTAGCAGACCGAAGCCAGACCGGTTGCACGGAGGAGGTGGGGGTTTGGGCGTCTCTCCTGAGTCTTGCCCGTTGCGCTTGACGGGCTTTGTGTTTGCGACAGAGTTTACCACGCAAACGTGAAACGAGTTTACCGTGGACAGTGTGCGTGACACGCGGTTTGCACCTTTTCTTCTTGAAGACCTTCCACAGACAGACGACGACGCCTCTCAGGACAACCCAAGAAGAGCAGAGGAAAGCACAAGCAAGGTAGCATTTCCCGAAACGTGGCCCCCACTCCGGGCCAGAGAGCTCGACAACGAGGTCGAAGAAAAGTGAGAACTCGAAAACTGACGAGTTGAAAGAAGAGAGCGAGTCCGGACGAACGCGAGCCCATGGACCCAAGTGCAAAAAGTCTTGACAAACGATCGTGGGTAAGCCCACGGCCGTCAGACATACGGCACTGCAAACAGGAGCACTCGTGGGTAAGCCATATATACGACTTTTCGATGTGCTCCCGCCGCCAATCGACGTAGCACCAAGGCATGTCCTTAGATGCGCTCCGCAGACAAGTACCTTAGTCAGAGAAGCCGGGGCTTCCCTGCAGCAGGAGCCAAAAGCCAGCACAGTCACATGACAGGAGTGCAAACAAACGTACATGCAGTGAGAGCCTACAGGACCAACCCGCCGCCCCCACAACACACACAACCCAAGCATGTGCGTCGTCGTCAAGTCGTCGACACAGCATGAGCGAGCGCTAGGAACAGGGACCTAGCGTTCGACAGCAGAAGGGTCCCGGCCCCATCTGTTGCGCCAGAGTTCATGTTGCACATGGCACATCCACTCCCTGACGCGTTTGAGAGCGACGCCACGCTCACCGCCACTCACAGACCACCCAAATCGAGAAACGAGTGGGTTAGTCGGGCAAGGCACCGAAGAAGGCCGTCGGGGGCATTCCCAAAAGACATGCCTATGGGTCCCAAGACATCCGCAATTCCAAATGCATCTGTCCGACATGCCCTCAGGTCTGTTGGAAACATGGTTCCATGTGGCAGGAGTAAACGTACTCCCAGACGCCACTGCGGCAGCAGCCGCACTGGACGAGGCCCAGTCACGGACTCCCTTCCACGAAACTCTGGTCAAACCTGGGCCACCGGCCTGCCAAAGGTCCACGCCATTAAGCTCGTGACGGTCACTGCCAAGCCACTGCAGGGCGATCCACGCCCTCCAGCCCTCACGCAAAGAGTGCTGCTCGCGGCCAATGCGACGCGCTAAGGCCGACGCCGTAAGCCGGGCCCTCTGCCGGATTCCAAGGTCCAAAACAGCATTGCTGAGAGCATGACGCCACTGCCAAGCCCCTGCAACCGTCCAGCCACGCTGGAGAAGCCAGTCCTGCAGAGCCCGGCAGGCAGTCCCTCGGGCAGACGTCCACCCGACTGGCTCCTTAGCCGCTCGCCGAAGCAACCCACCAACTAGCCTAGTCGCCCACAGAACGTCCAGGTGACAGTTGCCCCAGATAAGGGCCCGAACCCAAGGGCTACTGTAATGGATAGTCCCAGCAGCCCTCCACAAACAAGTCCAAAGCTGCTTGGAAGCCGTGAAAGTGGGAGCCCGAGCAATCCATCCGTAGTTCGCTTTAGACAACGCAAAGCATTTGGCCTCGCGAAGAAACCTGCTGAGCCCAAAGCCAACGCACCCCAGAAGTCTAAGGCGGCCCTTAGCACTACTCAGCCGGAGCTCCTCAGCCTCGGTGTGAGCCCGGGGCCCACAGCACGTAGAAGCACCTAAGATCTTGACATGCTTGTGCACCTCACTGGGCGCAAAGCAATCCTGGAGCTTGTCACGCATCCTAGCGCTAGTCCCAGTGGCTTCAGTTTTAGAGGCGTTCTCAAGGACTCCTACCTGATGGCTCCACGTGGCCCAAGAGCCCTGGTGAGAGACCAGAACTGGGGCGCGGTCCGCAGTAATGGTCCTGTCGTCGACATACATCGTAGTATTAGCGGGAGCCAAAGCACTACTCTGCACTGCCCTGAGCCCCGCTTGGGTCCAAAGCGCCATGATGAGCGGGCCTACCGGGTCACCTTGGGGCTGAACCCCACCAGTCAACGGCACCGGGTGCGTATGCTGTTGAAACTGTATGAAGCGCTCAAGCCGCAACCACACTATCTCAAAGACTTTAACCAGTCTCGGAGGCCAGCCATACTTATGCAACATAGCAGTCGTGACATGTGCATCAAGACAGTCAAAAGCCTTAGAAAAATCTAAGGCCAAGACCATGCCCTTCTCGGAGAGCTGATCAAAAATGCGAATGAGAGTAGTGTAGATGTCTTCACCAGTGATAGCACACACTTCGGGAACCAACACAGTCCGCATCCAAGCCTGAAAAGCGTTGGAGTGATAGAGCGTGGACACCCAAAGCCTCCACCAAGTGCTCATGATCGTGATGGGCCGAAGCTTGTCGATAGGCACTGTTTGGTTTTGGACATGCCTCCCGGGTTTAGGCAGGCACACCATGCGCCCCTGGCAAAACTGCTCAGGCACGGCCCCTTGGTCAACCCACATCCTAGCAAGCTCCGCAAAGACGTCGAAGACCCCGCTGGGCAAGTGCTTAACTTCACCCCCCGTCCAACCGTCAGGCGACCCAGCCCCGCCACCCTTACGAGCCCGGACAAGGAGGTCCGCGCCAGAAGGCAAAGGCAACACCACTTCTTGAGCAGGTTGCTCAACAGTGGCCAACAGAGCAGCCTTCCGAGCATCCAAGGAGGGCCTGTTGCGATCGAGGCGGAGCCAAAAATCACTCCAGTAGTCATAGATAGCACTAGAGGCTTCCACAACCGAGTTGGAACGAACAACCTGACCCTCAGTCCCGACAGTACTGACACAGCTGACGTGCGGATGGTCCTTCGCCTTAAGCCATCTGCTGACTTCAGTAGTGGAGGAGAAGAGACGCTCCCTCCAACTCTTGAGGCTACTGCGTTTCACCTCTTGCTCATGTTGCTGCAGGGAAGCATCAGCCTGTTGGATCAGATTCCGCGTGACTCGAGGACCAGGGGAACCGAGACGACAACTAAGCGACTGAAAGTTGAGGAGCTCCTGAGCAGAAGCCTCTCCAGCCTCAACCTTAGCAGCGATTCGCTGGTAGTCATACAATCTTGCCAAATCCTTGCGCTTTTTCCTAGCAGCAATGTTACCGTTAGAGAGCCTCGGGCCTCTACAAGCCTGGTTCTCCCACGAGACAAGAGCCTGACCACCTTTAGCCTCAAGTCTGGAAGCAGCAGGGGGCTGAACTTGAACGGTTCCAAAAGCCAGTACGAAGGTCTGACGCAGAGCCCGCTGGAACTCATCCCAAAGCTTCTGAACGTCCGTGCAGCCCTGGCGGAGCAAGGAGCTCAAAACCCCAACTTGGGGGCTCGCTTCCCAGGCAGAGGCCAGTGCAGCTCGCCACTGATCTGTAGACACCTCAGCGGGTCGCCGCAAGTCTCCTGTACGTGGCAGGACGGCAACGCGGACAGGTGTGTAGTCGGCCCGAAGCTGGAACCTCAAGTCCTTATGATCGCTGATGCGCTCACTGCCCGCAAGGACAGCAGACATGGCAGCAGATCTGTTACAAGCGACCCAGTCGATCTCCCTCTGCCCTTCCCACCTAGTGGGCTGGCCAGTACCATGGTACTCCCCACCGAGAGCCTGAGCCACCCCCATGACACTAGAGTCGGAAGGAAGCTCGTTGTGATCACCCATGAGGACCCAAGGCTGTTGTGGAGGGATTTTGTCAGCGATAAACAGATCCAACAAAAGCGCGCCAGCCTGCGAGGGACCATCTTCGTGGGGGTGGGTGTACATATTGGCGACCATCCAACCCCCGGCCCAAACACCGAGGACCTCAGCATCGGACATACTACCACCCCATGAGGGGCGCTGAGGGATGGATTTGCGCACCAAAGTGATGACACCACCAGCCCTCCCGTGAGCCCCAGAGGCGCCCTGAGAGTAACCACAGTAACCATACCGAGAGGCGGTTCGGAGAAAACCCGTAGTTTCGCTACTTGACATGGCAGTTTCTTGCAAGCACACGACATCCCGGTTGTCCTGGGACAGATGCTCCCGCATGTAAGTCCAAGCCGCAACCGCACCGCCAGTGTTCAAACAGAGAAAAGACAAGGCCCTGGCCGTAGCACCTTTGCGACCACAGGGGCCCGGGTGCGCGGCCTCACCAACCCTCTCAGCACGGTGCCCACCCAAGCGCTGCTTGGCAGACTGAGCAGCAGACAGGCGCGACGCAGGTCGCTTCTTAGGTCCGCCACCTGAGGCAGAGCGCGCCGAGCGAGGAGCCCGCCCGTTAGCCTTCGCCTTAGCTTTAGCCGACATGGCCGCCCAAGCCCTCTGTCGAGGAGTGAGCGGGTCATTGCAACCCACAAGCTCATCAACTTGAGCAGCGGTAAGACCTGTGTGCCGAAGGAATTCCTGTCCGGCCTCGACATCCCGGTGCTTAAGCCTCAGCCACCACTGACGCTTTCGCGTGCGGACCAGCGGCATTTCTCGGATTCGGCGCAACCTTTCATCGCACGGAAGGTGCCTGACGTTAGGTGCTTCGTGTTGTGGGACCGTGAGGCACCTCCTACATACGACGAAGCGGCCTCGCATGTCCGCGGGCCAAGCCGCGGGACGGTACACGACAAGGTCGTGCGTGCCCTGCTTCTGTGCACGCTCCTGGGCATGCTTTGTCCGTTGCTGCTTAGAGACTCCCCTGGTGCGTTTCGGAGTGCCCTTAAAAGCCATAACGGTGTACTGAAAAAGGTTGCCCTTGAACTGAGGATGCACCTGGCGGAGATGCTCGCGTTTCGCACGTTTGCGTGCCTGTGTAGGCAAGTGAGGCAATCGCATGCCACATCCCTTGATAGGGCAAACAAAGTCAGTCTGTTCAGAAGGAAGCTCTGCAGAGAAAGCCACCGCAAGCGGCTGCTCAGCTTTGAACAACTCACGTGGCACATCCGGATGCCTGCTACGAACATGGTGCCACTTGGTGCCAAGAGGCACGACCGTATGACAAACAGGACATGACCATTTACCAGAAGACGAAGCCGAAACACCCGAAGACAGCTCTCCCTCTTCGAGCTCAGCGACATTCCCTATGTCACTGTTGCAGTTGCTAGTACCGGTGGGGGCAGTCGGGGGGCGACAAGCACTGCCGAGGCACCTGAAACCCTTGCACTTCCCACTGATCCTGAGGCGCTTAGGAGGGCCATTATTGCCCAGAAGCGCATCGAGGTTCGCACGGTTCTTGTTTTCACCAGTAGAAGACTGAGCCGGCAGCCAAGACTCACCACTAGCAGTCCCTACAGCAGACTTGGGCGGCAACCAGCACTCACTATCGGAGGACTGAGGCGGAGGCATCCAAGCAACACTCTGTGAAGGTGCGACCGAGCCCGAAACTTGGGAGCTTGCCGAACCAGTCGGAAACCCACGCGGGCCTCCGCCACCACGCAGGTGATCACTGAGAGCCCCTTGCGGCACGCAGTCGACCCACGCACTAGGGAGCTCACGACGCGCCTTAGGGACAAGCACCGTGTAGTGATCGTCCCTCAGAGCAAGCACCAAGGGCTGCGTACTACGAGCGGCCTTTCCAACGGCTAAGGGTTCTTCCCATGAGCTACCGTCGTGACGCACGACAACGATACGCACTCCAAGACGGCGCGCGGCCGCACGAAGAGTAAACTGACAAATCCATCTGTTAGGGCGGAGGATATTATCATGCCACGTTTCAAAGTCGGTAGGGAGCGAGCCTCCCTCAGTATTCTCAGAGGCACGAGGATCTAAGACCCAGCCATCAGAAATTTCCTGCTTGTGCTCAGCAATCCACTGGTGCACTTGC
Organism: Symbiodinium sp. CCMP2592; assembly: GCA_905221615.1. Lineage (NCBI taxonomy): Eukaryota > Dinophyceae > Suessiales > Symbiodiniaceae > Symbiodinium > Symbiodinium sp. CCMP2592. The sequence continues at coordinate 29,959 of CAJNDT010001125.1, forward strand.
TGACGCAGGGTCTTGCCCCGCGCCACGGCTTTAGAGAGGAGCACGGCCTCATCCTCTCCCTGCCTCAACCCGTAGGCGACAGCAACCGAGTTGAAACCACAAGCCCCATCTCCGCCCGCATCAATCTCACGCCAAGAGACATCAACAGGGGAGCGTGTGCGGGCCCTGTCGCGGGCAGCAGCACCAGAACGAGTCTGAGGACCGCTGTCGTCCTCATCCATCTGAGTGGGCTCAGCGGCCTTAGTCGCGTCCTTAGGTGCATCCGAAGGAACACTGCCACCCTCGGCATCAACCTGCATATCAGGATCAACCGTCCCGGCAGAAAGAGAACGCTTTTGAGCCTGAACTTTAGCGTCCGCAGGAGCCCCCGGCTCCCGAGTAGGAGCCGCACAAGACTGACCAGAAGCCTTGGGGTTAGCAGACCTGTCGGAGCCTTTAGCAAACCGAGGGTGCAGTGGAGTCTGCGAAGAAACCTTGACCTGACTACGGCCAACAACCCTATCAAGCAAGAGAGCGGCATCTGTACCAATCTCAATGCCAAGAAGATCGCAGGGAGCATCATGCGGGGCCCTAGCCCTGATGAACCACGGACGCCTAGGAAAGGTGGGCACCGAAGTGACAGAAAGCTCATGCCACCCAGCACTAGCAAGAGCCTCCAAAAGGTTTTCTTCAGTCCAGCTAGCAGGCACTTTACGGACCCGCCAAGCAGCAGTCACCCCAGGCGTACTAGGGCCCATGCCAGGCTTGCAGCGAAAGCCAAGTTGCACTGGGTCCCCAACCCTCCAGGCCATGGCTAGCCCAGAGGCCCTGGCCTCATCCTGAACTCGCTTCAAGTAAGCAGGCATGGTTTCAGCCTCCAAGCACTCAAGCCACTTAACAGGAACCTTCTTCTGCGCCGACGCCTTGTCAAAACAGAAAAAGACCCCACCCTGACCCGAGCAAGCGAGAAGTCGGTCAGCCTTAGCCTTGTCGACAACAGCAAGCCCTTGCAGAACGACTAACGATTGACCACGCTGCGACAGAGTAGTCTCTCGCCAAGAGAAGCTCTGGCGCAAAGCACCAGGGCATACCCTCTCACACCAGGACTTGAGCTGAGCACCTGGTTGGTCCTTAAAGGAACCCCACAAATCCTTGGGCACAAGGACCTTAGGGACCGTAACCGAGAGCCTCACGACCTCAGGAGCAGTTGGCGCCTTAGCCGCCTGAGTTAAGGCCGCAGGCACTGGCGGCAGACCCTGTGCTGCAACCAAAGGATGCATCCTGAACGGGACCAGCCACTTTTCTTTCCCATTAGTCACTGCAAAGGAAGCAGCCTGACCAGACTTGTCCTCGGGACTGCTCTTCACGAGTAGAGCAAAACGACCCTTAAGCTCATGCAGCGTGGCGAGTTGCATAAGCTGTTTGGCTTCCAAGTCGCTCCTACACCAAGTAACAACCCCGTCAGGGAACTCACCAGCCTCAAGAGACTTGCGTACTGCTGACACGTTGCGCACACCGTTCTGAGGCCACGATGAAGCAAGCAGAAAAGCATGCTCCACAGGCGTAGCACCGTCCTTGTCCGAGCCAGGACTCGCAGTCTTAAGCCCTTTCTGGACCTTCTGAGCCCAAGACGCCGGAAGCTCACGAGTCTCAGTCTGAGGCCGGGCTCGCCAAGAGGTTGCTTCGGCACCTCCTTCAGTCCACCAAGAAACACCCTGACTACCGTACCCCCACCAAGGCTCCCACCAGCCCGTTTCAGGATCGACATACCAGTCGTGATACCCTGTACCCCACCAGTCATCAGCCCCAGCCCACCCAGTCTCAGCAGCAACGACAGTCCGACGTGCACTGGAAGTAGGAAACTGAGGCGCCGACTCAGAACTAGGCACGACACCTGTCTTGCCCTTACGAGGCTTAACACGAGGCCGGCGCGACAGCGGAACCTGAAACTGAGTTCGCAGCTCCTGCACGACGGCGTTCACTAAAGCTTTGAGGACCCCCGCCGGAACGCCGGCAAGCAGGCCCGAGCCAGCACCACCTCCGTGGCTCTTCTGCTGGCGAAGGCGGGCTGTGCGGCGACTACCCCCTGGCCCGGGGTTTGAAGCCTCACCAACCCTGCACCCCTTAAACGGGTCGAACCCCAAGGAAGACACCCAGCCCCACAGAGTGGACACCCAGCCCCGGACGCGGAACCAAGCTCCAGCCTCCCTTGGCAGAGCCGACGAGACAGAACACTCAGACTCAGACTCAGCGGAAACAACAGACCGACGGGAGAAAGGAACTTTCCCAGCGGACCAGTACAGCAGTCTGCGAGAACGAAACCCAGAAGCTCTGCGACGAGCACGCAGACGCGCACGCCCGACACGGCGACGACGAACGAAACGACACGGGAGGACCCGCCGCCGCAGCGAAACTCTACGCACCCCACGACGACGGACCGCCACGCGACAGGAACGAGGAACAAAGACCTGCGGACAACCTTTCGGGGACGACCGACAGGAGAGGAGAAGTCGACCCGACTCAAGCAAAGCCAGGAAGACAACAAAGACAGGAGCCAAGACCATAGGTAAGCCCACAGTTTCAGCAGCTCGCGCAAAGTATTGGCATGACGTTGGTAAGCCAACATCACACACACAAAAAGCACTTGCAAAACACACTGACACGTCTAAGGCCATGGCAGTTTGATTAAATGCAAGCGAGGCCCGACTCCACGCCAATCCCAGCGCGTCAACGATGAGGTCGAAGTCACCATCGACGCCCTCCATGGTGCCATTGCAGGACCATGGCTGAGTACTAACAGGAGACGAGGGGCAGCCCGTAGGGCAGTGGTCGAGGGGAACACTCCCGACTAGCGAATACTTGTGACCCGCCGCCGGAGAGCATAACCCAAGCAGAACAAAACACACCAAGACCCTACCCCAGGGTCCAAAACCGAAACCACCACTAAGAGCCCATGAAGCTTGGAACCTGGAGCTAGTCATCCCCTTACGATGGGCCTTCCGGGCCTCTTGGGCATCGTGTGCCCCTTGACTAGTGGATCCCAGGCCCAGCACCATGGGAGAGACGGCCATCAGGGCTCTTGTCATTTCTTCATCGTCACTTTCTTGATTGGCCGTCTTGGCTCTTAGATGTTCTTTTTCATTCTTTTTGTATGACTTCGCACACAAATCACCAAGTGTACTATTCGCCCCCAGTGCAAACACTGGGCCCGCAACGACCGAGGCGTAGAACGCCAGGAGGTAGTAGTACACGACGTTGCCTCGTGGGTAAGCCAACGGCGTGCTTTCCAAGTTGCAAGTAAGGCACAGGAGTAGAGAGCGACCACCCACCGCCGCCAGTCGCATCCACCGAGCAGCAGGGCACGCCGCTGCCATTCTCCATTGCACCATGGTAGGGATTTGTATCAGACACTGTTGGTCTGATGTTGTCGAAATTGCAGCCCAACGGGCAGTGGTTTAGTGCATCCAAGCAGCCTGGCAAGACCGGGACAGAAGAAGAGCCACCCACACAAACCGAAAAACCCACCAGCACAACCCACCGCAAAACCCAGCCAAGCCGAGAGCCAGAGATGCACCTCTGTGCACAGGAACTGCGCCTCACAGGCGTCTTCATGGGGCTCACAGCCTCTTGAGGGCCCGAAGCCTCTTTTAATTCTTCATTGCACCCAAGTGCTTCATCTTTTGTCTTTTCTTTTCTTGAAGCTTCTTTTGAGCTCTTGTTTATCTTTCTTTTTCTTGACAATCTTCGCACTTCACATGGCCGAAGCCTGAAGCCCGCCTCCGCCAAACAGCGTAACTCGCCGTAGGGGGCGTTGTCAAGGAAGCTTATTTCGAACCAAAGGGGGGAGAGTTGACGGCGCTCCGTTACTCCGCGGTGGCGCCGAAGAAGGAAAGCGAAGCAGCATATCCTTAGATGTGGGCCCGAAAAAGCCCAGGTCTCAACTGTCCTTAGCCATCCTTAGCAAGGAGCAGTCAGCAACTGAAGGCGCTTCAGCCTTCCCTCCAGGGAGGACGCTTGCGCCTCCCTGCCACGTCTGCGGCACGAATGCGTGCCATGACCTGGAGAGTCCTGACACATTCTTGGACTGGAACGTCAAGAGACCCCCATCCTAAGCGCTGTGCAAGAAGAGAGGCCGGAACACTTACTGTGCGGAGGTGCGCGTGCGCCACGCAATTCCATAAAACATGCCTAGTGTGCGGCGTGATCGACTGCATGCAACTGTAGCACATGTCGCGCACCGGACCAGCCGGTGTCCACCGCGCGTCAGGGGCAAAGCCCCCGCACATGATGGAGACGCCGTGCCCGTCAACCTGGCCTGCGATGGTGCGCAAGCGCTTGACCAGCGCGTTGGAAGCTTGTAAGCCCTCACTGCGAGCATCACGAGCATCATTGCGGTTCGCGGCCAGCCAGCGCTGCAGCCTAACGAGCCGCCAAGACTCGCGAACCTCGTGAGCAGCACGCTGCTGCTCAGTACTCTCTGCGAGAATGTTCCATGAGACTTGCCCATTGGTCCAGCGTCCCCAAGAGCCGCTTCTCTTCCAAGGTGCAGGCAAGCTGGCATCTAAGGCCTTGACGGGTCGTGCAGACATGAGGGCCGCACGCTGTGGTCTGTGACCGAGTCTGAGCTTGTACGAGGCCCATCTAGCTGCTGCTTTAAGCACCCTGCAGGCCGCGACCACTGAGAGGTCTGCCGTGTGGCCTAGCAACAGGAGCCGCTGCAGGTCTCTGCTGCTTCGGTCGCCCTTAGCATCACCCCCTTTGACCGCTCTTCTGAAAGTCTCAGTATACCAACTGAGCTCTGCTGCTTTCGGCTCTCGACCATTCAAGAGGCACGCCCAAGCCGCGATCGGACTGAAAACGGTAGCACAAAGGTTCGCGCGCATCTTCAGAGAAACTGGGAGCAGAGCGATACGACTTGCTACAGAGGCAGCCTTGTCCTTACGCTTCTGCTCTTTCTGAGTCAGCGGCCGGTCTGAGGAGCCCAGCGAGGCTCCGAGCACGTCAGCCGTATCGGCTGAGTTAGGGCTCCGACAGAAAAACTGGGTTTTGGATTCGTTAGTACGCATGCGCGAGACTTGTTCCAATTCTCCCCACGTGTCGAGGGCGATGCGAAGAGAGTCCCTAGACGTGGAAAGCAGGGTCCTGTCGTCGAGGTACAACAGGCATTCCGTGCCCGGTGCTTGTCTTGCAGCATCTTGCTTCGGCGCCGCGAGCACAGCTGCCAAGCCCAAAGGGCTCCAGGGATCTCCCTGGGGGAGCCCTGCACAGAGCTCTAAGGGCTCCGGACACACGACGCCAGCGAAGGTGACCCATCGCACTTGTCTCTTCCACTGATTCTCCAGGAGATCCAGGACAGTGCTTGGCACTCCCATGGCCCTGAGGCCAATTATCGCAAGCGGATAATCGAGCGAATCGAAAGCTTTACGATCGTCGAGAGCCACACCATGACTGTAAGTCTCCCCCGGGAAGTCGACCTCAGTCGCGAGAAGCAAGACTTCGGGGTCGACCCCCTTGGATCCACCTGCCTGCCAGGGCTGCAGGGCCCGGGCTAAGTGGTTAGACAACTGAAGAAGTCTCAAGCGACCCCAGGCTCTGTAGATCGCACTGCTGATTGCGATGGGCCTGGTCTCATCCAAAGACGGGCAGATGCCCTTTCCCTTGGGAAGAAAGACTAACCTCCATTGAGTGAGGCTTTCCGGCCACTGGCCTTCCGATTCACAGTGGTTCAGGACGTCCGCGAGCTGGGAAAGCCCAGCCTCCGGGAGAGAAAGCAAGCAATCCGGGGTGAAGCCGTCGAGTCCGGCCGCTTTGCCTTTCATCTTCTTAAGGGAAGCTTTGAGTTCTTGGGCCCCTATCGGAGGGAGAGAAAGGCCCGGAGAGCGAGGACGAAGAAAGTCACCATACTTCTGCTGAAAAGCTTCGCAGTACGTGTCCGCAGGTTGATGAACCCCGAAGATCGTGCCCCAATGATCTTTGAGCGCACCGGCGGCCGCAGGGCGATTACTGAAAACCTGACCCTCCGCATTCTGGATGCATTGGGAAGTGGGGCCTTCGCTTTTAATCCAAGAGGCAGCTCCCGACAGAGAGTGGACGCGATGCTTCCACTCGGTTAAAGCCTTAGCCTGCCCCTTAGCAAGCTGGGCGCGCAGCCTTTTCTGGGCCAGGGAAACTGCGAGGCCCCAGCGGCCCTGAGCGACTGCCTGCCTCTCCTCTGCCTGCAGAGGAGTCCTGAGCAGCTTCTTGACTAAACCCGGGTCGACGGCGTTGCTTCTCCAGGATTGAACGTGGGCTTCTCTGAAACGCCGCAAGATTCTGCGGATCTGCCGCTCCTCAAGAGACTGCGCAAGCCCGGCAGCGTGAGCTGCCGTACGCAGTTTAGGCATGCTACCAAGAGGCCTCTCGCTACGCTCCTGAGGCACGCACTTCGAGAGAACCAGCCATTCCTCAGCCGCCTGAGACCAGAGCCGCCACTTGGACTCAACCGAGGGAGAGGCATCCAAGCTGCAGGCGCTGAGAGGCCACTGCGGCGCAGGACCCTGCTGGTCGCCACTCGACGGGTCTAAAGGTTTGTATGCTCTAGTTTTGGCCATTCTCCAGGCTCGAGGGCCTTTCTGAAACGAAACCTGAAGAGTGCAACTGGCGATGCTGTGGTCTCCAAGGCCCGGGAGCTCAGAGGAGCAGGAGACCTGCAGCCGTTCACAAACCCATATTGCGTCGATGGGATGGACACTACGATTGTGGCGAGCCACAGCCGCAATGCTAGCTCTTTCCGTAGAGAGAAGATCATGAATGGGACCCTCCAATTGATTCTGGTTACCATCAAGGCAAACGATCCAGTCATGACAGGAGGCGCCCTGAACCAGAGTGTTAAGGGCCTCAAGAAAACCTGTGTCTTCGTCCGGCACACGATAACCGCAGATCACCGTGACTGGAGAGGCAGCTCCATGAACAGTGGCCCTGAGAAACTGGAACTGAGCTGCACACTCGCTTTTGACTTCGGATACGCCGAGGGGCTCACGGACACAGATGGCAACGCCACCTCTACGCTTGCCCGTCTGCCGAGCCACGTACATTTCCCATCCTGAGCGGCGGGCCGTATTTCTGGCGCCTGAGAGCGCAGCATCTGAGAGGTTCAACTGACTCCTGAAAACAAACGACCTGAATGTTGTCATCAAGGGCCGTTTTCAAGACCGCCTCCTCATTTTGATTCCAGCTGGCAATGTTCTGATTCCAAATGGTAATCATTCTGGGGTGAGCGGGACCCGGATTTTGGGCCTCCCCAATGCGCTGCCCGTTAAGCCCTTTGCAAAGGCCGCAGGACAACGCCTGAGGAGGCGCCGGCCTTCAGGAGTCGGTGGCCGTCTTTTTGACCTTTCTCGCGTCCTTGACTGCTTGCTTCCCAACCGCCTGGCAGGCATTCCAAACCTTCTTGCGCTTCTCAGGGGGGGGAGCTTGTTGCCGTGGTTAAGCACCGCGAAACACGGGGCGTGCTGGAGCCAGCTGCGATTCACCAGGACGCCACAGGCCTGGCACTTGTGCCAGGGGACGTGAATGGTGCTACCGTCCTTGATCTTGGCGGGTTTGTAGAGCGACGGCTCCACCTCAATGTGATGGCTGCCCTTCCATCTTCTCTTATTAAAAGTCTTGATGAAAGCCGTCCACTTGAGGTTTTGACCCTCCCGAGCCTTCAGCAAACGATTGTGGGTGTTCTGCAAAGACACCGCCTTCGTGAGGGGAAAGGCCTTGGCCATGCCGTGCGCTTTGCGAAGGTGGATGTCCTTGGTTTGTGAGTGGCCCTGCTGTCCCACGATTCTGTGAACCTGAAAACCGCAGTTCGGGATGGGGCAAACCCACCAAAGCAACTTGGCGCCCTTAGCAGGAGCCTCGACTTCAGTCAACTGCAAACCGTGCGTTCCAACTTGAGGTCTGGACGACGACGACTCAGAGTGCTTCCAACCCTGAAAAGCCTTCTTCTTGGCAATCTTCGCTTCACGCACCTTTCTCTTTGTAGCGGAGTCCATCTTACTCTGAACCCGAGGGCCTCTAGTCGCGGACACCTGGATCTCAGGAAGGTTATCCGCATCATACTTGTGCTTAGAGATGAGGTGTTGCCTACGGGCTTCATGGCAGCCCCTGACCAGCGGGTGATGCCACACCGTGTAATCGCATCCCGGTTCTTCACATCTCCACCAGAGCTGCCAACCGTCACGAGCCGTGTCCTCGGGGACCAAAAGCGGGTGTCTGGGGCCGCAGTAAGCAGACGGCGCGGGAGCGCATCCACAAGCTGTTTTCTTGCAGAGCCGTTTACGGGCCGGAGCAACTCGTGAGAAAGAGTCCTCAGGCCAAACCTCAGCGCTCGACCTTCCATCCGCCACAGAGGCAGCTGGGCGGAGCCAAGCAGCAGACTCGGAACGAGAGTCTCGCTGGAGAGGAGAGCCCTCCGCCCGTCCTGAAGAGGTCGCAGGCTCCGGGTCCTTAGAGAAGCCCTTATGGACCAGAAGCGCACCCTCACTTTCTGCAACTTGTCTCGCAGTGGGAAAAGCGGCCACTTTCGGGGGGGCAACACCGTTCTTGGGCCCTTCAACGTATCCATCGTCAGAGGGAGGACCCGCCTGTGACCTGACAGACTTGGGGTCAGGCGAGGATCCCTGACCAGAGAAGCTGTTAGCCAAAACACTAGGAAACCCCTGCGATTTTCGGGGGCCCCGCCCTTCTGAGGCTTTAGCCCCACTCTCCGAAGGAGCAGCTGGGCAGGTGCCTCTGGAAGGAGCCGGGCAAATCCACTGGGACACCTCAGAATCACCAGTCACGGAACGACAAGGCGTGCCCGAGCCCTTACTGTTGGTGGGGGGACCAGAGCTCCTGCACCGGACGGAGTTGCTCCCATCAGGAGCGGGTTGGAGCCAACGTGACAGATCAGATCCTGCAGAGGACGGCGCGCTCTTGGGAGACTTAGCGCCTCCACCTAGGTAGCTTTGAGAAGCCGGGGGTCTACTGTCATCAAGCCCAAACTTGGCCCATTTCTCGGGAGGGGTCTCCGAAGAAGGCAAAGTGTAGAAATGTTTATCCTTCAGGAAAAGCATCAGAGGGGAGCTGCTCACCGAGTGCCGAGGAACAACCCTTTCCAGAAACTTCCATTTCCCATGCAAGTGCTTGAACACCAACACTTCAACTTGCAGAACATGCGCTGAGGCCATGGTGAGCCACGGGTCAAGCCATTTGGCCGGACGCCTGCAGGCTTGAAGATATTCCGAAGCGTCCTGAGGAATGGCCCCCGCCTCGGTCTGCTCATTACATTCGGCATCCGAGTACCACTCGAGCACCCAGGCACCCTGGTTGTTCTTTAGCCAGTCTGTAGCCTTCGTACGGAGCGAGAGAGCCACCTTAGCGATCTTCTCCTGGACCTTGCTAGATACAGCTCCTTGCCTCATGGCATTGCCTGCCGCCAAACAACGGAACCCACAGTCCCCGAAACCTCCAAGGTCCCAGAGTTGAACCCCGTCGGGCCCTAATCCGCAGGCATCCTCAACTCGCTGAGCTTTGGGAGGTTTGTTTGGGGAGGGTCCCGCGTTACGGATGTTTTTGGCACCGCGCTTTTCATCCATGTCGATCTCACCTGCAGAGTCAGGGAGGGAAGCGTCAAACATCGTGGGTTGAACCTCATCACCATTCTCCGCAGCAGTAGTGGCATGAGCAGTGGAGGCCTTGTCCCCATCTTGCGGCGGGTCTTGGGGACGGGTGACCCACGCAGGTGCCGCTCTCATGGGGTGCGAAACCGGTTTAGTTGAGCGTTTCTGCCAAGCATGGATTTCAATGGTGCCTATGTCATCACCACATTTGAGAAACCATTGCCCGCTAGGTTCAACTGACCCAGGGGCCGCGCTGAAAGTCCAAATGCCCCTCGCTCTAGCTGGCGCTTGGATATCCGAGATGACCCTCCAGCCCTGAGACGTGAGAAGTTGCTGAAGCTGTGGTGGGCTCCAAGAAGACGGAACGTTCTTTGCAGCCCAGCGGCGTTTGAGGAGGGCGGCTTCGGAACCGTTCTCACCCGCAGGGATACCGATGAGTCCCAAGCACGATCCTCCACCTGATCTGTAAGCCAGAGAAGTTTTGGCTTTGTCGGCCTCGCGCTTCGCCAAAGCAAAGTAGGCCTGGGCTTTAAGCTTGTTGTGAGGGATCCACTTGATCGGGACTCGCTGGCCTGGGTCGGCCTGACCGTCAATCCTCTTAACAAAGAAACCTTTGGCACCTGAGTTCGCGAGGACCAAAGGAGACTTATCAGCAGGGAGCTTGAGGAAACCGCAGATTGCTTCGTCTCTCTGCTCGAGCAAGTGCCAACCGTAGCTCCGAACAGACAGAGCTTCCGGCAGCAAAGTTCTGACAGCTGAGGCGGGCTTGCGACACAACTCATCCCAGTCACAAGGAGGTTGGAAGGCCTTGGGAATGATGACCTTGAGGGTAGCTTGCTTGATCTGCTCAGGAACCGTTTTGCATTCGACAACCTTAGGAACGCTTCCCCACGTCGGAAGATCTTGGGCGAGAGCTGTAGTCCACACCTCTTTCCACTTGCTATCAGCAAGGCGGATCCATGTCTTGGTGGCTGTGAGCCCCTCCGGCGCTTTGGGTCCATGCCAGTCCTTGATGATCAGAGCAACTTTGCTCTTGAGTTCATGGACCTTAGCTAGCCCCATCAACGCTTTGGCTTGCTCGAGGGTAACAGTGGCAGCCACGTTGTCGCCGGGCTCTTCGCCTTCCTCTAGTGACTGATCTAGCGTAGCTGCCGAGCTGAGAACTCCCGGCCACCACTTGGTGTCAATCGCCCAGGATTGCTGACCCTGAGGGCCCTGCGCATCCTTCCTAGACTTACCGCCACCCTTGCCGGACGCAGGAGTGCTTGAAAGAGCCCTAGACTGGGGCGCAGACGGCAGCTTGGGACCAGGCCTTGAGGCAGGCCCTGGCACAAACCTGGGAGCTGGCTCAGGCACCTGAGCCAGCGCCTTAAGCTTGCTAAGAAGGCCCTTCGTGCCAGTGGCTTCACACTGTGTCACTAGTGCTTTCAGCTGCGCCAGCAAAGTGGCTTCCACCTGAGTCTGAGGTGGGGACTGCTCAACTGGTGCCTGAAAAGAGACGCGGCGAGGCGGAGCATCATTCGATGGGCCACCTTTGCCCTTTCCCGGACTTCCCTTGGGCCCTCGCTTCCCTTTGCCTACGACTTGCCAACCTGGACTGGTGCTCCTGGGGCGATCACTAGGCGCCGGGACCTTGGGAGTAGGGCTACGGCCCCTTTCTGGGAGACGGCGCAGCTTCAGATTCGGAATCCCCGCCGTCATCGTTCAAGGACGACAGCAAAACTTGAAGCCCTTTGAGAAGCTTCTCTTCTTGTCTCTGGCGTTTGGTGGCCGCGGCGCCTCCGCCACCTCCATGCCAGTACTTGCGTCTCCCTCCATGGCTAGCTGGAAGCAGCTGCTGGTCTTGACTCGTGTTTGACGGTAACAACGACTTGACTTCTTCTTGCAGAGTGGCAGCTGCGGGTACTGAGGCTCGGGCCGACTCCTTGTGCACTCTGTTAGGGAGAAGACCCAGCCAAAGACACTCATGATGGGCCCTATTCTTGCAGATCCTTCTGACAAGACCCGTTGGCATAGAAGGACAACGACGAGCCAGACGAAGCCTGCGAGTGCGAACACGGCAAGTAAGACGACCGCCTACGCACCTAACTCGACGTCCGTTACCCGCTCCATACTTCCTAGCAGACCGAAGCCAGACCGGTTGCACGGAGGAGGTGGGGGTTTGGGCGTCTCTCCTGAGTCTTGCCCGTTGCGCTTGACGGGCTTTGTGTTTGCGACAGAGTTTACCACGCAAACGTGAAACGAGTTTACCGTGGACAGTGTGCGTGACACGCGGTTTGCACCTTTTCTTCTTGAAGACCTTCCACAGACAGACGACGACGCCTCTCAGGACAACCCAAGAAGAGCAGAGGAAAGCACAAGCAAGGTAGCATTTCCCGAAACGTGGCCCCCACTCCGGGCCAGAGAGCTCGACAACGAGGTCGAAGAAAAGTGAGAACTCGAAAACTGACGAGTTGAAAGAAGAGAGCGAGTCCGGACGAACGCGAGCCCATGGACCCAAGTGCAAAAAGTCTTGACAAACGATCGTGGGTAAGCCCACGGCCGTCAGACACACGGCACTGCAAACAGGAGCACTCGTGGGTAAGCCAACGGCGTGCTTTCCAAGTTGCAAGTAAGGCACAGGAGTAGAGAGCGACCACCCACCGCCGCCAGTCGCATCCACCGAGCAGCAGGGCACGCCGCTGCCATTCTCCATTGCACCATGGTAGGGATTTGTATCAGACACTGTTGGTCTGATGTTGTCGAAATTGCAGCCCAACGGGCAGTGGTTTAGTGCATCCAAGCAGCCTGGCAAGACCGGGACAGAAGAAGAGCCACCCACACAAACCGAAAAACCCACCAGCACAACCCACCGCAAAACCCAGCCAAGCCGAGAGCCAGAGATGCACCTCTGTGCACAGGAACTGCGCCTCACAGGCGTCTTCATGGGGCTCACAGCCTCTTGAGGGCCCGAAGCCTCTTTTAATTCTTCATTGCACCCAAGTGCTTCATCTTTTGTCTTTTCTTTTCTTGAAGCTTCTTTTGAGCTCTTGTTTATCTTTCTTTTTCTTGACAATCTTCGCACTTCACATGGCCGAAGCCTGAAGCCCGCCTCCGCCAAACAGCGTAACTCGCCGTAGGGGGCGTTGTCAAGGAAGCTTATTTCGAACCAAAGGGGGAGAGTTGACGGCGCTCCGTTACTCCGCGGTGGCGCCGAAGAAGGAAAGCGAAGCAGCATATCCTTAGATGTGGGCCCGAAAGAGCCCAGGTCTCAACTGTCCTTAGCCATCCTTAGCAAGGAGCAGTCAGCAACTGAAGGCGCTTCAGCCTTCCCTCCAGGGAGGACGCTTGCGCCTCCCTGCCACGTCTGCGGCACGAATGGGGGGAGAGTTGACGGCGCTCCGTTACTCCGCAACCAAATCCATACTTGGGTGAGTTTGGAGTTGCTGCGATTGGCCGAAATCTGGGGCTGGTGCCGTCCTACAACCCAAACCACAGCATAAAAAAGCTTTGAAGCCATCCTAAACCATGAACCCCTTAACCCTAAACCCCTAAACCCTAAGCCCTAAACCCTAAACCCTAAACCATGAAACCATGAAACCCCTAAACCCTAAACCCTAAACCCCTAAACCCTAAGCCCCAAAGCTTCAAGTCTAAGCTCCTAAACCGCAAACCATGAACCCTGAAGCTTCAACTCCAAACTGCTAAACCCCGAACCCTGAACCTTAAACCCTGAACCCGAAACCGAACCCTTATAGATCCCTGAAAGGAACCCTAGAGCCTTATAGATCCCTTACAGGGGCCCTAGACCCTTATAGATCCCTTAAAGGAACCCTAGATTGTTGGTAGCAACGTGCTAAGATGCCTGCTAGCAGCAAAAAGGCCAAGCACGCGACCCTACACCATGACCACAGCGCCTACAACACGGCCAGCTATGCGTCCTTTGCAAGCGTCCAACTGATTGCTTTCGGGATAATCAGGCTCTAGTTTGTTGGTGTTGATCCACCACCCTGTGAAGGCTGCTGTCGCCGGCATCATAGCAGAGTTTCGCCCACTGCCGAACAACGACTTCGGAGTCGATGTTTTCCTCGGGGGATCTTGCAACCCCACGACTTGGCGGGCAGACATAGCAATCCCTGCCTTGGTCACGGCTGGCTTCAAAGCATATGACCCACAAGACGCAGAATGGAGCGAGGAGATGATGGAGATGGAAGCCCGTGCTAAGGACCCGTGGTTAGAAAAGCTGGTGCTGTGGTTTTGACAGACCCCGTCAACTTGCAAGTACAGGAGCAACTGCCAGCGCAACTTGTAGCTAATTACCACAGTCACTCATCGATCCCTTAAAGGAAGATAGCGTGCATTTTTATGCTGGCTTTGTCTTTAAAGGGGGGGTAGTCCAGCTGCCTGGGCTGGACGTATCGATGCCCAATCTGGGCTGGTGACTCCAGTTGATAATGCTCTCTTGCTGCAACACGATTTTAAGCCGGCGATTTGATTCTGAGAGTTTTTCTTTCCCATGCATGACCTGGTTTTTCACAGTACCAAATCCTTGAGAAACCTTGGGAGTGCAGTTTATCGTGTTGCAACCCGCGCTCGCCCATCAAGGTAGTCGCACTGGCGGGAGCATGATCTGGAAAACATGCTTATGTTCAAAACAGGACGAATACGGCCATTTTGGCTCAAGTTTTGGCTTTGCTGCTTTTGATTCCAGGGCTGTCTTGATATGGCCGGCGCTGAGGGTTCCGAGCACCGACGGCGCTCCAGATCGCCGCGCACACCGACGCGAGAGGAAAGCCGCCTGCAGGATTTGCGTACAGACCTTGAGTCCTTCAAGGCCGAACAGAGATCTCGCTGGTCTGCGCTGCACGAGCGCTTGGCAGCCATGTCCGGCCGCCTCCAGGCCTTGGCCGTGGAACAAGGTCGCCAGAGAGAGCAGGTTCTCGCCTTGCAGCGAGAATTCAATGATCTCGAGACCATCGTCCACGCGTGGCTGTGACTGGATGGCAAGCGGTTGGCTTGACAGAGACCCGGCGGCTCGCTCTTACTCGCTCGAGCAGTTCACTGCACTCTGGAGCATGTGATTCATGGTAGCGCTGCCTTCGAATGCACTTGTGTTGTCAGTGCCAGAGCCAAAACCTGCTGTTGCGTCTTTCGCTCACGCTGCATGCAACTTCTCCATGTGCACATGCATGTTTTCGAAGATCAGTCTGCTTTACGGTGAATGCCTCTCAGCTTGGCCCTTGCTTTTTCGGCGCTTGGGGGGGGGGCGACTCTCAGGGTTCTGCCCTGGTCTGGGACTCAGGCTCGCCTTTTACGGGGGTGCATACCGCGAACCTGTCTTTTGTTTCAGGCAATCATATCGCGACTTCTCCATTCAGGTTGGACACTGAAGCGATTACAACCAATCAGGTGTTGAATCTTGGTGTAGCTTTAGCCAGGTCCGTCTCGGATCCTTTCCCAATCAGGTGGGAAATTGAAGGCGCCTTCCAGCGATTAAGAGTAGGTGGTTCCTGCACTCCGGGGAGGTCCATCGGTGCTCTTATCCCGATCTGGTGGGAGGCTGAAGATGCGACTCACAGTGAGAATGCTGACCGGCACCCCGGGCCAGGTCACACTGCTGAAAAATCCCACAGGCAAAAGAAGGCCTGCTTCATCAGAGCATAACGGATTGCACCCTGGGCAGGTCCGTCAGCTCTGCTCTCCAAGCTTGAGGCTGGAGGTGTGATGTGGCTCTCTTCATAGCATTGACCGGCACCCTGGGCCAGGTCCACACTGGAAAGAAGCCCACCAGGCCAGGTAGGACCGTGCTCAAGTGTTTCTGGGCCTGAACAACCATGGTCCGAAGGATCAAGGTGAGCTGGCGCACTCAGGCACGGTGAGAGCGTGCCTCTCAACGGGATCGGGTTGAGCTCTCTGGACCTCGGCAGGAACGAGGATCAGTCGGTTTCGAGGCTCGGGTGAAGCCCGCTTTATTCCAGGCATCATAGACGCTCCAGGTCGTTCTAATAGAGCCGGTCGGTGTACGGCGAGCTACAATTTTGCAGCCCGGTGCTTGGAAAGGAAGACGTTTACAGTCTGCGACATTGGCTTTACAAGTCACTGGAATCCAGGGTCTCCACGTGGGGTGCAGCGTCCCGCGGCTTCGGGACCGGAGATTTAGTTGTAGGATTGTTGTGTTCGCGACCTGTCTTGCTGGCAGGACGGGCTTCGACCTCCAGGGCGACATCTAGGCAGGAAAGGACGTGCTAGGCTCGGAAGGGCCTTCTTAAGCTTAAGCCACGCGGCACATATCATGAACCGATGCCTAGGTGTGAAAATTTGCTTTCGCCCCCAATCTGGGGGGGCCCCAGTGATTTGCTTTCGCCCCCAACCCGGTGGGGACCGACTTGTTCGTGCACTCTACAGTATCAATGCGAGGCTTCCGTAGGCGGTGGGCACATAGCTCGCTAGAGGACGAGGACAATACAATTATAGCTGAAAGCCCGGTGGATGCGGTTTCGAATGACCAAAATGTGGCTGTCGATGTGGAGCTGGCGGGTGGCGAGGAGGATCTATCCCTATCGTCGTGGGTTGAGGTAGCCGACGAGGCAGGTGATCTAACCGCTGCCGGAAGTTCCTGCGGAATTGGCCAAACTTCGACATACAATCGCATGAAGAAGAGAGGGAGGCCAGACGCCTTCGAAGCATCGGCAGCGACAGACGGATCATTGGCAGTGAAATCAGCTATTGAACAGACTGTTCCTGTTAGGGTTGTTATGCCCTGGGAGACAGGTGTTTGAACAAACTCTCCCGAAGGGGGATGTTTTCTTATTTGATTGTTTTCATGTTTGGAAAAATTGTTTACAATTTTTCATGCGCACCTTCCTTTGTCATGCCTTGCTGGATCGTACTGCATGACTTGCTGTTTTCTCACGATTGCTTTACCATGCTTGTCTTGGTATTCGCAGTTTTGCTTGCAGGCGTCATTTTGGCTCAAGTTTTGCTTGCAGGCGTGAGAAAATTTTTGTCCGGGGCCTCTAGAGGCTTGTTCCTTCGTGTAACAGGTTCCCAGGCCCCTTACGCAAGGCTTTAGCTTCCCGGACAGCCGGGTGTGCATGGAACGGCGGCCGCAGCGCCCGCCTTTGGCCTTGCGACGCCTCCTGCTTCTTTGGCTGTGGGAGCGCTTGACCTTGAGAGGCTGGGAGTCCGCGATCCTGCGGCCTGACCCACCTTTTCGCCTAGGTCTCTTGCAGTTCTTAGGCGCAGCTTCAGCCAGCTCGCACATCTTGCTGGCAGTCGGAGTGCAGAACTTGTTGCCTTTGCGTGCTACTTGCAGAGCCATCAGAAGCATTTTCAGCACAATTTCCGAGCTGGTGCGTGCAAGTCGTGGCCGCCTCAGTCGACTCTACCAGGGTCAGTGAGCGCCCGCATTTTCTGGGGTATGGCGCGACCGCTCGATAGGATGTTGCTTGCTGCAGACAAACACGTGTCGAAGCATTCCCTTAAAATGCCTTGGGAGCGAGGGACGATGAAAGCAGTTTTCTCGCAGGGCGACTTGAATTCCCTTTCCCAGTGCAGTGTGCCGGCTCCTCTACAAACGGAACCCTTGGACTCCGCTTCTTTCGAGGAGGCCTCCGCCAAGGCTCACCCCCAAGAGCATGCTTCACAGTTTGTTCAGGTCGCTTTCTCTGCCAGGAAATTTCAGAGGCCTCAAGAAACTGAAGAGCAACAGTTGCAATTGCTTGCAGCAAGATACGATGTTCTCTTGAGCCACGCATACGAATGCTCCTCCCTTGGCAGACTGTTGAAGGACAAGTGCGAAGCAGAACGGATCAGTCTTGTTGCCGAATCCCTGGGTGGCAAGGCCCTCTCGACTTTGAAGAAGCGGTTGTCCAGTCTCGCCCGCATGGTGGGATGGTGCTCGAACCAGGGCATGTCAGCTTTCCCGATCGACTCTCAGGTGTTGATCGAATACACCCAGCATCTGCAGCAGAGCGGGGCCTCGCATTCAGTGTTTGGATCTTGCATCGAAGCTTGTAACTTTGCTAGATTCATTTTGGGTGTGGAAGCGATTGGAGATCCTCACAAGCACCCGCTTGTGCAAGGGCGTCTTCGCAAGGTGCGGTTCAACCGCCCGCCTCGTGTGCAAGCCAGGCCTTTTCAGGTTCGCGAGGTAGCATACCTTGAAGCTTTCGTCCAGGACAGCAGCCGTGATGCAAGGGATAGATATGCCGCTGGTGCTTGCTTGTTCTGCATTCACTCGAGAGCCCGTGTAGGGGATGTGAGGGCAGTCAAGATGATGACCATCGATTTTGCAGAAGGTGAGGGTTTCCTTGAGTGCATCTCAACGTCCCACAAGTGTGCATCGACAGGCAACCCGTTGGGGCTTGGGTTGAGCTTAGTGTCCCCCGAGCGGGGTGTGGGTCAAGGTCTTTGGGCTAAAGCTTGGGTTGAGGTGTGGCGCTTGTCGGGCCATCCGATCGCCACTGGAGCCTGCAGCCTGCCCCTGCTGCAGTCACCTATGCTCAATGGGTCATGGAGCGGTCGTCGGATTCCGACGGGCAGGTTTGTGTCCTGGATTTCTTCGATCCTTCAGTCTGGGGACTCAAGCATGGGGACTGATCTCAAGGGTCACTCGTGCAAGCATACTGCCCTGTCCTGGGCGAGCAAGACGGACATGTCCAAGGACTCCTGCACCATTTTGGGACACCACTCCTTGAAGGATCGGCGGTCTGTCGTAACCTACTCCAGAGACATTCAAGCGGGACCGTTGCGGGAGCTTTGTCAAATGTACTGCGACATTCGGTGTGGCAGGTATCTTCCAGACATGACCCGGTCAGGTCTTTATGCAAAGGGCCTTGTCGCTGCCGGCTCGGCCGAGGAGCTGCCAGTCGACAGTGTGTTCGAGACTGAGGCAGAAAGGGACTGGTACCGGCCTGCGGTTAGTCCTGGCTCAGCGTGTGGCTCGGAAGCCCTTCCGAGTGCAGGTGCTCCTGCCTCCGAGCCGGGTTTCGGAGATCAGAAGGATGCCAGTGACGATGACACCCCTTTCGGCCGTGCTGTGGACTCCCTGATCCATAGTGCGGAGCGTGCCGCTTGGGAGGACCCGGATGCTGCTTTCGGGGACAGTGGATCTCAGGAGGAGGAGCCGGGCTCTTCTTCGTCTAGCGAGTCTAGTTCTGATTCAGGTTCGTCTGACAGCGAGATAGATGAAGTCCTGACCGCAAGTCAGGCAGATCCCACAGTGGGGCAGAGGTATCACGATCGGTGCCCTGTCTATCAGCAGAAGAATACAAGGACTCTTCATCTCAAGCCTGCGGGAAGCTCCATGGAGCGTTTTATATGTGGCCGTGATATCACGGCGAACCACAAGCCGTTCACGTCGGCGGTTCAAGCGGCGCACTGGCGCTGCAAGCAATGCTGGAAGGGCAAGCCCATCAGGGACTTAGGGTCCTTGGTTCACTGCCTTGACGAGCGATTGAGGAAGATTCCGAGGTCCGAGTAAAAGTCTGCGCTGTGGTGCTTCGGAGTCAGGTCCCCATGAGCCTTGAGGCCCCGAGGTTCTTTGATTGTCTGCAGCGCTTTATCTTGTGAGTGCGTGCGGGAGACTGATTGTGATCACATGCAGGACGGCTCAGACACCTTGCGGGATCATGTACATGGCATGCTGGAAATACCTTGCGGGAGTGATTTGTCAATTGAGTTAGGGCATGTCACACTTGCGGTCATGCTAGTTCTGAACGTGTAGGATCCGACTCTTCATCATGGCGTCCATCTTGAAGAGTCAAGCGGCTTTTGAAGAAAGGGCCAAAGAATGTGGTCTGGCGCAAGCTGAGCTCGATGTGCTTGTGCGTAAGGGGCTGACTTCCTTGTCGCTCCTTGCCTTCAGCGTCTCGACCCCGGGCGAAGTGCCACAGGAAGCTGAACTCAGGTCCATCCTTGACCCCGCGGACCCCACAACTGTGCCGTTGCGTGCACTGTCGGCGCTGCGGCGCCTCATGTTTGAAGCTCAAACTTTGTCGATCGCACAGCTCAAGAGCTCGATTGAGGGTGAAGGTGAAAGGAAAGCCGAGCTGGCTCCTGCCGAGCGAGCGAATCGCCTGGCCGATCAGCGCAAAAGGCTCATCGGCCTCAGCTTGACGGGCCCTCTGGAAAACGCTTTCAGCAATTACACTTATGTCGCTCAGGTCGTTGATCAGGATTGCCTTTCCTATCTGGAGCCCCACAGGTTCCTCACCAGGGCCATGGAAGTGAATAGAGAGAAGCCGGGGAAGGAGTTGATCTTAGATGAGGGTTCGCGTATGAGTGTCCGCGACAAAGCCCACAAGGATAAGTGTGGCATTCAGAATGAGCTGCAGCTCTCCGAAGCCTTGTGTCGTAGGGCACTTGCCTGTGATCTTCTGCAGCTCTGCACGTTTGCCTCCATGGACATGTGGCACAGGCATTTGCTTGCCAAGCTGTCGGAACAGCCGCCTCCCTATTATGCCAAGGTTTCGATGGAGCAGCTGCTCAGGTGCGACAAGGCGGCGTGGGTGCGCATGAGTGAGCTCTTGACTTCTCTTAAAAAGGATGATTCCGGTAACCTACCGATGGATGCCGCGCTGGACAAGCTTCAGTATGATCCAAAAATCATGATGCATCTGGCCCCGCTTCCTGGTGCTAAGTGGAAGGGCGATGGAAAAGGCGAAAAGGGCATCAAGCGCGATGCCGATGGCAAGCCGAAGTTGCCCCACCGTCCCAATAAAGGCACTGGCAAAGGAAAGTGTCCTGATGTGTTGTCCGACTCACGCTTGAAGCACAACTGTAGCAAGACCAAGAAGCGCCTGTGTTGGAATTTTAACTTGCAGGCAGGATGTAAGTTTGCGAAGGCGGGTGAGAGCTGCAAACGAGGCTTGCATCTTTGTATGTTCTGCGAGCAGCCTCACTCCCTTCTCCAATGCCCGGCTTACAAAGTCAACGAGTGACGGGAGGCTGCCGCTGTTGAGGCCGATTCTTTTATTGCGGAAGCGATGAGCCCTCCGGTCTCGACCCAAGCGGCAAACCATGCATGCATGTTGGCACAGAGTGACCCTGTTGGCCCATTGGAACGTCCCAAGCCGGCCTCCTCAGTGTCTGATCGAATTTCAAATATTGTGATTGATGAGCGAGTTTTTCCCTTGCCCGCTGAGCGGCGAGTGCATGCCTCTTTGCATCCTGCAGAGCAATTTGCACAAGATGTTCTGTCGTCTGGTGAACCTGTGACAGCAACCTGTGTTGAGCGGCTCTTTAATTTGCTGCCTTCCAAGGAGGATGAGCGATTCAGTTCCGATTCTGGCAGATCCTTTGTCGCGGGTGTTTTCCGGCATGGGGGCGTCGTTGGCCTCACGAACTCCTGCCGTTCTTTTCCCCAATCGGTCAGCCTGGCCATCACTTGGGCCATGCAGCAAGCCGGAACCGAGTTGTCAAATTTCACATTTTGCTCAATTTCTCTGAACCTCAACGTTAAGACTGAAGTTCACCGCGATGTAAATAACGATGATGCCGACAACCTCGTGTTGGCCGTTACCTCTTTCTCAGGTGGCCACATCTGGGTGCAATCCGAATCGGGCAGTCATGCGCTGCCTGTCAATGGGACCCTGATCCCTGGCGTCTTGTATGATGTTGCAGCAGCCCCAGTGCGGTTCTATGCACGAAAGCGCTTGCATTGCACAATGCCTTGGACAGGTGATAGGCTAGTCCTCATCTTGTTTTCGGGCGGAGATGCCACGCAATTGCCCAGCCTTGATTTTGAGCACCTTAAATCCCTTGGGTTTAGGCCTTCGGTCTCCACGTCCACGGCCAACCCGCCGTTGGCGTATGTACCACCGCCTGCCGGAGCTTTTGAGCCCTTGCTTTCTAAGGTTCGTGCTAAAGTCGACGGGGTGTCTCTTGACAATCTCGTGTTTCTTGATGTTTTCTGCGGCACGGGGGGGCTCTGTGCGTCCCTACGGCAGTTAGGCATGAAACTCAGTGTCGGTCTATAGACCGTCACGCGCAGCGCGGTTGCAAATGTCCTGTTGTCTCGTTGGACCTCACGAAGCCGGGCTCTCGGGCCATCCTGCTTGATCTTCTCAAACAGCCACATGTTGTTGCATGCCACTTGTCCCCACCTGTGACCACCAGTTGTGCCAATCTGCCGGGCCCCCGCTCTGGTGTTTTTCGCAATGCAACATACCCTGACGGTCTGCCCGGTTTGCAAGGCACTGATCTCGAGTTAGTCCAGGGGGCCAACACACTAGCTTTTTGCCATGTGTGCTGAGGTCTGGCAATTTTGTTGGAGCCATGGGGTATTTTGCTCCATTGCTCACCCGAGCCGTTCCATCATGTGGCTCTCTGCGTCACTTCGGTCCTGTCAGTCTTCGCCTTTCCTCTCCACCTCTCTGCGCCAGTGCATGTTTGGCTCCTACCGGAGAAAAGCCACTCGCATTTTGCACACGGTCCCCTTCTTGCAAAAGCTTGGTGTGACTTGTGATGGCGGCCATGACCATGAGCCGTGGCGATCCCCCGCACAAAATCGCCTGAAGGATGCCGGCATGCCGCCACTCTTGTGCAAGACTTTTGCCCAGGCACTTGTTGATCAGCTCGTTGCGTGCGGTGCACGCGCTCCGGCGTGCTCTCTTGCAAATGCTTCCTTGTCGCTCTCCATGGGCGCCCGTGTTGCTACAGCGACGCAACCATCGGGTCGCAAGATCCCTCCACTGGTTCCTGAGTTCGCCCGCACAGTCAAGTTGGCAGGTCCAGCCGATCAGCTGCCGTGCACCTCAAAGACCAAGCTGGTCTCGGCGTGGGCGGTTCCCAATACTGTCTTCTGCCAACCTTTCCTTGCAACTTTGCCGCCAGGTTCCAAGTGTCTCCGAGCCAGCCCTGTGGTTCCAGGGGGTCTGGCGCCTGCCTCGGAGCCAGCTAAAGGTACGGTTTTAGGTAGTCCTGAGTCCCCTGCCTCCTCGTGCCTGCCTGCGGTTGCTGAGGGTGTGGTTTTAGGTAGTCCCGACTCCTTAGCTCCCCAATGCCAGCCGGCAACCTCACCCTTAAATGCAGCCAGTGCGACACCAAATGCCAAACCTGAGCTTGAGCTGCTTTTCGGCATACCTTGGTCGCCTTCGGAGTTCGTCAAGCAGGCCTGCAAAGCGAGACACCCGCGCTCCTTGGACCAAGGCGTGCCAGCCGGCATGTCGGCATGTATTGAGCGCTTGTGTGAGCACAGCTCGGTCGATGTGGCGAGGGAACGAACGGCCGAACTTCGCAAGTGGATGCTTAGGAAGAAAGAGCTTGATGAGAGTTTTGATGGACCTGAGCACTGCAAGAAGATCTTAGCTGGAAAGCCTATGAAGCTCTTCGGGGAGATGGTCAAGGCTGCCGGACACGCTGATGTCAACTTGGTACGAGATATACAGAACGGTTTCGACCTGCTTGGCGAGATCCCTTCCTCGTCTGTCCTGCCTAAGAAAACCACGGTGGCTTCTCTCAGTGTCGAGGACGTAAGAATCGCCACCCCGGCGAACCAGCGTGCGATTTGGGAGGCTACCCGTACTTGCAGGGATCCGGAAATCACTTCTGAAGTGTATCGCTTTACCCTGGAGGAGCGGGATAAAGGGTGGCTGACTGGCCCCTTTACTCTCGCCGATGTGCCGGAGACTGCCATCGTTACCCGCCGTTTTGGCGTCAGGCAAGGTCTGACGACGACGGCCACCGGTGTGGCGGCTAAGATCCGTCCCATCGACGACTTCACAGAAAGCTTGGCTAACTTGTCGTGCACATGTGCGGAAACCATCGACCCGCATTCAGTGAACATCATTGTGGCCGGGATCCTGAAGCGGTGCAGGTTGCTACGGAAGTCCGGAAGGGACGCGCGCTTGCTCCTTCGGACAATAGATCTGCGAAAAGCCTATAAGCAACTTCCTTTGTCGGAGCGCGCCTTGGGGGATGCTTATATATGTGTGCTTAACCCGAATACGGGTGAGCCTGAGCTTTACCAAAGCCAGGTGTTACCCTTCGGTGCAAAACCCTCCGTACAAGGCTTCTGTCGTGCATCAGGGGCCCTCTGGGCGGTGGGGCAAGCCGCTTGCCTTGCTCCACATCCACTGGTCCGTGTTCTTCGATGATTATGTGGTGGTGGCCTCGCCTGAGGAAAAGGGTCACCTTGATCTTGTGTTGCGGTCGTACTTTGGCTTGCTCGGCTGGGAAACGTCCGACGAAAAGGACGCCGGGTTCAAAAGTGTGGCAAAAGCCTTAGGCGTAGAATTTATTTAGTATGGATGAGATCCACCTGGGTCTGCTTAGGGTGCAAAACACGGAGGCTAGGAAGCGCGAGCTTGTGTCCACCATCGAGTCAATCGTGCAGCAAGGTGGAGCGCATGCCAGAGAGCTTGAGTGCTTGCGTGGCCGCCTTCAGTTCGCTGAGTCGCAGGTGTTTGGTCGTGGTGCGGCCCAACGCATGCGAGCTATATCAAAAGCAATGAAGCTTTCAGGCTTTGTGGTTCTTGACGACTCCTTGACCGAGGCCCTGCTTTTCTTGAAAGATCGAGTCCTGCACGGGGAAGCAAGGATGATCAGGGCCTGTGATCGCCCCACCTATCACTTGTTCACGGACGCTTCCTATGAAGCGGATATGCCGGCCGGTCTAGGGGGCATCCTTTACAGCGATGGGGGTTTGCTCCTTAGGTGGTACTCCGAGTCTGCCGACACAGACGTTTTAGAGGCCATAAACCAAGAGGGCAAACAAGGTCTGATCTATGAGTTGGAAGCTTGTGCAGCCGTGCAAGGCGTCCTGCAGCTTTGCAACTCCTTGAATGATTGCAACCTCATTTGCTATTGTGATAATGAGGCCGCCCTTGCGGCCCTCATAAAATGTGCTTCTGAATCGCCGGTGGTAGCATCGCAGCTCAACAAGCTCAGCATGCTTGAGGACGAGAAGGGAATCAGCATATGGTTCGAAAGAGTGGAGTCGTCTGCAAACCCTGCCGACGATCCTTCGCGCTTTGTGCTTAGCGAGCTTCCTGTCAACTTCAGAGTCCGTTGGATCCCAGGCGAAGAGCTGTTGTTCTAACGGCATCTGATCTTGAATGGGGAATGGCATCAGTTGCCTTTTTGCTTGCTGGAAGTTTTCACTTGCAGGAGTATGCCGGAAACCTCGTGCAGGACAACTTTCGCTTTTGCCATCTTTGTACATCGGCCACGAATGTGGAGCCAAAACCATCAGTCTGCACCCCTCGCTCTAAAAAGAAATGCAGCGTGCGATGATTCAGTCTGTGAGTGCAGTCAGTGTACATGTTCTTCCGCTGTGTAGTGCGCTTGGCTTGAAAACATAACCAAATAAGGCCCTGTGTCTTCGGCCAAGGCCCTCAACCATACAAGCCAGTTGCTAGCACCTTGAAGCCTGTACCGGTGCCGCTCGTGCCAGTGATTGTCACGCCAGCTCTCAGGACTATTACTTTGAATCAGGCAAGACTTAGGGCCGCGAATGCGGGCCCACCCGAGGATGGGAGAGCGCGCGCTACTCAGCGTTTCAAGGTGCTTATCTTGATCAATCTCCTGGCGACCAGGGCAGGGAAACAGATGACCGACCTTGTCGGTAGGTGCAGTGATGAAGCCAGGGCTCTTCAGATTCTCACGGACACATTAGCACCGAAGTCTACAGGAACGATCACTAAGCGGTCAGGCGCCTTGTGGCGCTACGCTGCCTTCCTAGCGAACAGGCATACTCCGTCGCCTTTTTGTGCAGGGGAAGACGAGTTGTACCAGTACCTGCAGCGGCTACGGGGGGATCAGTGTACCAGTACAGCCAGTTCGTTACTCGAGGCCCTCAGGTTTGCGCATGGCATGTTCGGATTGCTGAAGGTTACCCTTGCGGAGCTCGACTCGCCACGGGTCAAAGGGGCAGCACATTCCATGTTTGTTCAGAAGAAGGTACGCGTGCAAGCCCCGCCCATACCGGTGCCGGTTATCCTCAAATTGCTAGAGCTTGCATCCGACGACGAGCAAGAGGATCACATCTCGCTTATTGCAGGGCAGATTTTGGTCTGCGTTTTCGGGGTTGGTCGGTGGAGCGACTTTCGTGCAGCACATGGGCTTGAGATCGACATACATGAGGGGATCGTTGTTTGGCGCATGTACACGGCAGAGCATAAGACTGCGATCACCAAGGAGGCCAAGACACGCCTCCTTCCATTTGTTGGATTAGGGCACTGGCCTAATTTCGGGAGCTGGATCAGCCGCTTCGACCGGCTCAGGACTTCTCATCAGATTGAGGCAGGACTCCCTTCGTGGGACCAAGCCCGAGGCCAGTGGCACGACTGGCCTATGAGTTCCTCCGAGGCAACGGCGTGGCTGAGGGAATTCGCTGAGCTTGTTGTCTCAGCGGATGAGGCGCAGAAGCTGAGATCACACTCATGCAAACACACGCTGCTTAACTGGGCCGGAGGCTCAGGCTTGTTCACTCGTGAAGAGCGCACATTGTTGGGGCACCACGTGGAATCTTCCACAAAATCTGCAACCACCTACGATGCCAACACCATGCTGGCGTTGCAGGCAAAGGTCCTGCGCATGATCACGGCCATACATCAGGGCGATTACGATCCAGATGCGCCCATGGCCCGGCGCCTTCAGGTGATGGCCGCTGCTGAGGTCACGCACGGATCGGGGTCTAGGGATGTGGCCCCCCTAGAGAGTTCGGAAGCACCACGGAGCTCCTCTTCGGAAGATGACGGTGCGGCTGATCCAGGGGAGGTTCTGGATATCCAAAGAGACCCCTTGCCTGAAGAGGCAGGTGAGCACACATGGTTTCGACATGTGATCAGTAGCATTGTTCATGTAGCTGTTCCGGGTAACGAACAAAGGCTCAAATGCGGCCGCTTGGTTACCTGCAATTTCCAACAAGTTGATCCTAGGAATCTCGATCGTGCGCAGAGTTTCTTCTGTGTCCAGTGCAGCCGCCAGTCGGAGTGAACCAGCCTCGAGTATCGCAACTGTCAAGACTTGTCGCTTGTGTTTTCAATTGCTGCGTGAGCCCGAGAAGCAAGTGCTGCATCCCTTATTCTCAGGCATCCTTTCGGCTTGTCACATTTCTCGTAGGAGTCATGGCACTTGACAGTGAAGCATCTTTCAAGTCACGTTGCGCGGCATGTGGGTTGCCAGAAGTGGCAATCGAGGAAATGCACGCGGGAGGGATCACTACATTTGCCGGATTGGCGTTCTGTACGCCTCACCAGGCTAATGCGGGAATTGACGATGCAGCTCTCATGACGCATGTCAACGGGCTCCTCACCACACCATTGACACCGTCGGGTGTGGCTAGTTTGCGGCGGCTGGCATTTGAGGCACAAGCGCTGGCACTGCAAGATCTCAAGACGAAGCTCGAAAGACCATCAGACACCGACACTAAAGTGCTCCCGCTCCAGGAGAAAGTTGCGCGTCTCGCGCGGCAGCGAGAGCGGCTCAATGGTATTGTACTCACACCGCATAATACCCCTAGCCATGCCCTGGTCGATCGTGCATGTGCACAACTGGAGGAAGGCGTCCTTCAATGGTTGCACCCTAGCAAATGCACATCTAGGCATGCGGAAGCCTTGGCAGAAAAACCCAAGGCGTCATTATCCTTTGACTCACATGGCTCGATCAAAGTCACCAGCGCCTCCCACGAGAAGGATTGCGATACTGGGTCGGCCCATTTGCTTCGAGTTGCCCTTCAGCGGAGGGCCCTCGCCTATGACGTGGCCAACATCATCACCTTTGACGTCATGGAGCGTTGGCACCAGTCCCTCTTTGATCGACTCCACTATGAGCCCCCGCCGAACTACTCGGCACCGGGCTTGGCACAACTTATCGCAGCCGACAAGGCATTGTGGCTCCTGGTTTCCGAGGACACCCGGGCGAAGCTCACCGAGATGGATCCCGACTCGCCCCACAGTCGGATTTGCGACTCCTACATGAACTACTACTCCGACCACCCGGATGTCCTCTTTCACCTCATGCCGCTTCGGGCAGGCGGTTCTAAGGATCACAATCCCACCTCGGACCGACCCCCTCGCCGAGCTCGCGGAGGAGGTCGACGGCAAAACACTCGTCCTGTGCAACAAGACCACGCCAAGACTAAGGCGACTGACTCCAAGCCGGCATACACTCCCATTGTCGTGCCGTCGGGATGCACCATTGTGTACAATGGGGGTAAACCTATTTGTAAAAAATTTAACGTGGGTCGCTGCAAAGTGAAAACCGCGAAAGGAGGTCGTTGTTCGAACGGCTTCCACGTGTGCTGGAAAGAAGGATGTCACCGTCCCTTCGCATTCAAGGATTGCCGTCACTCCGAGTGACTATCCACGGGTGACCTGGTCACCCAGAATGAAACCAGTATGCAGGCAGAGCAGTTCGCTGGCCATCTGCTTTCTGCTCAGGACTTTTCCAGTGCCAGCCTTCGCAAGCTCTTTGATCTCTTGCCGCTTGAACCGCCGGCTAGGGGCGTCGGAGTCGGGCTTTCAGGTTCCTTCACCACCGGTGCCTACGTCTACTCCAACGAGGTTGGCCTTCGTCGGAATTTGACTGGGTTCCCCTTGACTTCTTCGCTCTTGGCTGCACACGTACGGCGCATTTCTCCATCCTTCCCTTTTACTACGGTGGCTCTTTTCCACAATCTTAAAACACCATGCCACCAGGACAACAACAATTTTCCCGGATCCTTCAACCTCGTGGTGCCGTTGACCAAATTTCAGCACGGTGAGATTTGGTGCGAAGACCCTTCGGGCACTGTTCCTCAGGACTTTCAAGGCGATCCACGTCATGGTGTGCTTTTGGATGTGGCCTCTGGTCCCGTCCTTCTACCGGCTGCCTCCTGTCTGCATGCCACGTGTGATTGGACTGGTGATCGCTTGGTGTTGGTGGCTTTCTCCGTTGGTCCAGCTTTGCAACTCCCACCTGACTATGCTCGAGCCTTGAACGCGTCCGGCTTCACTCTGGCCCAATCACCCGACGACTTGACCTCGCCTGTGCCTCTTCGTCCTCTGTCATCGACTTCCGTTCGTCCTCTCATGGTGGAGATTTGTTCTGGGTCTGGTGTGATGGCTGCCGCATTTCGTGATCTGGGCTTCCTTACGCTGGCCATCGACAAGCCTGGTAACCCTCATCGTCTTCGTCATTCCTATGTTCCTTTGGATCTCTCCCGCCAGGATCAGCAACAGCTTCTCTTCTCGGCGCTGGATGACGCTGCTCTTATTGGGGTGCTTCACTTGGGGGTGCCATGCGGCACGTGCAGCAGGGCGCGTGAGCGCGCTCTTCCTCGTCGTCTTCAAGGTCGCTTTAGAGCTCCACCTCCACTTCGTGATGCGCGGCACCCATTGGGCAAACCTGGACTTCGTGGACTTGACCGAGACCGTGTTCAAACCGCCAACGAGATCTACAAGCTCACCATTCGCCTCGTGCTGTGGGCCTTCCATCATGATGTTCCGGTGGTCATTGAGAACCCTTCGCGCAGCTGGCTCTGGCCAGCTCTTGAGGCGCTAGTACGCCTCATGTCCAAGGACCTTGGCCCTGATCTACGGCGCGCTTGGCAGGCAATTTGCTTCTACGACCTCGACGCCTGCCAATTTGGGGGGAAACGAAAGAAGCGAACTCGCCTCGCATCTACAGTTGACCTCTCCACCTTGGCTCAGGATTGCGATGGCTCTCACCCGCACGCTCCTTGGTCGATTCGAGAAGGGTCCGATCGCCTACTCTTTGACACCGCAGAGGAGGCCCAGTACCCAGACGGCTTGTGTCGAGCCATGGCCCAGGTGTTCGACACGCGGCTTCGGAACATGGGACTCTCTTCTTGGACCCCACCCTCCCACCCCCCCTTCGGGGCCGGTGCCGCTACGGGTTCAACACCTCTGATTCCCCAGTTTCGCGAGGTGCTCTGGGCCTCCGCCCTCCCCGAGGGCGACCAGTACAAGTTGCTGGCCTTTGGTCACGGGGGAGAATCACAAGGCCTAGACAAGGACAAAGTGGATCAGATCAGGTACGGGGTCAGATGGACCCCAGCGGAGTTTCTCCAACAGGCCAAAAACACAGAGCACCCCATGAATCCGGAGAGGTCTCTGAGTGGTCTGCTCAGGGAGACGCTGTTCCACAACCTCACGATGGACCCCTTGGTCCTGGCTAAGTCCAGAATTCAGGCAATCATCACGATCAAGCAGATGGCGCAGGAGCTTGAGGAGAAGGAGGCCAAGTTCAAGTCAACGCTTGACCCTATGGTCGCCAAGGTCCTCAAGCCGAAGAGGCTCCTGCTGTGGAAGGCTCTTCTTCTGGCCGCGGACTACGACGACCTGGACATTGTTGACCTCGTCGCCAAGGGCATCCCGCTGACAGGGTCGCATGGAGCAGTCCCAGCGCTGCCCGAGAAGCTGGTCCCGGCAACAGACACTCACGAATCGCTTCTAGCTTCTTCGATCCTGAGGAGGAAAGCAATCATCTCCAGAAAGAGTGACACGCCGGAAAGCGAGCAGGCTGATCTCAAACAGGCATCTGACCTAGAGGTGCAGAGGGGAGAGGTCGAGGGCCCCTTCTCTGAGAAGGAGATCACAGATCATTTTGGGTCGGAAAACTGGCTCCTGAATCCCAGATTCGCACTGTACCAAGGGTCTCACATGAAGCTTCGTGTGATCGATGACGCTAAGCAATCCGGATTGAATGCCGCCTTCCAGCGCACTTGTGAGGCGTCTCTGATGGATTTGGACGCTCTAACTTGTGTCCTGGCGACCATTGCGAAGGCCATGGGCGAGGGATCGTACCAAGGATCGGAGGTGCATCCCAGCGTCTTAGCCGGGGATTGGCTGGGCCGCACCCTAGATCTTACTCGTGCCTACAAGCAGTTGGCGATCGATGCTGAGAGTCGTAGAGTCTGTGTGCTAGGCTTCAAGAACGGGGACGACTGGATCTATTACAGATGCCATGTCCTTCCCTTCGGGGCAAGGGCGTCAGTTTTCTCCTTCTTGAGAGTCTCTAGATCGCTCCACTTTCTGATGGCAAAGTACTTGACGGCATTGAACACGGTTTTCTTCGATGATTATACGATGCTGACTACAAGCCTCGGGGCCCCCATCCTGCTCAGCTCGGCTTCTTGCTTGTTGAGTCTACTAGGTTGGGCCCACGCGCAGGAGGGTGAGAAGGCACCAGGGTTCGCATCCACCTTCGTTGCTCTCGGAGTGCAGATCTCTTTGCAGGACATAGGCCGAGGAACGTTCACTGTTCAGAACAAACCGGGCAGGGTTGACAAGCTGGTCGCTATGATTGAGGAAGCGGCTACGAACCCAAGGTCCGGCTTCTTCTACAACAAGGGCCTCAGGTTCCTCGCGAAGGCCCTCAACAAAGCCGCGGACAATCCTGGTTCGCAGATGTTTCGCGGGCTCTGTAGGGTAGCCGTTTCACTTTTGAGGGCGACTCCCCCCAGGACCTTCGACATGGGCATTCAGGGCCCCCCACTCCTCGTATTCACGGACGGGGCGTGGGAATCGGGGCGGGCTGGGGCGGGGGCGGTAGTGCACTGCTGTGCCACTGGTAAGACCCTCGCTTGTACCATCCCTGTGCCTCAAACCCTGATCGATTTGTGGGTCAGGGAGGCCGGCGAGCAGATCATCTGCCAAATCGAGATGTGGGCATTCTTGGCTCTTAGGGTAGCGATGAAACAGAATTTCCAGTCCACTCCTGTCATCTCCTGGATCGATAATGAGGCGGCGCGATTCGCGCTAATGAAGGGGACTGCAGATTCTGCTACGCTCAGGAGCATGGCTAGAGTTAGCCAGCACTTTGAGCTTCAGAGTGCATCGCTGATTTGGTTCGAGAGAGTGGCGTCTTTTTCCAACCCATCTGATATGCCGTCCAGGGGACACCTCGCTCAGGCTTGCAAGGACTGCGGGGCCGAGGCCTTTGAGCTTCCCGATGTTTCGCATCTAACGGCGATGCTTCTCAGGCTCTCCAGAGAGCCGTGGGCTGAGCTCTGATCGCGCTACCAAACGGGGGCAACTCACAGCGCGATTCCAGCCACCTGAGTCGAAACATTGGGCGTCCCTTGTTGGCATACATTTGGATTGGACAGAATTTTTCATAAAAAATATCGGAGGTACGTCTCCGCACAATATTATGCAAGAAAGCGTTATACCAATAGCTTTTACATTGAGCGAGATACCACCCTTGATAAAACGATAGCGTGCATTTTTATGCTGGCTTTGTCTTTAAAGGGGGGGTAGTCCAGCTGCCTGGGCTGGACGTATCGATGCTCAATCTGGGCTGGTGACTCCAGTTGATAATGCTCTCTTGCTGCAACACGATTTTAAGCCGGCGATTTGATTCTGAGAGTTTTTCTTTCCCATGCATGACCTGGTTTTTCACAGTACCAAATCCTTGAGAAACCTTGGGAGTGCAGTTTATCGTGTTGCAACCCGCGCTCGCCCATCAAGGTAGTCGCACTGGCGGGAGCATGATCTGGAAAACATGCTTATGTTCAAAACAGGACGAACACAAATTTTTCACCCACCCACCACGCCCTCCAGCTTTTCCGATCTCCCCTCCGGGGAGGGGCCCGACGTCGTCGGGAGTAGCGTTCGTTGCACGGTTCGGGGCCTACCCCCGGCCGTTGCAACTCACAGCGCGATTCCAGCCACCTGAGTCGAAACATTGGGCGTCCCTTGTTGGCATACATTTGGATTGGACAGAATTTTTCATAAAAAATATCGGAGGTACGTCTCCGCACAATATTATGCAAGAAAGCGTTATACCAATAGCTTTTACATTGAGCGAGATACCACCCTTGATAAGACCCCTAGATCCTTATCGATGCCTGAAAGGAACCCTAGATCCTCATAGATGATTCAAAGGAACCCTGAACCCGAAACCTCACACTGAGATCCGAAGCTGGCTTTCCTGAAGCCAAGGTTTGTGAACTCCACGGTCACTTTCCGTTTTGAGATGCGCTTCCTGGCTTCGGCATAGGGTTAAAGGGCTCCGAGATCAGAACATAGGGTCCAGGTACAAATTCATACATACATACATACATACATACATACATAAATGCGTACATTTTGTATACACAAAGCTTTTAATGTCTAAGGCTTTGGGATTGAGGGCTGTGTGTTCAGAGTTCATGCATGCATGTATACATAAGACAAAAGCCTGGCGAATTAGTGCTCCAAGTTCGAGTCCATACTACGGTTGATCATATAAATCCAGCAGTGCCCAGAATAAGGAGTATACCATAATTCCCATAGTTTAGGGCCCTTAAGGTAATGCAGGATTTATATCATCAACAGTAGCTCGCTTCCGAGAGTCCGAAGCAGTATGGTTTGGGCTCTTTGTGGGAGTTGATGCTTTGGATGGCTGAGACTCACGATCGGGCTTGATGGGAGCCCCAGCAGCTCTGAAACCCCGTGAGCAGTATCTTTTTTCATGAAAGATGGTTAAACCCTAAGCCCTTTATCGTTTAGGGTGGTTTAGGGGCTTAAGGGGTTAGGGTTGAGGGTGTAGCAGTGTAGCATCAACAACTCACTACCATGACTCGCAGAATTGTGTCAGGCACCGTTATCACGAATCGCCATGGTGGCCGTCTTTGATTCTATCCCAGGTTTCATCAACCCCCTAAACCTTAAACCCTATTCGATTCTATCCCAGGTTTCATCAACCCGTAAAGACCCTAAACCCCGCGCTTCAAACCCTATTCGATTCTACTTAAAGGATCATGGGACTTAGCAACTAGGGTTACAATAAGGGTAACTCTACTTATAACTACTTATAACCCCAATTAAGGTACTTATAACCTCACTTACTAAGTCCCATGATCCTCCAAGTATCCCAGGTTTCATCAACCCACGCAGACCGCCATTGAATTTCGAGAACAACTGGATCATGCTTCACAGCCCCTCGGCCCGACCAGCTTCTTCCCCCCGTAGGATTCCCAGGCTAAGGGTTTATCATAAAGACCCTCAGGGGGTAGGGGGAGGGGGGTGGTGGGGGCCGTATTACGTATCTATAATAACGACTTCATAAGGCCTATTTAAGGAAGTATAGTCCCCTAACCACCTCCCCCCTACCCCCCGTAAGGGTCCGTATGAGTTTAGGGTTTAGGCCTGAACCCCAGACCCCACAAAACCCAAAGCCCTAACCCAAACCCTGAACCCTAAACCCCACACCCTAACCCTCATTTGCTCAATTTCTTGGGAATCACTGCCAGGGTCGCTTGCTACCCTTTGGCGAGCAGGTTGGGGTACGGAGGTTGGGGTATGGGGTTTTACAATCACTAAACTTCACTTGCGAAGGTTAAACCTAGGGATGTACTACATGTTAGTACTGCAGGTTAGTGCCGGGCACAGCATTTCTACAGACTCGAGCTTATAGCTGGGTGAGAAGCCTTACTGTTTAACAAGGAGTTCGCACATCGTCTGAAGCCCTAAACCCTAATGTCCCATCACCATTGCGATTACTGTTGCTGGCTCTACCAGAAGCAGTCAGAAGCTCAAACGCCAAAAGTCCAGCCTAGGCCTTCTAAACCCCAATCACGGGGGTTACTTTAAGTTTCATTTGATTTGGGTCGTGCAGGCCCTTGGCCCCGGGCAAAGCAGTGCGCTGCCCTTACATATAATATGTATAGCCTACAATCTATCATAGGTCATGAAATACATATATACATAGACCCAAAGAAAATGTCTGTCTGTCTGCCTGCCTGCCTGTCTGTATGCTGTATGCATGTTTGCATATATGCATGTATGCATGTAGGTATGCATGCATGCATGTGTGCATGTAGGTATTCATGTATTCATGTATGCATGTATGTATGATGCAGGGCTGCCACACCCGCTCCCCCCCCCAACACCCCATGGTATCCTCCCCCCTTCCCCCCCGCCCCCCCTTGTGGTGTGGGGCCTGAGGTGGTACTCCTTTTGCCGCGACGTTCTT
Organism: Symbiodinium sp. CCMP2592; assembly: GCA_905221615.1. NCBI lineage: Eukaryota > Dinophyceae > Suessiales > Symbiodiniaceae > Symbiodinium > Symbiodinium sp. CCMP2592. The sequence continues at coordinate 64,452 of CAJNDT010001125.1, forward strand.
ATGTGTTGTTCCTTGTCTTCCCTCTTGCTGTGGTACCGGTGATACTGCTCATGATGTTGTGCTGCTCTAGACCGGGACATGAGTCGACAATCAGGCCATGCTCAACATCATCCTTGTCGTCAAAAGACCATCTGCCACCATCACCACCGCCATACAACCCTCATAATGCAGCATTGCAATTCATGTCAGATGCTGGAAACTACTGTGCCGATTGCCGCTTTCCGCACACGGCGATCCGCACACCAGGTGAAGGGGCGGGGCGGGCGGGCAGGAGCATTGTGCTGCTACTTTTTATGTGCATGCACATAAAAAGTAGCAGCACAATGTCCAGGCAGCAGGGTGGGGGGGTGTGGCGGCCCGGGACCCGAGAGCATGTATGCGTGCATGGGTGTATGTGTATGTGGTAGGTGTGCATGTGTGTAGGTATGTACGCATGCATGCATGCATGTATGTATGTATGTATGTATGTTTGTACGTATGCATGCGTGCATGCGTGTATAATGTGTGTAGTGTTTGTGTGTGTATGTATGTATGTGTGTATGCGTGTGTATGGCGTATGTATGCATGGTTGCATGTATGCATGTATGCATGTATCTACGTGTGTACATGTGTATGTGTGTATTTGTGTATGTGTGTATGCAAGTGTGTATGTACGTATGTATCTATGTGGGACTGTATGTGTGTATATATATATATATATATATATATTTATTTATACACATGCATATATATATATATATATATATATACTGTACTGTATATATATGTATATCTATGTATATATGTGTATATATATATATATATATATTCGTGTATATTTATATATATACACACATGTTCGTGTGTGTGTGTGTGTGTGTGTGTTTGTTTTTGTATACCGTCAAACGCCGGCACTGGGCATAGGCCCTTAGTGTATAAGGGCCTGAGACTAGTTCCGCACCCTTGACTCTACGGTTCAGGGTTTCCCGAGACCCTAAAACCAGAGACGGTTTGCAAAGTTCCTTCGCTGCAGGTCGTCCCAAAGATCCCACTACCTCGGGGTCTACAGACAATGAGGACGCCGTGTTTGACGTAAATCTGGGTGTTCTAGCAAGCAATAGTCCATGTATTTTGGGACTTTGGGTGTGAAGGGCTTTTGGAAACCTCTGTTGGTGCACCGCAACGCAAGCTCTCCCGGCACACACAGTTAGCCCGTATGCACAAGCATGAAATTCCAGCCCTCTCCGCCTCATGTAGATGCTGAAGCCACGGTTCGAACCCAAACTTCAACGAATACTGATATCCAAAAAGCACAAGGACATCCTGTCGTCAGATGCAGTTCAAAGCTGGAGCGCCGGGGCCCCTGTTTAGGATGCGGAGATTTGCAGGGTCAAGCCGGTTGGGGGGTAAGGTTGTAGTATCAGTCTGACCCTAAACCCGAAAGCCCCTTAACACTCAAGCCCGCAAGGAGCTCCCCAACTCCGCCCCCGCCTTCACTTCATAAAAGAAACCGGAGGCGTATTTATTTTGGTATATTTTTTTTTTTTTTTTTGCATTTTTTTTTTGGCTTGTGTGCGCGCTTGGCTTGGCTTCTCGGCTTCCCTGGCTTCTTGGCTTCTGGCTTCTTGGCTTTTCGGCTTCTTGGCTTTTTTCTTCGGCATAGAGAGCCTCATAAATCAGTCCTTAAGTCACGCCCTCAACCCTAAGCCGAGCCGAGGCGAATTTAGGTCAGTAAAGCGGGATAGGGGTTAAAAAAAATTAAATAAGGATCAAAAAAAATAAATAAGGATCAAAAAAAATTAAGGATAAAAACAATTAAACGGGTATCCGCGAAAGGAAGGGGAAAAAGGAACGAAAGACAGAGAGAGAGAGAGAGAAGGAAAGAAAGAAAGAACGAAAGAAAGAAAGGAAGAAAGAAAGCAAGGAAGAAAGAAAGCAAGGAAGAAAGAAAGAAAGAACGAAAGAAAGAACGAAATAAAGAAATAAAGAAACAACGAAAGAAAGAAAGAACAGAAAGAAAGAAAGAAACAACGAAAGAAAGAAAGAAAGCCATGCAAGAAACAGAGAAATAAGTAAATAAAGAAAGCTATAAGTAAAGAAAGAAAACAAAAATAGAGAACTAAGTAAAGAAAGAAAGCTACAAGGAAAGAAAAAAGAAAACACAAGGAAAGAACCAAAGAGAGTTGACAACTTAGAGAAATACCACGGAATCCGTAGGAAAATCGTGTTTTCCCCAGGAAAAACCAAGCAAATCCTTAGGAAACGAAAGAAAATCCCTAGGAAAGCAGTGTTTTCCCTTGGAAAAATTCAAGAATTGCTGTATCTAAAAAGCAAGAAAGAAAGACAGAAAGAAAGAAAAAACGAGAGAGAGAACGAAAGAACGAAAGCAAAAACAAGAGGAAGAACGAAAGCAAGAACTAAAGAAAGAAACTTAAGGAAATACCACGGAATCCGTAGGAAAATCGTGTTTTCCCGAACCAAAAACCAAGCAAATCCTCAGGAAATGAAAACGAATCCGTATGAAAACAGTGTTTCCCCTGGGAAAAATTCAAAAATTGCTGTATCTAAAGAGGACGAAAACAAGGAAAACAGAAAGAAAGAAAGATAGAACGAGAGAGAGAACGAAAGAACGAAAGCAAAAACGAAAGAAAGAACGAAAGCAAGAACGAAAGAAAGAACGAACCAAAGAAAGAACGAAATAAATCAAACCAGAAAGGAAAGCAAGAAAGAAAGGAAGGGAGTATGAGATGAACAAAGAAAGAACAACAGAAAGAAAGAAAAGAAATGAACGAGCGAAAGAAAGAAAGAAGTCCATAATAAAAAAGCAAAGTTGGAAAATACGAAAGAGAAAGAATATGAAAAAATCACAGAAACAAAGATACAAGCAACAGGATACTACATAGCCCACTCGAATTTACCATAATATCGTAATGTACCGTAACAGAATATAACATAATGTAAATGTAACCTATAAAATATGCTACATATTATGTTGTAAATATACACACTGTACTGTACTATGTTACAACGTACTACACTATAAACTAAGATGTTGTTTTGTTCTATGTCATCTTCTGTTATATTGTATTGTTGTATTTTTAGTATGCTATTATATGCTATAAGAAGCAAGGTTCTGTTATGTCAGAAAATGTCACACCATTTTTGTGTTGTCGAACCATCTTATGTCGTTCTTCTGGTTTACTATGTTATATATATTAGGTTAGAATGCTAGCGGAAGAAGAGACACGAACAGGCACGGAAGAACAAAACACCCGCCGCCGCGCTTTTCGAGACGTGCAAGCTTGATTCAAAGAGTGTTTTCGGCCCATCATGTGAACGTTGTCTCTGCAAATGGGGGGGGCTGCGCCCCCCCCAACCCCCCCGCTGTTTTAAGCCGTGCAGGGTTGCTTTGATTCTCCCTGGCTTCTTGGCTTCTGGCTTCTTGGCTTTTCGGCTTCTTGGCTTTTTCTTCGGCATAGAGAGCCTCATAAATCAGTCCTTAAGTCACGCCCTCAACCCTAAGCCGAGCCGAGGCGAATTTAGGTCAGTAAAGCGGGATAGAAGTTAAAAAAAATTAAATAAGGATCAAAAAATTAAATAAGGATCAAAAAAAATTAAATAAGAATCAAAAAAATTAGACGGGTATCCGCGAAAGGAAGGGGAAAAAGGAACGAAAGACAGAGAGACAGAGAGAGAGAGAAGGAAAGAAAGAAACAACGAAAGAAAGAAATAACAAAAGAAAGAAATAAAGAAACAACGAAAGAAAGAACGAAATAAAGAAATAAAGAAACAACGAAAGAAAGAAATAACAAAAGAAAGAAATAAAGAAACAACGAAAGAAAGAAAGCCATGCAAGAAACAGAGAAATAAGTAAATAAAGAAAGCTATAAGTAAAGAAAGAAAACAAAAATAGAGAACTAAGTAAAGAAAGAAAGCTACAAGGAAAGAAAAAAGAAAACACAAGGAAAGAACCAAAGAGAGTTGACAACTTAGAGAAATACCACGGGATCCGTAGGAAAATCGTGTTTTCCCCAAGAAAAACCAAGCAAATCCTTAGGAAACGAAAGAAAATCCCTAGGAAAGCAGTGTTTCCCTTGGAAAAATTCAAGAATTGCTGTATCTAAAAAGCAAGAAAGAAAGACAGAAAGAAAGAAAAAACGAGAGAGAGAACGAAAGAACGAAAGCAAAACAAGAGGAAGAACGAAAGCAAGAACTAAAGAAAGAAACTTAAGGAAATACCACGGAATCCGTAGGAAAATCGTGTTTTCCCGAACCAGAAACCAAGCAAATCCTCAGGAAATGAAAACGAATCCGTATGAAAACAGTGTTTACCCTGGGAAAAATTCAAAAATTGCTGTATCTAAAGAGGACGAAAACAAGGAAAACAGAAAGAAAGAAAGATAGAACGAGAGAGAGAACGAAAGAACGAAAGCAAAAACGAAAGAAAGAACGAAAGCAAGAACGAAAGAAAGAACGGACCAAAGAAAGAACGAAATAAATCAAACCAGAAAGGAAAGCAAGAAAGAAAGGAAGGGAGTATGAGATGAACAAAGAAAGAACAACAGAAAGAAAGAAAAGAAATGAACGAGCGAAAGAAAGAAAGAAGTCCATAATAAAAAAGCAAAGTTGGAAAACTAGAAGACAATTGGCCCGAAAGCATCATCAGCGAAGAGTGTTGCGCTACGTCATAGAATCCAGTGTATAGGGTCATAGAGTCACCGAGTCAAAAGCACGGAGTCACAGAGTCGGAGTGTCACATACAGTCAAGAGTCGTACAAGTCATAGTTCATAGAGTCATCGAGAAATAGAGGCGAGTACATGTCAAGCACAAGTCATAGTTCAAAGAGTCATAGAGTCATATAGAGTCATAGAGTCACAGTGAGACAGAATCATAGAGTCATAGTGTTATAGAGTCATAGCGTCAGAGTGAGAAAGAGTCATAGAGTCATGGAGTCATCTATGTACCACGCACTTGACTTGATGTAGTTCACTCTATGAACACTAATGTTCAGGTTTAGCGGGTTTAGGGTATAGTCCAACATGACGCAGAAGTCTTCCTTTCCTGGCTCCGGAACCTCACTATATAGACATCCCTGTTACTGTGGTTTCAACGTGACTCTATGACTCTATGCATGGTCACTTTATGTCGCAGCAGTAGTAGTAGTAGTAGTACTAGTAGTACTAGCAGTACCAGTACTAGTAGTTGTGATAGTAGTGGTAGTCGTAGTAGTTGTAGTAGTAGTCGTCGTCGCATAGTCGCAGTCGTAGTCGTAGTAGTAGTAGTAGTAGTAGTTGTAGTTGTTGTTGTGCTACTAGTAGTAGTAGTAGTAGTAGTAGTAGTAGTAGTAGTAATAAAGTAGTAGTAGTAGTGGCAGTAGTAGCAGTAGCAGTAGTAGTGGTAGTAGTAGTGGTAGTAGTAGTAGTAGTAGTATTCTTTTGTAGTAGTGGTAGTAGTAGCAGTAGTAGTAGTAATAATAGTTGTAGTAGTGGTGGTGGTAGTAGTAGTACTAGTACTAGTTCGAACACTCGACAACGCCAATCTCTGTGAAGGGTTGCAAGTTTCACCTCAATGCACATCAAAAGTAATAATTTTACCTCGCGTTCGAACACTCGACAACGCCAATCTGTGTGAAGGGTTGCAAAATTCATTTGTCAATGCACATCAAAAATTGCAACTTTACCTCGCGTTCGAACACTCGACCACGCCAATCCCTGTGAAGGGTTGCAAAATTCATCTCAATGCACATCAAAAAATGCAACTTTGCCTTCGCGTTCGAACACTCGACCACGCCAATCCCTGTGAAGGGTTGCAAAATTCATCTCAATGCACATAAAAAATTGCAACTTTACCTCGCGTTCGAACACTCGACCACGCCAATCCCTGTGAAGGGTTGCAAAATTCATTTCAATGCACATAAAAAAATGCAACTTTACCTAGCGTTCGTGCATTCGACCATGCCAATCCCTGTGAAGGGTTGCAAAATGCCAATCCCTGTGAAGGGTTGCAAAATGCAGCTCAATGCACCCAAACCCTGTGAAGGGTTGCGCGGCGCCCGCAAAATGTGTAACTTTACCTCGCGTTTGAACGCCCGAGGATGCTGCCCTGCAGGGCAATGCAACACGGCCAAGCAAACCACAAAAAAAAAAAAATAAAAATTACCAAACTAATTCCAGACCCGTAGATTTACATCAAACTAACACCGCCGACTTTCTTGTAGGTTGCGACTAGCCCCAAGGTGGAATACACACGGACCGAAACTGTAATTTGGTTGCGGTAGTTCAAAGTAGGGCTTAGGATGCAGGGTTCAGGATCGAGGAGTTTGTTTTGAGGCTGCTAGCCCAAGTGCTGTTGAAACCCGAACCCTGAGCCCTTAACCCCAAAACATCCTAAGTCCTGAAGGGTTTAGGGTTTAGGGTTTCGAAACGGCACCCCAACAAATCCACAAAGCCCCACTTGTGGATATCCTTTTAAACAGCGCAGGCGCCACCAGGCAAGTGGGACAAGTTTTTTCATAATCAAAAGTCCGGCAGCTGCTCGTGTACGGGTTCCTTTAAGGGCTCCACGGGCAGGTTTCGGGATTTGGGGGTTTTGGGGCCTTCGGACTTTGGTTTAGTTTCCTCTTCAGGGCAGCAAACAAGACCCTAAACCTAAACCCTAAACCCTAAAGGGCTTGGGGTTCAAGGTTTGTATCTGAGGGGTTCGTCCAAGCAGGAAGCCTTAAGGCTGGCCTAACCCTAAACCCCTAAAGCCTGTAAAGCCTAAGCCCTACTTAGAGGATCATGGGACTTAGTAACTAGGTTTATATACAAGGTAACTGTACTTATAATTTCTTATAACCCCAGTTAGGGTACTTATAACCTTACTTACTAAGTCCCCTGATCCTCCAAGTAGACCCTAAACCCTAAACCACATATATCCCTTTAAGGACCCCTATAGATCCCTTTAAGGATCCTCCAAGTATATAGCTTTTGGGTTTCAGACCTCAGAGGAAGGCTGAGCGTGCAGCGAGAAGCCTTAAAGGACAGAGGCCCCACAAGGACCCTTGAAACGGTTGATGATATAAATCCAGCATTACCCATAATAAGGAATATATGGGAATTATGGTGTGTTCCTTATTATGGGTCATGCAGGATTTATATCATCAACAGAAGCACCCCTTAAACGAATCCTTAGAGGGCACCCTTGTCAGTAATCGTTGAACTAGTTTTAAACTCCTTAAAGCCTCCCTAAACCCTAAACCTTAAACCTGAAACCCTAAGCCCTATACCTTAAACCTTAAGCCTTAAACCCTAAACCTTGTACCCTTAACCTTAAACCCTAAACCCTCAAGCTGGAGCTGATTTCCCAAGGCTCATGCACATCCCGGAGACGGCGGTGCTCGGCCGGGGATCCTTCGGCACGGTCTGGCGTGCCAAGGCTTGCGGTGCATGTATTTATTAGTCTGCTCCAATTCGCATCATGGAGGCCTAAAGTACCAGTAAACACTTATAGTTCTGGGACAACTGTGTTGTAATGTACCCCAAAGCCCTATTCTACTTATTAAGGCCCCTATGTGTGTTGTCTGAGCATTCTTTGGCACTTGGTTCTTGAAGGAGAGAATTGAGGGGTTGAGACGACTGGCAGGATATGTGGGGGCCTAAGGGTGATGTAGATAGGGGCGGCTTAGCGCTTAGCATTTAATCATCATGGTTTAGGCTTGAGGGCTTAAGGTTCAGGGCTGCAAAGCTGAGGGCAGACAACATACAACCTCTGCAAAAACCTCGAACCTTGAACCCAAGCCTGATCCAAGATTATACTGCTTATGCTGAATTATACTTCCTTCATTTATGGCACAAGTCGGGTCATTGGATGGGGACTTTTGATGGCACATGATGGCCTCTCTTTCGCAGTGTTTGTTAATTTTGCACTGCACCTCGCGTAGAACCTGGTGGCCATCCATGTCGGTCACCCAAACATCGGCATCCCTGACCCAGTTTACGCGGTCCTTCTTGCTTACAGGGCTGCGGAGGTTTGATGATGATGACGCAGGCCACCGAACGGCATGGAAAATCAGACAGACCTACCTCGAGGATTGGCCAGGGCGTGTGGCACTTGTGGTTGGTGGCTCCAACGACATGCGCAGTGTCCGAAGCGCCAATGAAAGTGCTTTGAAAGAAGCGGGAGTCAAGACGAAATGCTTACATGGCAGAACCGAGAGAGATCAAAATAGGCTGCCACCAAGGTGCCTGCTTCTGATCACCGAAACACTCTTCAGCAAGTCGCGGATGGAGCTACGCAATTCCTTGGACCTAGTCTTCGATGTGTGCGAAATCCACAGAGTTCTGCAGAGGAAAGAGGAGGGTTGTGGTTGGAGTGATGTCTTGGTAACCTTGCGCATCACACAGCAAGAGCAGGGACGACGTGGAGGAATGCTTCGCACGAAGTACTGCCCGGATTTCAGCACCGATAGCCTTCCAGAGGAAAACCCAGAGCCGTGGAGGAAGGAAAAGAAGCAAGACATGGTGTCCCCTCCGCTCAAGAAGTACCTGGGCCTTCGCTTTCCGGCTGTCGACTTCGATGGTCCCATGGAGAGGAACTTGGTGAATCTTGGTTCTGGTTGAGGAACTTAGGTGGAATTACCATAGGAACGAAACCCTGTTTTTTACTGATATACTATTACTCTACTTCCCCCATAATATGGTCATAAAGTCAAACTCCTCAACAAGAACCCAGGAATCTTCTCTCCGGGCACTCGCCTCCCGGCCATTCACAAGTACCAGGCTCCAGCCTGTGGACAGTTCGCCGCGACCAAGAGCTCTCCTTCAATCAGCTGCCCATTTGTCATCTTCTGAACGAGTCTCTCAGGTCAAGCAACAACTGCAGCGAGCGCATGGCATGCCTTGTTGCCGCTTGCGTTCTCCAGCTGGTCTCCAGCAAAGGCTTCGAGCTGCTCTTTCGTGACAGGGCGATGCTGGACAAATGTGACGGTGACGTGCGCTGGTTGTGGAGTTTGGTCGAGGCCCCCAAGTTCCTGCAGACTTTCCTGACATCAGCTGGGAAGCATGACATGGTGTGCACCCTTGTGGTCATGGTAGTGCAGTGGATGACGGAAGACCCTGGAATGCCCCATGAGAGCAGGCACGAGGAACTTCGCAATCTTGCTGGCCAATCCTTTGCAGATTTTGCTGAACGAGTTCTTCGTCAGAATGCAGCTGGGCAGCTTGCCGAAGTCGTAGGTTGGTTGCTATCGGAGATCATGAAGCTTGCGCAGGAAGTGGTCGACGAAGCCCTGAGGTTCGAGTGGTTGCCATGGTACGGTACCAGTGACCTCAGTCGACAGGACATTCTCAACCTTGATGCTCCTAGCATTCTTCCCTTCCTTCGATCGCAATTCTGCCTGGCAGGTGTGGTTCAGTGCCAGCGAGTTGAAGGCTTTTCCGAGTTCTTCAATGACGAGGCTGGCATGCATCAACTCGCTTGGAAGCTTGAGGTGAACAGTGCAAAGTTCAGCCACCTGCAAGTTTGTCACGATACCGGAAACATCCGGGTGGTGTATGCGCCCAAAGATTCACACTATGCCAAGCTCCGGAATCCCATCGAGTGGAACAGGCCGCTTCTCAAGACAGTGATCCTGCATTACCTCCAGCCTGAGCCGCGTGACGATGGCGTCGATTCGGCAACCTTCCAGACTTCCGGAAACAGCCCGCTTGCAGCCGCGATTTTGAGCAAGTTGGTGGCAGCAACGAGCATGTTCTTGGTGTTGGCAGAGCTCTCGCAGCATGTTCAGGAAGATGAGGAAGGCGAGCGGCACGATGGCATCCCCGCACAAGATTCAGACTGCTGCTTCGCACACATGCTCAAGGCAGGTGTGTTGAATGAGCTTTCTGACGCATTTTCCTCTGGACGGATTGGCTCATCGGAAGGCATCCAAGAGGAAGACCGATCAAGAGTTTTGCCTGCGGAGGACGAGTCTGCCGGCGAGACGGATGCTGTGGCACTTCGTGGCCAAGGCTCGGTGCCTCAGGAAGAAAGCTCGCCGTCACATGTCCTGCGCTTGCCATGCACGCCACCAGGCATCATCAATCCGTACACGAGAAAGGAGCTGGTCGTGCTTGCTCTGAACCGCTTTATGACGCCAGTTCTGTTGAGTGTTACAGCACCGGTCCTCTTGCTTGACGGCGAACTGCAGGCTGTTTCTAAGAAGCCAGGGTGCATCTCCTCAGAACCTGCGTCGGAAGCATGATGTCAAGCCGCTGCCTGCGGGGCAATGGGACAATGCATGCAGGTGCATTTAGTATTATAATTATAATTAGACCTTAGCTGCAGTTGCCTGGTTTTGTCGTCTTGAGTGAACGCTTGGACCGGTGCTAGAGCAGCCACGCGCGGAAAAGTCCTGGCAGCTCGCAGCAGGTGCTGGTTTTGGCAATTACGAGTAGCAGATTTCAACCTTTCCACCTGCAACGCACCCGCTAGTAGCATACTATAGGGGCCTAAATAACTACCAATACTATTTTGAGGGCTGTTTATTATAAATATAGTGTAATGGGCCCCAAAACCCTATTCTGATTATTAAGGCCCCTATATTATGCATGGGAGCCAGACTCAACACCGCCAGCGTCCAAGCCAACCTTAAGTTCTGTGCTCGTAGCCGCCAGCGATCCTCCGCGCAGGATGCGCACACCGGTCGCTCTTACGCCGCCCCTTGGCTGAGCCACAGCTCAAAACCCTAAACCCTAAACCATAAACAACAAAACCCTTAAACACCTCACCCCCTAAATCCTAACCCTAAACTCTTGGTTGAGCCACAGCTCGGGGTTTTTGGCCCTTTGGTCCTCAGGCTTTAGCATGGGGTCGAGCTCTGGTTCGATCTCGCGTGGGGTTTAGGGGTCTGGGGGTTTTAAGGGGTTTAGGCTTTAAGCGTTTAGGGGTTTTAGGGGTGCAGGGGTTTAGGAGCTTAGGCAGGGGTTTTAGGGATTTTCGGTTTGGGGGTTTGGGGGTGTAGGCAGGGTTTTAAGGGTTCGGGCGTGTAGGGGTTTTAGAGCTTTAGGGGTTTGGGGGTTTAGGGTGTCAAATCAAAGTCTTTCCTAGGCTCCTCAGCACCCAGGACTCTTCACCCAGAGATCCCAATACCCCTTGATCAAGGAATATACCTTAAATCAGAATATTAAGGCCTGTATAATTTAAGGTACATTCCTTAATTAAGGGATCGTGTGATCTCTGAGCAACCCGAGCCCTCAACTCCTGGAGGTCACAGACGCCCCTTCACTCCGGGATTTCAAGACGTAAGCTCCATCATATCACCCTAAACCCCTAAACCCGAAACACCCTAACCCCAAGGGTCCACAGGACCCAATAACTAGGTACTCGGTTTTAGGATAGTAGTTATGTAAGTTAGGATTAGGATTTCGATGAGTATATGATTATCAGGTACTTGGACCCATGGGGTAAACCCCTTAAACACCAAAAAAAGCTAAACTCTAAACTGTAAACCCTAAATCGACCCAAGAATGTTAACGACACCAGGCGCGGATCTTCAAGGAGATTGTTTGGCTTTGGGTGGCGGGTTCAATCTCTGGTCTCAGTAATTCGACTGTGGCTTTGGGGTTCCTTTAACGGGTTCCTTCAACAGATGTTCAAGGGTTGCGATTTACGGTTTGGGGTTTAGGGTCAACTAGAACGTTTGAGTTAATGAAGCTTGAATCTTGAAGATGTACCAATACCATTCCTTGCGGTTTTTCATCAAAGTTATTCCTTGCGTTTCTTCATCAAAGTGATAGCCACTATATTGATGAGGCTTTTGTTCGTTTCTTTAGAACTTCGGGGTGTTGGGGTTTGGCGTTTAGGGGTTTTGGGTTTAGACTGTGGGGTTCGGGGTTTAGGGTAAACCCTAAGCCGTAATTAATAAGGGTTTCGGCACCCTGTAACTGAGCACTGCGTTCGGCTGAGGTCAAAAATGTTGTTACCCGGCTGCAGGAAGTTGAGCGGTTTAGGGTTTTGGGGGTTCGGGGTTTAGGGTTTCGGGATTTGATGGTTCTTCTAGTCTAGAGTTTGGATCCAAGATTTGAAAGCAATTTATGGCCTCGAAAACCTCACACGCTCTAACAGAGTTTGAGTGCTTGGATGTTCTTGGCATTCAAAGGACAGCGCAGCCTTTGAGGGTCTAGAGTCTAGAGTTTGGGATCTGTGGGGTTCAGGGTTTTCGGGCTCAGGCGGTACAGGTCTGACATGTAGGATATACGGCGTTCAAGCCAGCAAGGGCTGCAGCGTAGGTACTCCACAAGCCCTATGAGCTCTATACCCTAGTCGGGCGCGGGGCAGGCTGGCAGCCGCAAAGAATCTAAAGAACAGAAAACTACCAATCTGAAACCCACAACCCTACTTAGAGGCTCATGGGAAGTTATACGTGGACCTATAAGTAGGGTAGCTATACCTGTAACCCATATGAGGGGACTTATAACCCCACTTCTGGCCACCCATGAGCCTCCAAGTAGACCCTAAAACCCCAGGCTTCGAGCCGCTTTTGGGGGAGACGTTTACACTTTGAACGCCAAAGCTTCAAGGCTTACCTCTAGCGTCAGTTGGAGCACATGGGAATTTCCCAAAATCAGGGGGTACCTTATTTTGGGGTGCTTATAATTGGGATCCTCTAGGGTACTATAATAGGGTCCCCTATTGTCGGAAACTGCCACATGGAGCTGGCTGCTGGTGTTCTGTGATTGACATGTGTACCGGTCTCACCCACCTCTTTATCTTCTTTCTGTACACTGAAGCATCTGTTTCTTCCTGTGCTAAAGTATGGATATCATGGTGGAGATTGTTTGGAGAAATGTGTGATGGTCATGCGTTCAAATGTACCATCACGGACCACTGCAAGTCGATAGCTGTGGTCAACCACTGCGACTTGATGCTGAAGAAACCGCAAGCTGAAAGGCAGACGATCGAAGAACTGTGGAGTACGGTACAAAGGCTTAACGAAAGCCGGGAGGATAAAAAGACTCCTCCGCAGTGAATGGCCAACGTTTACAGAAGCAAGACAGAGGAAAACATGTCCGACTGCACCCTCAAGGAACAGGAATTGCAGCACATTCTGGAGCTTGATTGTAGGGCTCTGCTGCCCTTTCGACCGCCTGAAGATGTGCAGCCCCCCAGAATGCCGCAGCCCGAACAGGAGTTGAGTGGACACAGCCACCGTGAGTGCAAGCATAAGTGGGCCCATCCTGCAACAGAAATCCAAAACATTAGACCCCAAGCAGCAGACATTGCCCCATGCGGAAAAAGAACCCCAAACCCTAAACCCTAAACCCAAACCCTAACAGCAAAGCCTTAAACCCTAACTGCTAATTCAACCCTAAAACTAAAACCATACACTGAACGAGCCTCAAAGCTTAAACCAGAACCCCATGGGTCCAAGTACCTAACAATCATATACTCACCAAAATCCTAACCTACATAACTGCTATCCGAAAACCGAGTACCTAATTATTGGGTCCTTTGGACCCTTGGGGTAAACCCTAAATCCTAAACCCCAAAGCATAAATCCCCAAACCCTAAAGCCCAAACCCTAAACCCCAAACCCCAAACCTTCAACCCTAAACCCTAAAACCCTAAACCCTAAACCCCTAAACCCCTAAACTCTAAAGCCCAAACCCTGAACCCCAAACCCTAAACCCTAAACCCTAAAACTCTAAAATACAAACCCTTACGACTCAGACCGTTCCTCCTCGTGGCTTCGCCAAAGCAGCGCAGCGCGAGAGCGACGTGGCCGACCGGCTCAGTAAGGAGCCGCACAGGCCCTTGGCTTTACAGGGAACTCCAGAAAGTTGGAATATGGTTTCAGGGTAGGATACCCTATAATTTACCATAAAGGGTTTAGGATAAGCATATTCCAACTTTCTGGCTTTTACTTTAGGGTTTAGGGGTGGTTTGGAAAATCTGGACAGTACAGGGTTGAGGGTTTAAGGCTTGAAATCTGGAAGGTAGAGGGATTGAGGTTAGGATTTGTGATTTAGTAAGGCGTCTGTCCGATTTCTTACAGATTTTCGTAAGGTTTTGAGAGCGATGCGGCTTCAGAGCTTATGTAAGTTAGGGTTTTAGGTTTTGGGGTTGTAGGTTTTCGGGTTTAGAGTTTAGGGTTCAGGGGTTTGGGGCTGAGGTTTTTGGAATACTGTTTCAGATTTCGGGTCTAGGGTGTTGGGTTCAGGGCTCGGATTTGGTCTTTAAGGTTTAGGCGTTCCTTGGTATTCGGCTTATTGTAGCAAGGGTATCACCAATCAATTGTAACCATCTTGCGACTTGGTGTCTACCTTCCGGTTCCTCGTTTTCTACAACCCCGAAAGTTGGGTTGTCTATGTTGGGTCTGTTCGTTGTTATTTATGTTGTGATGTTTTCTGATCGGCGCTCGCCTCCTAAAAGCATTGATTATGATGAGGATGATAACCAGGATGATGCTGCAGATGGTGGTGACGAAGATGGCGATGGTGACTGTGAGCATCAGGTGTTGTTGTTCATAATGGCCATGATGATAGTGATCTAAGAGGAAACGCGAAAGACTATGGTGCCGATAAAGTACCTCTGGAATCCGCTGGAAGTTGCAATTTCATGCTAACGTCCTTTTGTTGCTACGTCTTGCGGAGTAGCAAATGTAGCCTTCAAGGGTGTGTAGGCTTTTACATTTCGAGACCTTCGACTTGAGCGGTCAGTGGTTTCGATGTAAAAATTACCCTTGCTTAGCCAGACTGCATACCTGAAACCGTAAAACCCTGACTGCCAATCCTATGCCGAACACCCTAAAGCCCTACCTTAAACCCTGAAGCAAAGTTCCGGAGACTCTTGGACAGGTGTGTTGTACAGCTTTACCACGCCAAGCACTTCCCAGACCTACGCCGTCGACCTAGTTGAGCTGTGAGAGCGACGATAATTGAGCGGGGTAGCTGGAGCAGTGACATCTCGTGAGACTTCGCATGAGCGAGCATATCAGAAGCAGCCATGCTGATCCACCTGCTTGTTGTGAACAGGTTTGATCGTGTAAGAGTTTACAAAACGCAGCAGAATCAGGGATGCTACTGCTGAGACTATGCTGATACTGCTGATACTGGCAGTACTGCTAGTCCTGCTACTAGTAGTAGTAGTAGTAGTAGTAGTAGTAGTAGTAGTAGTAGTAGTAGTAGTAGTAGTAGTAGTAGTAGTAGTAGTAGTAGTAGTAGTACTACTACTACTACAATACTACAATACTACCACAATACTACTACAACACTACTGCAACACTCCTCCTCCTCCTCCTTCTGCTGCTGCTGCTAACCTGGTGTTAGTGATTAGTGTCAGTATCAGTACCAGTATCCAACATCAGGGTCAGTATCAGTTCTGGTACTACTAGCAGCACTGGTTCTCGCGTCCGTGTTTGTATGAGTACCAGTAAGGGTGTCAGTACAAGTATTCGTATGAGAAATAGTATCAGCATTAGTGTTAGCATTTTCCATAGGATTATCGTCGTCGCCGTAGTGGTAGTAGAGTATCCCGAAGGTTGGGCGGTCCCAAACTGCATGGCTTCAAGTCTCAGGGCGTTTCAGCACGAAAAAGATAAATCTGATTTAAATCAAGCTTTTGTTTTGTTTTGTCGTCGCGTCAGGCATGATCGATTCCAGCTATGATCATGAACTTGTCGATGATGGTGACGACGATGATGTTGGTCTTCATCGTCACCACCACCGTCATCACCATACTGATCATGGTTTTGACTTCATCGCCATGGCCCTCGCAACTGGCATCGTCTTCATCATCGTCGTGACCATCACCATGTATGTTGTGGTCAAGATCAAGACCCCTATCAATACTAGTTTTTCGGGAGTACACCCGTGCATGAGCACAGTAGTTCAGCTTCCTGAATGCCTGTGTAGAGGTATGTACGCCTTCGTCATGGAACTCTGCACCCGCGGGTCGCTGAGCCTTTGGCTGAAGAGGCAGAGAGAAAGGCGATTCGGCATTCCCACTAGTTGATATTATCAGGGATTTAGTTTTAACATTCACCAGCATCATTCCTTGGGCTCCTTGTGAGAAGAAAGCCAAAACTATTCCCTAAACCCGGTCTTCATTAGAAGGCCCCTTTGATTTCAAGCCCGTCAAGCCTTTAAACCATATTCTAATAGTTAAGCTACTCTTTACCGCCAAAGCTTTCGGAAGAAATCCAATGCGCAGGTGTAGGGCTGAGGGTGTAGGGATGAGGGTGCCCAAGTTTTACCTTGACCCCAAACAACCTACCTCTTTTGTAGGGCCTTTTATAAAGACATCACATTAGGGAACTTAAAAAAGGTAGGTTATTTGGGGTCCAGGTATTGCTTGGGTTAGCAGAGGCCTCGAGACCCACGACCACAGCTCCATCTTGCGGCGAAGCCAGAGCAGCCCTTCTCGGAGTTTAGGGTCTAGGGTTCCGAAACGCAGTCCCTTAGTCCCTTGCCTGCTGAGTTTTTCAGGTGCGGTTTTCGTACATCATTTTTCCATCTCACTCACTTAGGCAGTACTGAGTGAGTGTCGACCTGGGGTGCTTTCCGGCCGGAGAGCACCCCAGGTCGACACTCACTCACTCACTCTAGGCAGTACTGGCAGAAGATGCCGACCATGATGCCTAAAGCTCAAACCGCGTGCTGGAAATCTCCGACGGAGCATTCCGAGCCCTGAGCGCCCTGCAGTTCTAAAGCAATGTTGTAACTCACTCTTGGGGTTCTGATGGTTGTGCTGTTCAACTTGAGTGGATTGTTGTGTTTCAGGCCTTGGGCATTGGGGCTTTAGGGTTCCTTGTGTAAGAAACCCGAGAAGGATACTTGAGCCTCCAAGTAAACACCATTTAAAAGCCCTTAAGTTCTATGCTCTCCACTCTAAAACCCCAAGCCCTAAACCCTGATCCGTAAACCAAGATCGGACGAACAGCCAAGGACTGACCACATACGCGAGCTTCGTCTCGGCCGCCGGCTTGCATACCTCGGAATTTCCATGAACTGGAGTTCATGGCTTTTCAGGGATTTGGCTTCAGGGAACTGCAAAGATTAAAGGTTCGCCTTTTTGGCTTTTTGTTTCAACCTCGGTTTAGTCTAGGACTGTCTCGAAACCAGGGCGATTTCTCTGAAAAGGGGATCCTCCAAAGCTCAAGGGATTGAGAGATGCCGGTATTCGATAACTACTGGGCTTCTGCGCATGAGTTTGGGTTTAGGGTTTTAGGGTTTAGGGTCTCTGGACTTATGACAACTCGGTAAGACGACACAAGCATGTTCGACGCACAACTGTTAGACGTAGTAGGGATCAGTTCGCTGTAGCCTTCAACGACCATTTGTGTCAACTGCTCGAGCCATTTTTCTTGTCTTGAAGCCCTTTGACTTCCTGAACAAGGTTGCATGTGGTGGTAGGATGCTCGTACCATTGGTGCTTCCTCAAACGGTTCTGGGTCTCGGGGTCGTCATCAAAACAAGGAATATTCTAAACACTTAAGCCCTGTACCCTAATCTCCCAGGGTACAGCACCCCACACCATAAATCCTAAACCTTTAGACCCTAAACTCCAAATTACCCTAGCCCCTAAGCGCTGAACCCGAAGCCCTAAACCCCCTGTATAAGCCCTTAACCCTAAGCCGCTTGAGCCGTAAACCCCCTGAACCCCTATGTCGTCGGAGCAGTCGGAGGGTGGATATTGCAAGCAAATACAAGCCCAGATTCACAGATAGTGACATGTGTACATACACATACGCACCCCACCAAACACCGACAAACCTTTCTACTCGCAATCAGTCTGTGGAGCCTTCGCAGGTTCATCCACTCACTCACTCACTCACACACACACACACTCTCTCCATCTCTTTCTCTCTCTGTCTCTCTCTCCAAGTTCTTATGCGAGTCTGCGGCATCTCTTCTTGCGGACCGGCCTTACACACCCCAAGGTGTGTGGGGGCCTCAGGCCCAGTCATGCCCAGTCTAGAGATCCCAATTTAGAGTAGGATTTGGGGCTCCTTCCTAGTATAGTCATATTAAGGAAGCCTAAAGATGATCCGGGGGATTATTCGTGGGAGTTCCCATCAGGTTTCAGTTCGCATACTCATGCATGCACCTAGTGTGCGCGAACATGTGTATCAGACAGTGTGCCTGTCTGTCTGCCTGGCTGTCTGCCTGCGTGGCTGGCTGGCCGTCTGTCTGTCCATCTGTCCGTCCGTCCGTCCGTCCGTCCGTCCGTCTGTCTGTGCGTCTGTCTGTCCGACTGTCAGTTCCCGAAACCGCATCCCCCTGAATCCTAAACCCTACTTGTGCATTCTTTGCCATACCTGTAGCCGGAAAGACCTACCTTTTTGGGGTTGCACATTATGGTTTCTGTATATAGTTCCCTAAAAAATATAGTTCCCTAAAAAAGGAGGTCTTTTCGGCTACAGGTAGGGTTCCTAAAAGGGCCCAGCTCTAAGGTACAGAGCCGTACGAGGCACCTTCTGAGGCTTTTGCCTGGATCGGTCAAATTCTTCTTGGCATGGAGCACTTCGGCTGCTGTGTTGGGGTTAGGGTTGATGAAGGTTCAGGGTTATAGGCTCGGGGAGTGTTCTATACAGGGTTTCCGAGTAGTAGAGTAGGTAACCTTTAACCCGTTTTGGGCCGTATAGTCCCTATATAGCCCCTTTTTACCCAAGAAGGTTAACTTTTAGTTCCCCATGATATCCGACAAGTAGGGTTTCGCGAGGGGTTGTTGATGGCATTTTTTACGGGCTTCGGCTTCATTCTGGGGCTTCAGAGGGGTTCGATAGGGTATTCATCTGGGATCACCTTTAGAGCTGCAGAACTGCATAGCCAATATCCCGTGGTTTCGGGTTTAGGGCTTATCCTAAAATCTCAAACAAACAATGTCAATCCTTCAAGCCCTAGACCCTAAACCCTAAACCAACTCCACCCCGAGGCTTCAACCCCGAAGGCAGGCGTATCACTTTTGTAAAACAGCCCAAGAGGATGGGAAGGAAAAGTAAGCATGGCTACCGCCCCACTACCCCACTACAGAGCAGCCTCAATACCTACAAAACACAGGGTGTCTCGTCATTAATAGGTACATCATGAGATAGACAGGCGTCTGGTACTTGGAGCCTGTTGTAGGGAACTTGTAAAAGAGGTCCCCGCAGCATGGCCGTTCGGCGGTAGGAGAGAAGCCCACGTTCCATTCCCTTGTTGGCTGCCCTCGTTCGGAGTAGTTATTCAGAGCATTTCTGCAAAGTTGTCACAGGACACTACATGCTTGGGAATGATCCAGAAAGCCCTCTTAGCGGAACAATTGCAAGTTGAAGTGAAGCGTCGTAGCCATGACTCTGCATGTCAGCGCATGCTTGATGAGTGGCAGAACGGCTGACCTTGAGCTCCCACCAGACGCATCGGTTGCCGAGCTTCGTGGCCGAGCGCAGGAAGCTCTGGGCGTGAACCTCAGTTGTGTGGTCTCTTCGGCGGGAGTGATCCTCCAAGACCAAGAGGTTGTTGCTGAAGCCGTGCAAGATGGAGAGTCGGTCACCGTGCACACACGGGCGAAGATGATCGCAGCCGCATCGATTGGACGGTTTACGGCCATTTGTGGCAACGGTTCGCTGGAGTCCTACACCAGAGGCGACTCCAGTGATGAAGCTTGGGGCAGCTGTCAAGGATTGACAAACGTTCAATGCCTTCAAGCTTCACATTCGGCTTTCGCTGCGCTCCTGGGCGATGGATCCGTCGAGTCTTGGGGTTGGATGTCAGAAATTGACGATGGAAATACACCGTGGGAATTCCAGCAGTTCAAAGAGCAGCTTCAAAATGTTGTCCAGATACAAGCCAGTGGCCGTGGTTTTGCCGCCATAAAGAGTGATGGGAGCGTGGTGACATGGGGGGAGGACAGCACGAGCACACAGCTCCGAAATAATCTCACAGACGTTTCTCAGATCCAAGCTACTCACTCAGCTTTTGCAGCTATAAGAAAGGATGGATCCGTCGTGACTTGGGGCCATGACGAAGCTGGTGGTAATAGCAACAAGGTCCAGCAGAGTCTCTATCGGGTGCGCCAGATCCAAGCGAGTTTCCGAGCCTTCGCAGCCCTCCGGGAGGACGGGCACGTCGTGTCTTGGGGCGAGTTGGGTGATGACCAATGTGATGATAGTATGGTCCAGGACCAACTAACAGACGTGCAGCAGATACAGGCCTCCATGGACGCTTTTGCTGCCCTTAAGGGAGACGGAACCGTCGTGGTGTGGGGCGGCGAGGATATGGCAAATGCATGGCGCGAGGTGCAGGCGCAGCTTACACAGGTATGTCAGATCCAGGCCACTGCTGGTGCCTTCGCTGCGATGAGGGAAGACGGGTCTGTCGTGACTTGGGGCAGCCGTCTGTTTGGTGGCGACAGCCGCCACGTGCAAGCACGATTGAAAAATGTGCAGTGTATCCAGGCGGCTGTAGGCGAGTCGCTTGCTGACGGGATGGGATGTGGAGCCTTTGCTGCCATCTTAAAGGATGGCAGTGTCGTGACTTGGGGCGACGGAGACTGCGGTGGAGACAGCAGCGACGTCCAGGAGCAGCTGGTCCGCGTAGAGCATATCCAGTCCACTCTTTGTGCGTTCGCCGCACTCCGAGAGGACGGAGCAGTCGTGACATGGGGCGCCGACGGATATGGCGCCGACAGCTCAAGAGTTCAGGAACGCTTGATGCATGTGAAGTGCATCCAAGCTTCGGACAGGGCCTTTGCAGCCATCCTAGACGATGACACTGTGGTAACCTGGGGTTCTGGTAGTATGCCTGAAGATCAAAGCCAGGAGGAGGGCATGTTGGGAGAATCTATGGAGGAAGAGCTGCTGGATGATGATGAACATTGGAGGGAGGAGGGGGAGGAAGAGGAGGAAGAGGTGTCACCTGCGTTTGCTGTGAGGAAGTCTCGCCGCCTGCGCCTTGCATGATGCCAAAATCTCGCGAACTTGACTTTTCTAAAGGGTTATCAGTTTAGGGTTTAGGGTATATGTTTAGAGTTTAGAGATCTACGGCCAGCGTTTGGGTGTAAAGGTCAGACCTTCAGGCGTCCATGTGCTTCGACCGTCACTTTCGACTTTCATTTTTGTTTCGCGTCTTCGGTACTACCAGGCATTTGCTTAGCTCCTCCGACTGTGCCACTGGGTTGGATGCCCACTTCCTGCTGCTTACAGCTAGGAAGTTTCAAGGAGAAGCAGGGCAATGTGACAGGTCTAGGGTTTAGATTTCAAACTGAGGTTCGGTGGTTCAGGGTTTAAGGTCGTCAGGTTGTATGGTCTTAGGGTATACGGCCGTCGGGGGTTCTGGATGAAGTTCAGGGCGAGGTGTGCCCCTTTTTTCAAGCTCCATTTTTTCTTTTGAGGGATTTGTGGTAGCTTTCGGGGGTTCAGGGTTTGGGGTTTAGTTTAGGGAGCTGCTTTTGCAAGATTTGTGGTTCGGCGCAGTTGTTTGGAGGACGGGGTTTAGGGAAGTAGTTGCTACGTAAGCTAGTGGCCGGTGCCGGGGCGCCATATGCAAGTCCTTGAATCCCGGGGACTCCAATATCCCTTAACTAAAGAATATTCTTTAAATCATATCAGGGGCCCCCTAATATTATTTAAGGAATATTTCCTTATTAAGGGATATTGGAGTCTCTGGGATCCCTGCAAATCAACACCACGTCTGCAGCCCCACCACATCTTTCAGGCCCCGGACGGCCAACTCAAAAAGGCTCGCCAAAATTTTTCAACCCTAAGCCGTAAAACGTAAATCCGAAACCCTCGGCCTCAGGCTTGAAACACCATAAACCTTACATCCGAAATCCCAGCCCTCAGCCTTAAACCCAGATCCCAAACCCTCAGCATCAAACCCTTCGCTGAGAGACACCGCGAGCCAATTATTTAGGGGTTACGGTCGCCTTTCTGAGGCACCTCCATTCCATGGGAATGCTTGTCCGCGACCTCAAAGCAGATAATGTCGTCCTCACGGACGGAGGCAGCGAGTCTGGGCGCTCGCAAGGGTCTTGCGTTTTGGGTTTAGGCTGTGGGATTGTTGGAGTTCGGGTTTCGGGCGTAGGGTCGTGGGTTTGATTCTGGTAATTGCATGGTCCTTGCTATGCACAATCCGCCCCTTAACCGGTAAAAGACAAGACCCACGGCTAACTGTACCTAGGACCCGTTGGGTAGTTAAAGTCGGGATCCCATATTCGTCTATAAAGCCGTTAAACAGAGGAGGTTTATTGCAACCGAGGAATAGGTGGAGCCCTGGAGCGAACAATGTTCCATGTTCACTCCTAAACACCAAGACCTCGATGCTCAACCTTACATCCTGACGAGTCGTTACAAGACCCTATATGACTTTGCAAAGCCCTACGAAGCGTTTTCGAAGCCCTGTCAACCCCAAACCCCTCAAAAGCTTGAAGCCCGTGAACCAAACGCGCAACCCAAAATCCGACCGTAACTCCGACGAAGCTCCGAAACCCAAAACCCTAAAGATCCTAAAGCTCTAGACTCTAAACCCTAAATCCTAAATCCTAAACCTCTTTTTATCGAACTCTTATGGATCCCTTTAAAGGAGCCCTAAATCCTAAACCCCTTTATAGAAGTCTTGTAGAGCTCATTAACTCCTCAAAACCCCTCCGTAAGCCCCAAACCCTGAGCCCTAAACCCTAACCCCCAAACCTTAAACCCTAATCCCTAAGCCCTAAACCTCAAACGCTAAGCCCTAAGCCCAGCGCCCGAAACTCTTCAAAACCCGACAAAAACACTTTAAAGGAACACCCCTCAACATCCGGCAAAGAGCGGAGGGCGGGGCCTCCTAGCCCTAACTCCTATAAAGCTCCTAAGCCCTAAATCCTAAAGCTCCTAAAGCCTTAAGCCCTACATCCTTTGCCAGCTTCGCTTTGAAGAAAGAGGGGCACATCAACTTAAAAAAAAACCCTTTGTTTCGAACTCTTATGGATCCCTTTAAAGGAGCCCTAAAGCAGGCCGCGGCCTCCTGGCCAAGCTCACCGACTTCGGGCTCTGCCGCTTTGGAACCGAGGCGACCGGGGACTGGCGGCTTGGCACACTTAGGTTTTGAGTAGGGTTCCTTTAACCCTAAACCCTAAACCCCTAAACCCTAAACCCCTAAACCCTAAACCCTAAAACTTTAAAAGGGTCTATAGGGGTCACTATAAGGGATTTTCAGATTAGGGTTCAGGGGGTTTTGAAGGGTTTAGAGGTTAAAGGGTTAAGGGTTTAGGGGTTTGAGGGTTTAGGGATTTAACGGTTTAGGGGTTTGGGTTTGGGGGTTTAGGAATTAATAGGTTTAGGGATTAGGGTTTAGGGGTTTAGGGATTTGAGGGTTTAGGGATTGTACAATGGGTTTAGGGATTGGGGTTTAGGGTTTGGGGTTTAGGGTTTCTGATGGTTTCTGGTTTTGAATCTCTTTGTGTTTATGGACGGTGCTACGGTTTGACGCGGTATTTTTTGTACGGTTTCATTCGGGTTTCCTAAGGGCTCAAGTTCTGGTTGATAGTTGTCTGTGCAAGAGGGGCGGGTTTCTGGATTTAGAGTTTAGTTCCCATAAGCTGGATCTACAAGGCCAACCATAAGACCATAGTACAGGTCATACGGCTGCCACTCACTCGGGACCAGAGAGGTTTGGGTTGTAGGGCTCAAGGTCCAGGGTATCGGGTTGAGGTCCTGACGTTGGTAGAAGTGTTGTCCAGTTGTTTTAGAATGGTTGTAGAAGTTTCTCAGGGTTTGGGCAAAGCGTTGCGAAAGTTTTAGCAGGGCTCCGGAAAGGAAGAGTTTCTTTCTTCATCTACGGGCTGAAGTCGGGCGATATTATCTTCAGGGATTTGTGACGTGCAGCTTTTTTGAATAAGGGTCTCGAGTCTCGTGGTTGAGGTTCTGTACGGGTCTTGTGGTTGAGGCTCTGTAATCTTAAGCCCTAAGCCTTAAACCCCAAACCCTAAACCCTAAGGGGTTGATGTGCTGTGGCGGTTGGGGACTCTAGGGCTTCACGCTTTCTCGGTGCATGTTCGTTGATCTTATGAGGGTCTTTATAGCACCCGGAGAAGCGACATCCCCTAGTTACGGAGCTTCCTTAGACGATAGTAGGGATCTTTGCTGATGGTGCTTTGGCTTTCTGGGCAAGACTTTGGCTCGATAACCAGGCGGATTACTTATTCCAGTCTACCATACGGTTGATGATATAAATCCTGTATTGCCTTTGTGGCCAAGACTATGGGAACTATGCTACATGCTTTATTATGGGTATCATCAACGGTATGACACTACAGAAGACATCAACACGGCACCCGAACCTCCACACTACCTACCTAGCTGCCTGTCTCGCTACCTCTACGCTCACACCTAAGCCGTAAACCCTAAATGCCCAACCTTAAACCCTAAGCTCCCAACCCTCATGCCCCGAAGCCAAATCGTCAAACCTGCACCTCGGGTACTGCCCCCGCACCCACCCAGTGGCTGTCGGTTTCGCCTAACAGTAGCCCTACTAACTTATACCCCAAACCTTAACCCCGAAACTCTTAGGCCTCAACCTAAACCCTAAACCCTCCTACTCGTAGCACCCAACCTGGATGTAGACACCAGAAACGGTCACTCGCCTAAGCCGAATAAGGACCTTCGGTGCTCCCCCGGGCACCCCGGCCTACATAGCTCCAGAGGCCGGGTTGGGCTTAATGTAGGGTCTAGTTTAGGGTTTCTGGTTTGGTTTCGGGTTTGGGGTTTACAGTCTAGTTTTTTGGGTTAACGGTTTGGAGTTTTTGGTTTAGGGTTGTTTCAGAGTTTCCAAAGGTGTCGGACGGTCTAGGTTGAGGGTTTGTTGGGCATTTGCGGGTTTGGAGGGTTGAGGGGTTTAGGGTTTGCACTTTCAGGTTGAGGGTATCTTTCGGATTGATGCTTTTGGTTTGGTGGGTTAGAGTTTTAGTAGCACTTAAGGGTTTCCGCATCAGGGTCCAAACATATCATGCGGCTGTGTGCGGTGTTCCCCATAAAATCCCAAAGTTCGCCTTTGGTTTCCCCGAATACGGGACGAGTAAGAGACTGGTTTGTAGGCATCGCAGCAGACTTGGTCAGGTTTGACGACAGGCGGAAAGGCATTTGTGGTTCTGGCGCTGTAGCACAGCGTACACCCTAAATGCTAAACTTTACATCAGCAGGAAGGCAGTGACTCTTGCATATGCAGCCGAATGGGACATTCTTCAACCCCCAGCCTATGTTTGGTCCCAGGCACTACGATTCAGGGCACAGGGTCTGCAGATACTAAACTTCCCTTGTGAACTGTTGGTAAATTCGGGAGGTTGGAACCTCCGGATACGTTCTTACAGAAACCCTAAACCCTAAACCCTAAACCCAGTGAAGGCCCTGGTGTACCCCTGGGATCCTATTCCTCTTGACTCGACCCTCTTTTTTGCTTCGAGAGGAACACTTGCAGGAACCCTTACAGGAGCCATCAAAGGAACCCGTACAGAAACCCTTAAAGGAACGTTTAAAGGAACCCCAAAGTAAAAGGAACCCTCAAATAAAGGGACCCGCCCGCAGGTCATCCGGGGTCAAAGCTACGGCAGAGCTGCAGACTTGAAACTTGGCTTCACAAGGTTCGGGGTTTTTGGGGTTTTGGGCTCACGGTTCGTGAAGAGCTTCAGGAGGGTTGACAGGGATTTTGTAATATTTTTCACGAGCCTCGTCAAGGTCTTATCAGGTTTGCATACTTCTGAAGAGGGCGTGCAGTTGTGTTTGGAGACTTGAACCCCTCTAGAGCCCTTATAGAACCCCTTATAGTACCCTAAACCCTAGAACCCTTTAAAGGCTATCCTTGGGCATTCGGCATTGCGATTTTTTTGGTAGGGTTTAGGGTGATGTTGCAGATTGGAGCCTCGATTCTACGTTTGAGGTCAGCTTAGACTTGACTACTCTCATATGGGTAGTTCTTTGGACCAGGGAAGCCAATTAAAACCCCAAAGAACCAGCCTTACAAAGCGCCGCTCTTTTCGTTAGGGCTCCCATATTCGAGCCTAAACCTGCTAGAGAGGCGTTACAGAAAACGCACGAAGCCCTTGCAGAAGCCTTACAGAAGCCGCACAGCAAACCTGTAAGCAAGCTTATACAGCCTCTTCCAACAGTTAAGGGCCCCAATAGAATTCGCCAAAAACCCTACACCCTAAACTTAGGCCTCAAACCATAGAAGCCTTAAGCCTCTTCCCCAGTTGTATAGAACCCCTAGTATATTTCGAGTACAATACGATTCTAACCATTCAGGCCCCACTACGGTTGATGATATAAATCCTGCATGACCCATAATAAGGAATATACCATAATTCCCATAGTTTAGGGTCCTTAAGGTAATGCAGGATTTATATCATCAACCGTAGTAGCCCAAAAGATTCTGACTTACAGGAGCCCTTTAGGGCACGCATATTTCAAAGGGGAAAGGAGGGACCCTTAATGGGGACCCATGCTTTAAAATGGGCTATATCATGAGTATATTCATAGCTATATTAAGGGTATATACCACCAGAATAGTATTGGTAATTCTTTGGGCCCCAAAACCATAGAACCCTACTCTAGGTCCCTTTAAGGAACCCTTTAAGAGGGGGTATATACCTAGGGGTCCTTATTAAGGGTAACTCCTTTTGCCCTTGGAATATTGGCATTGGCACAGGTATTCCTTCGGGGCCTTGATCTGGCTGGTCCTCACTGGGGGCCTGGTGGCCACCCGGCGGCGACGCAAAGGTAAGCACTAAATGCCAGGGTTTACATGGGGATTTAGGAATGTCGGACGGTTTCGTGCCAGGGTTTACATAGGGATTTTGGGAATTTCGGACGGTTTCGAGAATTTGGGGGTTGAGCTGTTCGGGCTTAGAATGATCAGAGTTGAGGGCTTGGGATTTATGTAGGGGTTTAGGACATAACCCGAAAACTCTCAAGACTCACAACTTGAGGCTTTGGGGCTCCATAGATGGTTGATGAGGCTTCCGGGCTAGCTTGAGCCTTAGGGTTGGGAGTTCGGGTTTCGGGGTTAGCGGCCGAGGCTTAGGATTTAGGGTTTGGGCTGTAGGCTCCCGGCTACTCTAGACCTTTGAACCCTCAACCTAAGCGCATAGGGGTCCAAGGGCTCATCACTTCGGGTTTGAATGATTGCTTAGAGGCCCAGGGGAGGTAGTAAGTAGGTTATAAGTAGAGTTATAAGTACCCATCAAATGGAGTTACCCCAATTATAGCCCTACTTATACCCGACTTACTAAGTCCCGTGGGCCCTAAGTAGGGTCTAGGTATTTGCGTTAAGGGCAAGAACCCTAAGCCTTAAACCCTAAACCAAAGTCTGGGGTTTAGGGTTTAAGGGCTTTGGGTCTTTCGGGCCCTGGGAACGAAGCTTTAGGGTTGGTTTTTTTTGGGCGATAGGCTTTGGGTTTAGGGTTGAGGGCTTAGGGCTTACGGCTTGGGGCTGAGGGTTTACGGTGTAAGGGCTTTGGGGCTGAGGGTTTAGAGTTGAGAGTTCAGGGTTTAGGGTTTAGCGTTCCTGAATTGCACACTGTAAACCCAAGCCCGAAACTTCACGAAGCCTTATTCCGCGAGTCATGGTCAATGCGACAGACCCCGAACCCAGAGACTCCAAAACCCTGCATCTAAGGGACATGCCTTAAACCATGGAGGCATCAGTAGTTTCGTTGTACTTGAGGGCTTTATTACTTTACTAGGTGTTCTATTGGAGTCTCTGGAGACGCCCTACGTCAACCAAATCCCGAACCCAGAGTCCAATTCTTAGGCCTAAGCTGAACCCCAAGCCCCGATGTTTAAACGACCATGAGCCCATCCCAGGCCGCAATCCCAAGACCGTATGCAATGGAAAGATCCTCCCATGGTTTCTGATGTATTCTAAGTACAGAGTCATAAATACCGTAAATAGAGTTACCCCAATTCAAACCCTACTTATCACCCCCTTACCAGGTCCGCTGACCCTCCAAGCAACACCCCAAACCCCAAACCCTGAACCCTAAACTCTAAACCTCAAACCCTGAACCCCAAACCCTCAACCCTTAAACAAAAGCCCCCAAAAGGGCGCATAGATCTCAGGCTGAGGGCGAGCCGAAGATCGAGCCTCCCTGCGCTGAGATGGCGCCTTGAGCCTGTTTAGGATGTACCCATAGTCTCCATTGTAGTTCCTTTTTTCGGTTTAACCAATTTTGTAATTGGATATTAAGGATCCTAAAAGGTAACACCAAAAAGGAACTACAATGGGGACTATAGATAATTTCACCCACTGAAACCTACTTTTTTGTAGGGTCCCTATAAAATTTATACTCCGGTGTATAATATGAACCTACAGTTTGGTAGGGTAGGACGCTACCGTTTAGGGGTTTTGGGGTGCAGGGTCTCCTTAGAGGGATCTACAGAGGTTCCTTGAAAGGGATCCATAGGGGTTCTATGACCGTTTAGGGTTTAGGAGATTTTTGGAGTGTAGGGTTGAGGGTTTAGGGGCTTCGGGTTTTAGGGGTTTAGGGCTGCCAGGGTTCAGGGTTTAGTTTGTCAGGGGGTTTTCGGGTTTAGGGTTTTATGAAGGTTCCGTTGCAGGTCCTGCAAACAGGAGGATTGGGTTTAGGTTTAAGTTCGGGGATAAGGTTGTACTTTGAAGCTTCTTTGACTTAGTCAAGTCTGCATATTGCTGGTATCCCTGATAACCTCAAGACTTGTTCCTAGAAGCCCACCTGTCCAACCCTGCTTATAAAGATAAGACCTCCAAACATCCGTATATAAAGCCCTTATGAATCCCTCGTCAAACCCTTACAGCATCCTATGCATCGGAGCAAGCCAGAAACTCGTAAAGCCTCATACTAACACCTCTCAACTCTAAGCCCCAAACCTTATTAAACCCTAAGCGCTAAACCCTAAACCCTCAACCTCTTTAGCCTTCACGGCACTGTAGCCGGCTGAATGCACCATTGGAGCATTGGATGACCAGCGCCTGTAGCGCATTTTGTCTGAGATCTGATAGACACTGAGCTGGAAAAGGGCGAGACCATCGGTGAAGGCTTTTCCTACGAGGGCTACACGCTTGGTGGTCTTGCGGCGAAGGTGGACAAAACCCAGACGAAGGTAGGGACACCCGCGCAAAGATGGAGAGCACAGTTCCACCAAGTGCACACAACAGTCCAGGTCAAGGGCAACCAACAAGTCACACGCGTCGTTCAACGTGTACACTGCGGCCGTTACAAGGATGATGTCGTTGCTTGTGAATCTTAGCTTCGCTGGGTCCATCCTCGACTCATTGTGAATCTGCTAGGGCTTAGGCCCAAGGATTGCTTCCGCGTAGCTTTCGCTGCCGGAAGGAAGAGGGAACGGAATGGCGACCGCAGCCCATGTAAATGGGTTGCAGTCGACATAGAGCAGTGCGACTCATCACACTTCAGGTCGTTTCATCTCTTCTGGCTTTTGCTTCATACCATCCTCCCAGAGGGAAGGTTCCTGAGACACGTGTTCGGAACGCTCGTTGTGAACATTACAGCTCGATGGCCACTGCCTTCAATGCGAACCTGCCAAAAGCTAGAGCTACGGTTGAAGTAAGGAATATACCATAATTCACATAGTTTAGGGTCCTTAAGGCAATGCAGGCTTTACATCATCAACCGTATGGTCCGCTCCAGCTTCCGGAGTGTTCTGGACATTTGCCGCCAAGAGCTTCTAGCCCAGCAGCCGTTATCAAGAGTTTAAGTAAACCTCTTTTTCTGGATGTTACTCATGTACCCTAAACTCGTGAGAACTGATCTCCTTGAGAGCCTTAAACCTAAATCTCGAACGGCCAAGCATCATGATGTTGAAACTGGGGTCTCTGCTTTCAGGTTTTGCATTTCTTGGAGGTTTGGGAGTTCAGATTGCTGATCTTATATACTGAAAACAGGCTGAGGGTTTTCCGTGTTTTCGGGTCGTCCCATGGGGCGCGGTAAGGGCATCAGTGTTCTGGCGTTCAGCTCTTGCGGATCCTTTGGGCTTGAGCCTTCTCTAGGATTGTGGTCTTTCGGGTTTAGTGCTTCGGTTGGGCTTAGGGCTGTTATGATGGCTTCCAGGACATGCGTCTGAATTCTTCGGATAGAGCGGTACTTGTCCCGGCCAAACTAACCGCCCAATGCCAAAGTCTCCGCACTCAAGATTCTAGGCAAATGTTTTGCTTACAGAAAGGGTTGTGATTCGGGTAACTCCATTTAGTGTACTTATAACTCTACTGTTAATCTACATACTAAGTCCCCTGCCCTCCACGTAGAGTCTAGGAGCGTTTTCCGAATGCCGTGCAAATGTCATCGGCAAGGCTCTTAAATTCATGTTTGGGTCTGAGATGGTCTGAGTAGTTAGCAGTCATTACGTTACCCCATTACAGTCCATATATATCGGCGCGTGTTATGACCGTGCACAAATCTCTACTGTAATTCTGGGGGCTCATATCGTAGGGTCTTCCGACAGGCTCAAAAGCCCCCCAACCAAGATTGTCTGAAGGCAATCCGAAAGTTCCGAAAGTCCTTACTCAGATCTCTCCCAAAACCCTTCCTTTTGTCAGAAGGTTTCGGAGGCCTAGAGAGCTGAATTCGCATAGCTTCGAGCTGGATGTTTTTCGCTCCTGCACGCAAGTAGGGTGGAGGGTTTTAGCGCCTCGTGTTGAGGCGCACAAATGGGACTATTCTGCACTGGCTCAGAACTTCAAGCTGCCACCTGCCTCAAACGGGGGTTTCTTACATTTCGCGGTTTCATGGTGGGGTTCAACAAAGATCCTACGTTTGCAGCCCAGATTTGTTAGGGTCCCCACCAATGTAGGTTTTGGAGATCGGGCTGCAGGTGATATTGAGCTGTTTTCCAAGTAACTTGTCTAGATTTTCGGCCCATGGGGGCTTGGAGCGAAGTGAACATCTTCAACTAGATTCAGTGCTGCAATGCTTCCGGCATGGTTAATACGGCTGCTGATAAAAATCCTGCATCACCCATAATAAGGAATATGTGGAAAATATTCTGGTATATTCCTTGTTAGGGGTGATGCAGGGTTTATATAATCAACGGTAGACCTCTTGCTGGGATGTTCGGGCCTAGCGTTTAGGCATGCAATCTGGGCTGCTGGCTTCACTGTTGGTTTAGGGTTTAGGGTTTTGTTTTAGGTTCAGGACTTAGAGTTTAGGGTCTTAGAGTGCTTTTAAGGTTCAGGATTTAGAGTTTAGGTTCTAAGGTTTTTGTAAGGTTCAGGATTTAGAGTTTAGGTTCTAAGGTTTTTGTAAGGTTCAGGATTTAGAGTTTAGGTTCTAAGGTTTTTGTAAGGTTCAGGATTTAGAGTTTAGGTTCTAAGGTTTTTGTAAGGTTCAGGATTTAGAGTTTAGGTTCTAAGGTTTTTGTAAGGTTCAGGATTTAGAGTTTAGGTTCTAAGGTTTTTGTAAGGTTCAGGATTTAGAGTTTAGGTTTTAGGGTTTCGAGTTCAGATCTACATCATGCTGGAATCCTCGCTCTTGGAGGCTACGGCCCCTTGCGCTGTTCGACTCCCAAGCCCGAAAGCCCCAGAACTTTCGGTTTAGGGGTTAGGGGTTTTAGGGGTTTAGGGGTTTAGGGGTTTTAGGGGTTCAGGGTTTTAGCGTTAAATTCCTAAACTCGTAACTTCCTGTGCCTCTGATTTTGTCTTCCTGTCATTAATGCACCCGGGTTTCGACTTTTGCACCTATGGCCCGAGTTTTGCGAATCCAATGCATCGAAGCAGTGTGTAGTCGAGCATGGTCAACGTCGCACAGTACTCTTAGGTCTAGAGCCTGAATACTTGCAAGGCACTATGCCCTAGCTTTCCCTAGCTACACGTGTAGCATCAGAATCCCCCAAACCGTATTCGAATCATAAGCGCCCTTGTGTTAAACTCCTGGGACCTTGAATTGCAAGGGCACAGCTCCAAAGCCTGTCCTGCCGATCCAGGATTGCAGCGTGCATTCAGCAGCCAGAGGCCCCCGCGCACTCAACCCCAAAGCCTTAAACCTTCAACTCTAAACCCTAAAGTCGATTAAAGGGAGAAACCCCGAAGCCTAAACCTTAAACCCTATAAAGCCTAATAGAGGAAGAAATATAACCCCGAAGCCTAAACCTTAAACCCTAATACGGAAGCCCAACACGCTTGCGGACTTTGACTTGCAGGACTTAGTATACGGGCTTTAAGTGATCAGGCTCGGAGTTAAGGGAGATATGATAATGTGCTTAGGGTTTTGGTTTAAGCCACACCTTATAAACCCTAAGCCGCAAAGCCTAGCAAAGGGAGAGATATTATATTACGCTTTGGGCTTAGGGTTTAGGGTTTTGCGTATTTGCGTAGGGTTTTGGGGTTGAGACTTCGGAGCTTAAGGATTTGTGTAGGGGCTACAACTGAATCCTAAAAGGTACTCCCCAAAAGGAAAGTTTATTGAGCCTATGGCTAATTGTTCGGATTGAGCTGCATTCGATGTAATGTAGGGGCCTCGAGAATTACCAATACTATTTTGGGGGTTCCTTATTATAATTACAGCATAACGGGCCCCCAAATGCCGTTCTGATTATTAATATTAAGCCGCTGGTAAAAAAAAAACACCCTCGTCTGCTTTCACGACGGCAACCCGATAGGGACTGCATTAGTCCTAGGTAGTATTGGGGAGACCCCGACCTTTTTGAGAGGGTCTATATACCCAGGGGTCCCCGTAATCCTAACTCTCAGTCAGGGCGTGACAGGAATTTGCCAGACAAGCGTTCAGGATTCAGGGTTTGGGTTTCAGGGATTGATCAAAATCTGGCTGCGTGCCAACTGTTTAGGTCTTTGCCTTTGGGGTGTCAGCGTGTGTCGGATTCAGCGCATGACGCTGAGAGGAAGATTGGCAGGTGCACTTCTGTCAAGCATTGGTCGTGTGTAAAAACCGAGGAGGTTTGCCCTTGGCACCTCAGAAAACTTCACTCTATTTGGCCTGATCTTGAGAAACTTCCTCTACCAGCTTTCTAAGCCATGAGCCTTAAACTCCAACATTCTAGCACGCATACCAAGCCTTCTCAGCATGAAGGAGAACGGCGCCAGACCTCTCCCTTCTGCCGAAGCAGAGGCTGTTCCAAAGTTTGAGCATTCTCAGACTCCTAGACTTACCTGTAGTCTCCATTGTACGGCTGATGATATAAATCCTGCATTACCCACAAGAAGGAATATACCATAACTCCCATGGTTTAGGGTCCTTAAGGTAGTGCAGGATTTATACCATCAACAGTAGTTCCCATTCTTTGTATTTAGAGTCCTGTAAGGTACACCCTACAAGGAACTATAATGGAGACTGCAGTGCTCTTTAGCTTACGTATTCGGTGGGCAGTCCCCGGTGTACGGCTGTAGGTTCTAGGAGTCAGGGGACGTGAGGCAGGAGGGTTTTAGGAGTTTTGCGTTTCTCAGTTTCAGACTCTTCTGTATCAGGCTACATTTTCAGCGATCCTAGAGTAAGGCCTGTTCTTCCCAGTAAAAGTTTTCGCAACGCCCGCCGTCGTTTTTCACCAGTACACCATGGTTTTGGTCTTGGGTTTCGGTTTCGGATGCAAATTTCAGTTTCATATCCTTTGAGGTTTGGATCATATGCCTCTGCAGGGTTGGGAGTGCAACAAGCTCAAGAAGACCTGCCCCACTTAAGGCCAGGGTTTAGGGTTTAGGGGCCAGGGCTTAAGATTTAGGACTGTCTATCTGACCCCTCACCCCCCGCACCCCTGCAACCTCCGCACCCTCCACACCCTGCACCCTCCGCACCCTCAGACAAACAAAAAGAAAGGAAAAAACCACACTTCCCGAACAAAAACAAAACCCTTAGATAATTTGGGATCCTGCAGCAAATACTACCTTATCTTAGAGAGGGTTTGGGGTTCAGGGTTGACTTTAACCTCCCAAAACCTATTGTTTGTGTAGGTTCTTATTATACACCCTAATATGGAGTTTACAGGGACCCTACACACGAGTAGGTCCTGGTGGGTTAAGGTAGGGGGACCCTTGGTAATTACGGCTTTGGATTTCTTTGTTCCAGGAGCTGGTCTTGGACCTGACGAAGGAGGAGGCGATAGACCGGGGGGAGGGCAATGCTTTTCGAGCCTTTACTGCGTGGAGCCGGCTGTGTGCTTGAATGTTTAGGGATCAGGGTTTAGGGTTTAATGGAGTTCAGGAATGTTGAGTAGGTTCCAGTTTTTTGCGATAAAGTCTTGGTTGGGGCGAAGGATTATGCTTGCATCTTCGAGGTTTTTAGTAGAATTTCTCAGGTGCAGTAGCTGCTAGCCTGCTGTATCGCAGCGCAGGTGGCATGAGCTGCATCCCCGATCGGGACAGACGTTTCAATGTTTGCACTGCTCCGGCTGGGCATTTGAATTTCCCCAGCGGGTCTTGCAACAAGCAGCATACCGTTCTACAATACTTTCCAGCACAGCTTCTGCAATCCAGGTCGGGACAAAGGTCGCAGTCTTATTGTGTGACCGATGTTTGGGCTCCAATCAGCTTGGCGAGGGCAGAGGGCAAGGGAGGGGAGGGGTGGCAGGGGCCAGAGGCAGAGCAGGTGCCGGGCAGGGCAGGGCAGGGCAGGGTCACGCCAACCCTAACCCTGATAATGCTTGTAGGGTCCATAGTAGTTCCTTTTTGGGATTACCTTAAAGAATTCTATATATGACCCACCAAAAAAAAGAAACTACGGTTGATGATATAAAGCCTGCATTACCTTTAGGACCCTAAACTATGGGAATTATGGTATATTCCTTATTATAGTAACGCAGGATTTATATCATCAGCCCTAAACCCTAAACCCCCTTATAGATCCCTTAAAGGAGCCCCTTAAGGGTACCCCCTATAGATCCCTTTAGCCCCTCAAAAATGAAAAGGGAACCCTGAAGCTCCTACCAGGCCACAGGGCGCCCATCACTGGAAGAGTTGCGAAGGCAGGGTTAAGGTTTTAGGATTTCGGGTTTTAGGGATTTAGGGTTTTAGGGTTTTAGGGTTTAGGGTTTTAGGGTTTAGGGTTTTAGGGTTTTAGGGTTTAGGGTTTTAGGGTTTTAGGGTATTAGGGTTTTAGGATTTCGGGTTTTAGGGTTTTAGGGTTTTAGGGTTTTAGGGTTTTAGGGTTTTAGGGTTTAGGGTTTTAGGGTTTAGGGTTTTAGGTTTTAGGGTTTAGGGGGCCTTTCCCGGACCAAAGTGTTCAGACTTCTGTAATGTACCTAGAGGCTCCGGAGTAGTTATTTTTTGGGGATCATATGTAGAATCCTATAAGGTAATCCCCAAAAAGGAGCTGCTATGGGTAGGGGATTTTTAAGAGTTCCACTCAGGGATGTATAAGGGATCTGTTAAGAGATCCATAAGGGCTCCTGGAAGGGTTTTGTATAAGGGATCCGTATGTAACTAACATAGGAGCCTGCATAAAACAAAAAACATACATATTTGTTGAGTGACTAATATTGTTCTTTAATGTCTTGAATGCTTAGGGTTGCTTGTTGTAGCTGGAGTATGCACCCAAAACCTGTTCTCGCTATTCAGACCCCTAAAGTAGGTGGTAGGTTGTTGTAGTGTTGCGAGAAGTTCGTATAAAGGGTTTCTTCAAGGGTACTATAAGGGTTACTATGCAGGGGTTTTGGGTTTAGGTTACGGTTTAGGGTTGAAGTGGTTGAGAGGGGCTCATAAGGGTAGCTCTGTGAGGTTTACAGGGCTGTATACGGGTTGTGTATAGTGGTAGGCTTGGTGTCTTGAATTGAAAATCTCCACTTGTCTGGCGTGGGGATGGGCAGTCAAGAAGCCCATGTCACAAATCGCTTCAAAGACCTCACAGCCTGTGAAGCGTTAACAGAGCCCTGAAAAGGTATCCGGCGCTGCAGCCTCTGCGGTTGCCCGATCCTAAAGCCGGCGCTAAGGAGGACCGGCTGAGAGTTTCAATATGTAGCTAGTTTCAATATGTAGCTAGGTTCGTTTCAGGAGTTTAGGGCCGCGAAGGTGTAACATCTCATGGTCTGGAGCTTAGTTGGAACATCCGGGGAAGTAGTATGTAGGTTGTAAGTAAGCTTTAAAGTGCAAAGCCTGATTCCTGTGAGTATTAACGTTAAGTTCACCCAAATACCCACCCTTGGCTCCTGCAGAAAGGGTCGGGTATGCGTAGGATCTCAGTGACCCCAGTATCCCTTTTCGAAGCCTTTTGAAAGTGTCTGTGTCAAGGATCACTACTTTGTACTGTAGTCTACGGTTTCTTCCATGTTGAGGAACTTTGGAGTCTTTCGGGTCTGATATAAGGTTTAAGGGTTAGTGTTCAGGGAGCCACTGGTGAACCTGCAAGTAGAGGAATTGCACCTTCATTTTCGAATTGCTCACTACTGTTCGTGAGAATGTTGAAATTGCAACAGGCTATAGAAATGTCTTTTGTGCAGGGCACGCTTTTATTTCTGTCCCATGGTTCCGTGGAAGCCCGCAGCACACCAACGTCGCCGGAGATTTGGCTTCTCAAAGCCCATATGCTCCCCAGGAGTTTTTTTTTTCCCAAACGGTGCATATTTCCTCACTATGCGAGCGCTACTCGTGTGGCATTACGATAGCAAGGCTCCGAACCTTCCCAGCTAGGATCCATAGACGAGTTTTTTATATCCATACAGTCACATGTCTATCTATCTATATATATATATACACACATATATATACATATATACATATATATATATATACATATATACATATATATATATATATATATATATATATATTTGTAAGTATTATAAGCGAAGGCATGTGTTATGTAAATGATATATAAAAGATATAGACAGAGAGAGAGAGAGAGAGAGAGAGAGAGAGAGAGAGAGAGAGAGACAGCCCGAGCATAGACCCCCATCCCCGAACAATAACAACAACCACCCAATCGCATGCCTCCCCGCGTGTGCAGGTTGACGCTTGGTTGGCTTGCTTGGCACAGAGGGGCTGCTTGTGCGGAGCTTGGATGTAGCGGTTTAGGGTTTAGTTGTTTTTTTTGGTTTAGGGCCTCGTGTGGAATTCAGGGTATAAGTCAACCTTATAAAGCCTTCAGGACGCAGGGCTTAGGATCCCCAGGTATGCCTCAAATAGGCCCCACAATCCTCATTAGTACTTGGAGGTCGGGGGACTTGGTGAACAGTCTTTTTATAGAGTTATAAGTATCATAATCTAGTTACGAACCCATATAAGACACTTATAACTCTACTTATTACCACTTACTAAGTCCCCCGACCCTCTAAGTAGAAGCTTTGAGGCCGCAGGGCTTTAGTGTGTTTGGGGGCTTCTCGTGTGTGTTTTTGGGCTTAACAGCTTTTTTTGGTTGTAAGAGGTTTAGGGTTTTGGGTTTAGGGTTTTAGAGATTTAGTGTTTTGGAGTTTAGGGTTTTACTAAACCCTAAACCCTAAACCCTAAACCCTAAACCCTAAACCCTAAACCCTAAACCCTAAACCCTAAACCCTAAACCCTAAACCCTAAAAGTGTTTTAGGGTTTTTGGGGTTTAAATTGAGGGCCTCCGGTCTTGGTGGTGTCGTGTGTACTACAAATTGAGGAAAGCTTCGTCGTAGGGTTGATGATATAAATCCTGGGGGGTTCCTTTAAAGGGATCTATAGGGGGTACCCTTAAGGGGCTCCTTTAAGGGATCTCTAGGGGGGGTTTAGGGTTTAGGGTTGATGATATAAATCGTGCATGACCCATAATAAGGAATATACCAAAATTCCCATAGTTTAGGGTAGCATCACGCGCATATCCAGTATAGGGAGGCTAGGAAAGTGCGTGTTTCACAGCTTGGGATTGCAGGAGCTGTGATTGGTTCTCTGATGGTCATGCCATACATTGTGAATGCTTGAGGCGGGCTTGCAACATGAGGAGAAATCGCGGTAGAAGCCCAAAGCCTGAAACCCCGAACTTGGACTTGATTGCAAGCTTTTGTGCTCGGGGTTACGTCATGGGATGTCATGGGTCGTGGGTCCGTGGTACGTCCCACGGGCCTTGGCCTTCTGGCAGCGGCAGCTCGCATTGTACCTGATCGAGAACATTCACTTGACGAGCCCGGTCTTTGTTCACTCGCCTTCAAGGGCCGAGGTCTGGAGCTGGAATGGTGTCAGACTGACATTTTCTGAAGCCACTCCGGAATGGGAGACATTGACGCAGGTGGTCGAGCCGAGGCGAGGGTGGCGAAAAGGACCAAACCTTTCCTGCAGTGGACCCGGTAGTGGATGAGCCGGATGCCGGCGATGACCGCACAGATGCTACCGCTGCTGCTGATCGTCCTGCCCGACCTGACTCCAGCGAAGAAACCTCAACAACTCGAAGTAAGCAGGCACGATTTGAGGAATGCTGCCTGATCTGAAGCTCTTGGATGCACGGGACACTAAACCTAAAACCTTGAGGAATCAAGCCCTACCTAAACACCAAGCCCCAAACCCCATAAGCTCTGATAGTACTAGTACCGTTATAGGTCCCTTAAAGGAAACCGGAAAGGACCCTACTTGGAGGGTCAGAGGGCTTACTAAGTAGGTAATAATCAGAGTCATAGTGCCGCTAATGCCCTAAGCGGGATCCGAATTGAAGCTCTTGTTGTACTTAGAACTGGCTAAAGTAACTGCTTCCTGAGTCCCCCGATCCTCCAAGTAAACCCTTACCTTGACGCTGAAGAACCAACCCTTTTTAAGGACTTATATACGGAAATCATAATACGGAACCCTAGAAAGGCACGTTCTTCAGGGTTAAGGTAAACCTTCAAGCCCTTAAACCCTAAACCCCCAACCCTAAACTCTAAACCCTAAACCCTAAACCCCGAACTCGAGATGCGACAGCACGGCCCCTGCAGGTCTTGCGGCGGTCAAGGGTGCGGCCTCTGCAGGCCCCCGTGTTTTGGGGCTTAGGGTTTGAGTGTTAGGGCTTATCAAAGGGGAAAAGGAGGGACCCTTCATGGGGACCCCTACCCTATAATGGGCTATATACTGGGTATATAATAGCTATATTAAGGGTCCCTCCTTTTACCCTTGGAGTTTAGGGCTTTGGGTTTGAGGTTTTTGTTTGAGGGTGTATGGCTGAGGATTTCAGGGTGATGGTTTAGGGCTTAGGGTTTGAGCTTTAGGGTAAAGGGTTTAGGGCTAAAGGCTCAAGGCTTTGGGGGGTATTCAGGGTCTTTTTGGGTCGTAGCTTGCCCTGGAGCACCGCCAATCCTGAACCGAAACTTCCTAGAGAGCCGCAAGCAAGTCTCCCAAAGCCTCAAGGCGAAACCCCAAACACCAAATCCTAAACCCTGAAATCCCGAGGCTTACTGAATACTTGCACAGTCGCCAGGGGGGGCCACATACATTCCAGGACGATCTGAGGAAGTAAACCCCAGGTTTAGGGTTCAGCGCTTGGGGTTGACGGTGTAGAGCCCTGATCGTTTCTTTGGCTTCCCTAAACCCTAAACCTTAAACCCTAAACCCCAAACCCTAAACCCTAAACCCCAAACCCAACCCTAAACCCTAAACCCCAAACCCCGAACCCTAAACCGAGAGAGTTCAGGCTCCGGGCTTTTTGAGGTCGTCTTGGCATGGAAGCCTAGAGCCCCGAAGCCTGTACTACAACTACGACTTAGACTCGGACGATGACTACAAGGGTCCTGGGGTCCGAGGGTGGCTAAGGGTTTCAACTAGTTTTGGGTGTCGGATCTTCGGAAAGGGGTGCAGCTCAACTTTAAAAGCTGAAGCCCTAAGCCTCAAACCCGGCACACAAAACCCTAAACCTCCAACCCTAAGCACAAAACCCTAAGGCCAGCACCCTCAACCTAGCACTCTAAGCTCAACAGCCTTAACCCTGTAAACCCACTTCAGCCCAAAACCGTAAACCTAGGAGAACCTAGGGCTACAAAAAATGGAATAAGGGCACTACTGGGCATCCTGGTAAACGGTCTAGGGTGTTGGGTGTCTAGGGTTGAGGGCCGAAGGTTATACAGTTCAGGCTTGAGGGTTTAGGCAGCTACACCCCCTTGTGATCAGGATCCTATTGTTCAGGGTCTCGGTTGGGCTTATGAAGCCAATGTCCACGAAGCTGCTTCAGAGCAGAGCATAGCCTTCAGGATTGAAGACTCCGCGAATTCCAGAATTTTGGTCTTTACTTTCCAAGGACTAGAAAGGTACCCTAAACCCTACACCCCCCGCAACAAAGAAATATGTTAAAATGCACTCCGGGACCAGATTTGCAGCCTTCAAACGGCTTTACACCTAGGGCGTTTTTGGAAGTTTTAGGGTTTAGGGTGTTGGGTTCCACAAGGGGGCCCACCAGAAAGGGATCCGGCCAAAATTAAAGCCTGTGAGTACTTCTCTAATTCAGGGTACCTGTTTTGTTTAAGGGTTCCTTCATGGGATCCACACGGGGTTCTACAAGGGCACTATAGGGGTAGTTCGGGAAAAGGATCCAAAAGGGAACCCAATTCAGAGAAGTACCACTGCACTGTCTGCCCCAAGTACCCCTGCGCACTCGGCCCCTAGACCCCTGCGCACTCTGCCCCGAGCCCTGAACCGCAAGGTTTGGGGTTTGAGGGTCTTAGGGCTTTGCTTGGTTGGGGCTCAAGTCCTCGTCTTCGACCCACAACTTCTCTTAAACCTTGGCATGAGACTCTAGGTAAGCCCAACTGTTTAGGGCTTAGGAATTCAGATTTAGGGGTCCGGGTTAGAGGTTTACTTGGAGGGGCAGGGGACTTAGTAAGTAGGTTGTAGAGTTATACGTACCCGAAGCGGAGTTACCCCAATTAGAACCCTACTGACAACCTACTTACTACGTAAGTCCCGTGCCCCTCCAAGTAGACGCTTAGATTTGTCCTGGGCCTTCAGGCTGGACGACTCTGTATCGCAAGGCCGGTCTTGCAGGGGAGTTGGACACTTGCCGTTCTAAGGGTGTAGGGTTTAGGGTTCTAAGGAGGCTCTTTGTCCACAGACTCTTATCTATTCACCACTACTACTATGGGGGACCTTAAACGACGATCATAGGGACCCATTCCCCCATTCCCGACTCAGAACCAGACAGTAAGCCGAAAACCCTAAACCCTAAACCGTGGCGATGCAGCAGCCATCCGGCTCGCGTCTCGCAAATAGGCTAGAAGCCACGCAGTCGCCATGGGCTGTGGTGCAAGTGCTGGTGCAGTGTCCAACTTTCGGAAGGTGGGTGCCTCTCAAAGTCAGAAGCTTTCGCCGCTGAGGATCCGGTAACTATACTCATAATGACTTCTAACCCCAATTAATGTACTTGTAGCCTTACTTCCTAAGTCCTATGATACTCCAAGTAGGGCTTGTTTGTAGGGTTTCGCAGTCCCTGGTTCCGTCGCACGCCGAGGTGGTGCCGACGCCCGGGGGCAACCCGGCCTGCTT
The DNA here is from genome assembly GCA_905221615.1 of Symbiodinium sp. CCMP2592. NCBI lineage: Eukaryota > Dinophyceae > Suessiales > Symbiodiniaceae > Symbiodinium > Symbiodinium sp. CCMP2592. Next base: position 105,733 of record CAJNDT010001125.1, read on the forward strand.
GGTGATCAGCCAGGACCCACGCGCCAGCACAGCTTGTGCCTCTGAGAGACAGCTTCGAAACCCCTGGACCCTAAACCCGAACCCCCTAAACCCTCAACCCGAACCCCTTCAACCCCTAAGCGGTAAACCCTAAACCGTATGCATGCAGACGCGCCCTGAAAAGAGTAGCCGAGGGGGCGGCAGTAGACAGCCATGATGGTCGACATCCTCACCATCGTTACGATTGTAAGTTTTATCATTATGCCTTATTGTTAGTATCAACATTATCAAGTTGTATTACTATTCGTGCTATGATCATTACTATTCAATTATGGTCATTTCTTTTTCTATCATTATGGTTAGTATCTTTATTGCTATTATGGGTACCATATCCATGAGCATTACCATTACCGTTATCACCCTCATGATCAAGACCCTGACTACAGGCATGGTCATGACCAGGGTCGTGGTCATGATCGCCCTCATCGCTTCTAAGGGTTCCTTTTTCAGGGTTCCTTTTAAGGGTTCCTTTCAGGGGTTCCTTTTAAAGGGTTCCTTTTAAAGGGCTCCTTTCAGGGGTTCCTTTTAAGGGGTTCCTTTTAAAGGGTTCCTTTTAAAGGGTTCCTTTTAAGGAGTTCCTTTACAGGTTCCCTTAAGACCGTTATCCTGAGCATGAAGCATGGCCACGGCCGTGTTCATTTATGTAATCTTTAAAGTTTTCATGCTCATCACTACGAACGTGATCATGTTCATGCTTAATACCATGAGCATGATCGTGATCGTGTACACCATCAAGAGCATGATCAGCACCATGACGACCAGTAGAATGATCAGTCTCTGTGTCTTTCCCAAAAATCATGTTTTGTATCAGTATCCGTGTCAGTATTACTGTCAGTATCAGTGCCATCATCATAGTACCAGTGTCAGTATCAGCGCCATCGTCAGCGTCATTGTCACTTAGCACTAGCATCAGCAGCAGCATCATCCTCGTCATTATTATCGCATCGTTACAATTATCCTTGCTATGTTGAGGGTCGTCGTTTGTATCAGCACCCTGTTAGCATTATCATTGTCAAGATCACTGCCATGACCATGATAACGTTCATGTTCGTTTTAATTTTCAGTTTCCTCGTCTCCATGACCATCCCTCTCGTTATCAACACCGGCATCGTGATCATTATTGGGATCATGGTGGCCGTGTCCTTCGTAATCTGAGCACGTGCGCGCAAGCACAGAATAGTGTAGATAATCATCGCTTTCGGGACGATGCTGATAGCAACGGAAGTGACCCTAAACACCGACATCCGCATGAATTTCTAATATACCCTCTTAGGCCCTTGTCAGGCCCTGTAAAATCCCTGTACACGCCTGTCAAGCCCCTCTAACACCCTGAGAAGCAAGATTTCATTAAGTCAAGTTCGGCAGAGGACTCGACGGTGTCCGAGGACCTCTCGATCGCCGGAGGGTACCTGGGTCCTTTATTTGGGTTGACTTTTAATTTCCCTTCTTGTTTAATGTAGGGCCCTAATTATATATATATATATATATATAATGTTGGAAACTGTTGAAATCGACACCAAGTCTATGGGTACTACAAGCTCGAGGGTTTCGGAAGGATCCCATCAGCCTCTTTTAGGCTTTCTATACGGACTGTTGGGCTGATTGTGTTGAGGGTTTCATCCGACTTTGAAGAGAAAAAGCCTTAGGACCTAAATCCTGAAAACTACGACTTAAACCTCGTAGAGCCTCGTCAGTATAGTACGTACCCTACAATGGTCGGCCTGGTGAG